>CM021697.1:59219112-59283427 GCA_011074415.1 Stictonetta naevosa
TCTCAGATTTGCAGAAAAGGACCTTCAGGTCCTGGTGAACACCCAGTTCACCATAAGCCAGTAACATGCTTTTGTGGCAAAGAAGTCCTAATGGTGTCATGAGCTGTGTTAGGAAGAATGCGGCCAGCAGGTGAAAGGTGGTGATCCTTACCTTCTACTCAGAACTGGTGATACCACACCTGGAGTGCTGGGTCCAGTTCTGGGCTCCTCAGTACAAGAGACATGGACATACTGGAGGAAACCCAACAAAGGGTGACAAAGATATTTAAGGGACTGGAGCCTCTCTCCTATGAAAAAAGGCTGAGAGAGTTGTGACTCTTCAGTCTGGAGAAGAGAAGGCTTGGTGTGGGGATTCATCAATATCTTTAAGCATCTAAAGAGAGGGTGTAAAGAACATGAAACCAGGCTCTTATCAGTGGTTTCCAGCAACAGGATAAGAGGCAATGGGTCCAAACTAAGACACAGAAGGTCCCATCTGAAGATAAAGAAAAGTGCTTTTATTGTGAAGTTGATCAAACTCTGGCACAGGCTGTCCAGAGAGGTCATGCAGTCTTGGTCATTGGAGACACTCAAAAGCTGTCTGGGCATGGTCCTGGGCTAGTGGCTCTGGGTGTCCCTGCTTGAGCAGAGTGGTTGGACAAGATGACCTCCAGAGGTCCTGTCCAACCTCAACGATTTGGTCACATTTCAGAAAGCTGCAAGTTCCTCCTTTGTTATTTTGCAGACAAGGAATGATTTCCAATTCAGTGTGCCTTACCTTTGTATCATATTGGCTGTACTCAGCTGAGGAAAAAAACATAATACAAATAACTTCTCTATCAATGATTTAGTATCCAAAGTGAGCCTCTAAAAATACTTGAGATACGCCTTATTGCTTATACAGAACATTAAACAAGATGTAAGTCTGGGAGAAGGAGGATCGTTGCCAAGTTGAGGGATATCCCTTGGAAAATGATATCCAAGTTTTGATACAGTTGATTTAAATGTCTCATTTGATATCAGTTCTCAGGATAAAGCAGAGAGAGAGAGACTCATAAGTCCAAACTAATTTGAAAGTCAAAGATATTCTCTATCTTAAAATCTGTAAAAGACAAAAAAACAAAAATAGATTAAACATGCTTCTGTACTGTGGCTGCCAATTAATGTGTCTGACAAATTAAAATAAGAACCCATGAGGTATCAAGGAAATTTGGTTTGGGTTGTGATGGCTTTGAGATTCAAATGTGTTTTTTTTGTTTGTTTGTTTGTTGAACAATATATAAAGAGCCTGAGTTATAGTTAGTACTGAACAGCATGACGGATTCTTCAGAGTCATGGTGATAGATACAGCTTGTGTTAGATAAATTCCAAGTTTTCTGCAGCAGTGTATGCATGGGAACTCGAGGCAGCCAAAATTATTAGGCACATATGGTCTTTGTTGCAGAGACAGTGGAACTGTAGTGTGATCTGTTTCAAATGTTTGTACAGGTTGCATGAGTAAATACAAGTGCTGAATTTTTAACTGGGGCTCTTTTAAAAGGAAGGTAAAGACTTGCATTTTCAAGCTAGATGTTCATTAGAGATGAGGAGGACATACATATGATAGTACAGCTGCATTATGTGGTTAATTCAAAGAATTTCTGAAAAAAATTACCATTTCAAAATTGACTCACATAGGTTGTACAGTCCTTTTACAATCAAAATAAACGCTGTGGATATACTGTGATTTGTTTAAAAAATTACAACATCTGTGCAAATGAAAATGTGAACACTGCCTTATCAGTAAAGAGATTTTATTAAGAGAGTTGATCGCAATAGAGTGTGCCTCTAGAGTCTGTATGCATGGCATGCAGGCTATGTGAATAGCAAAGGGGTAAAAGGAATAATTTTTGTGTATAGAGATCAGCTTTGTGGGTTGGGTTGAATATGGGTATTTTGTATAGGAGGAGTATCTAATGAAGATCGGGGGGAAATGAGGAAAAGGAAGAAAGTGTTACAAAGTGAGCTATTCTCTAAATACATAATTAAAGATGAAAGTGCTTGTACACAACTTCCTTTTGTTTACTAAATGAATTATCAGAAATTGAGTCTCATTTTTATTTTGACAGATTTTCCTGTTTAGCAAGTGGGCACCTGTTTAGTGGGATCGTTACTATCGGAGAATCCACAGTGCTTGGGAGCACAAAGCATGAGAGGACCACAGCTAGCCTGGTGAAATTAAGGAAAACAAAGACAGGGATTCTACATGGCACCTGGGCAAGTGTTTTAAGTGTATGGGTGGATCTAGCTTTTACACAGCAAAATATTTGAGCTCTTGCTGAAGCAAGTGTGAGGTAAAAATGGGCAAAAAGGTTTAGTACAACTGGGTTAACCTGGCTGGTTATCCTGGGACCTGGGATAAAACTCATCAAACAGAAGGAAAAAGAAGTCTTTCCCTGGTGGAAAGGTGGAACTTTATATATATATATATATATGTATATATATATATTAGGTAAAAAGCTCGGAAAGAGCTTTGCCTTAAAATAGCAGTGGACTTTTCTGAAGTATTGAAATTTGTCCATTAGAAGAAGCTAGATTATTCTGGTCTGTTGTGCCAGTACTTGTGTTTTAAGCAGAGAAAAGCTGTCAAAACCACATTTTTAATCTATCATTTGCAAGCTCTATGAATGAGATCTCAAAAGTAAGGTTAATTTCATTTTCTCCTCTGGTTGCTATTTTCCTTTTTCCAATTGTTCTAAACACTGGAACATTTAATCAGTTTTGCGTGTTTATTTCTTCTCTAGGAGATAGGCAATTCATTAATCTGTCACTGCAAACGTGCCTCAGAGGAATGTGGTGTTTTCTAAAGTTTAATTTTTGCAAGGGAGGGGCAGGAGAAGATTTTATTTTCCTACTGTTTGCCTAATCAAATTAAAAGCTGTATGTGGTAGCTTGATGTGGCTTGTATTCTGGAGGGCCTATCAGAAATTTGTCACTGGATATTGTAGAATTGTTGGACCGTTTATATCATCATCATTATTTCCTTTATGCAGACACAACGAATAAGAAATGGTTCACAGGATTTATTAATAATTAATATGTGGATTAGGGCATACATAATTTAAAAGTTTCTCTTCCCAGTTGAATCAGGCTTGTGACAGTAGCAGTGTTATCCAGCTGCTGTGCAGGAGCACCGAGGATAGGACCTAATCTTGCTCTGCCTGTGTTCTCTTTCCTGGGTGACTGGATGCAGGAACACGTTTCGTAAGAGAAACAGCTGTGCTCCAAGTGAGTTGGCTGGTATCCTCTTGCCAGTTGCTGAAAGATTAATAGGGGTGAGAAGAGGAAGTTACAGCATTAGGAAAAGCTGAGTGGGTTTTATTGGTGAGTGGAAGTAGATCAGGTCATAGTCTCAGAATAGGTACATGCGACTGTTTCTGTTGGTTTGAACCACAAGTAATGGAATGGGGGAAAAAAATAAGCCCTTCTCATTTTTCTAATTTTTTTTTTTTTTTTTTTGACATTTCTAGAATTGCAGAAATGCTATGGCTCAGCTGTAGGAGGTAAACAAACATACTTCTACAGTAAGCAATTTGCAGCAGGTATGGGGGTTTGTGTGTGTGTTAAAAATTAGTCCACCTTATAAACAGTTTATTCAGCATGACACTGACTTTCTAAGAGCTACCCCTGTACAAAGAGTGGTTCCCAATTCCAGTGTGCACCCTGGTGTGCCATTTGATGAATATCTTCTCAGAGAGGAGTAGGCTTTAAAGCAAACAATTGTTAAGCTATTTTTATATTTATGCTATTTATTTTTTATTTTTATGCCATTTTTATGTTAAAGCAAACAATTTTTATGCTTTATTTACATTTATTTTTTAAAACTATTTTTATGACTGTCTACAAGTTCTAAGAATTCCCAGAAAGCATCCCATTTTCCTTAAAATGAGAATTATCCAATATCTGCTGTCTTCTGTGTCGTGGAAAAATGAAATCCTATTTGTTTGATAGAAACTAATACTATTTCCTTGTACTTTTCAGCTACTTTGCAAGCTAGAAAAGGAAAGAAAATAATTATTTATTACTGAAATTACATAATTTTTGATGAGGTGAATTAAAGTAATTTTGAGAAGGCTTCATAACATCTGCATACAATCATTCATAGTTTGTTTCAATGAACTAATGTGCATAGCTTTTTCTACAAGGCTCGTTTGGATTGTTATTAAATAATGCCTCAAATGTGCACTTCTGGTCCATGTTAATCAAAAGTCCATCATATAAAATTCAATATCGTAAAATAGCCTATCCATGCTCCTGATTTGAGAAGTTTGGTGTTTAGGCTTGTATTTAAATGAAACCATTATAGCTAATCAACACAAACAAACAGAATGTTTCAGTTGACCTGAATCTGTATGTATGGTCCCATGGGGCATATGACCTTTAGAATGTAATTCTGTGGATTGACCTGCTTGGGGAATGAGGTTCTTAAGTAGGTTCTTTAGGAAGTAATGGAATTAATTCATCTGCACTTTAAATTACTTTTCATTGACTATGTAATACACTATTTTGAAGAATAATATGTGCAAGAAATTTAAATATGTTAGGCTGAATTGCAGTGCAGCAGTTTGTGAAGATTTATTTATAAATTTTCTGCTGCTTTATCTGGAATGCTCTTCTTCCTGTCCTTACACATGGGCAAGTTGTTATATGCAGTATTTAGAAACATCAATTTCTATTAATACAATGTCAACATTTGCTTTCAGTGACATTCAGCACTGCATTATTAGTTTTTGCATAGATACACTCATGTCCTTGAGCTTTGTGGTTTCTGAATATGCTCAGTATGTCTACACAAAAGGAATAGTGTAATTTGTATAATAGTAAGGATTATTATACAGTATCTGTGGTGATTACAAAAGTATGTATGGTGGAAGTGTTTTGTTCAACTGCATTTAAGAGAGCTCTGTATGCAGCTCATGAGTTGTGTGACTGAATGAGTCAATTAGTTGGTTGATGAGGACAATATTCTACCACGTCAGATATCACAGAGTGAATATTCACATAGTGAATTTTTAGAGGCAAAGCTATTTTAAATAGGTCATAAAATTCAGTAAGACAATATAATGTCAGCCAACAAATATATTCTGATAGAGCAAAGAGTATTTGAAAAAAAATCATACCCAAAAGTTCAGATTTAAGCCACTGAATAAATGTTTTTGCATGTGTATATATTTGTATATATATGTACATACATGTGCTTATATGTATTTGAGTTGTGATTGCATTATTTGTGTCTGAACTTAGCTAAGTATATAAAATCTCTACCCCTTAGAAAGGGCCTCTGAGCACTTGTGTTTCTGAAAATAGCTAATTTTCTATAGAAACTGTAGTTTCTGAGACTATGCTTTTATGAGGAAGATAGCTGAATTTCTCAAATGGCCAAAATGGCAAGTTCTCTTGTATCTTTTAGCACATATGACTTATATAGTAGTATCTTAATGTTCCATGTCTTTGAAGAAAGGTGGTGAGCAGGAGTAGAAAATAGGAAACCCTGATGACACTTTTCAGCTGATCATGCTCCTGCACTTGACCTGGAAAGGAGCTATTTCTCCTCAAGTTACATTTATGATTAAATTATGTTACATTTGTGATTGTGTACTTGCTTCTTCATGGATGCTAATTCAGAAATATGCAGTGCACTGATGTACCAGGAAATGCACCCAGTACTTTTCACTGTAGAGCATAACTTGTCTACAGTTGCCTGCATCTGGCACATTCCTGTCCCGCCATGCACCAAGGAACATGAGAAAGGCCACAGTGTGTGGAAAGAGAGAAAGTGAAATTTTGAGTAGGAAGTACTAAAGACTTCACAGCCTTAGTAAATCCCACACAGACATTGCAGAGACACAAAAACACATAAAAAAATCATCTCTCATGGTGAAGAACACCAGCAGGTGCTGGGTGAACCAGACTGGTGGGAAACAATATATGGTAGAAGGAAAAATATCAGTCAGATATCTGCTATGGGTGATCAGAAAGGATTAATCAAGGAGAAAAAGGAGTAAGTGATCTCTTAGGAGTTACAGTTGCAGCTTACCTTGTGAACTAAACTTGTGCTGAACTGTTTTCCCTCTGGTATGGAGAGCGGTTCTGGGGTCACAGAGTGGAAGTGGGAGGCCTGAACATTGCACACTAATGAGCTGTGTAGCAAAGAAGAATGGAAAAGGGTGAGTAGGGAACAGACACGGCGTGGTTCTGGTTTGGAGTGCAAACATCACCAGTCCTGGGCTAAGCAAGACCTACTTGGGTAACAGCTTTTGGTAAAACACTTATTTCTCACTGGGGATTGGAAAGCATTTTTTTTTTTTTCAATACAGTTCCAGTTTGGGTAGTTAAGACTTCAGAAGAATAATATAGATTTGGTTCTGGTTTCAGACAAAACAGCAGTTTGAGACAATTTTTGGTTTGGGTTTACACTTGGCTTAATTCAGGGCATAAGAAGGATGACTGTCTTTATAGCATGGTTGAGTGTTACAGGAGAAATAAGACATTGCTGAGTTCTCCAGTCTCTCCACCCCCTTTCTTCCCAGATGAGCTCAGAGAAGATGTGATTCATAACCAGTCACTCCTCCAAACCTACCGGTAATCCCCAGGTTATAAACATATCTGCTGGAAGGCTGATCTACCTTCATAATAATATGTGATGGTAGCAGCATAGCTTCTTCTCATGTTGTACCAGTGCATAAAATATTTCACTTTTCAAGGCTGTCAGTCTGTCATTTTCAAGAACCCTACTAAGTGCAATGATTTTTCTTTTTTTCCCCTCAGACAAAGACTATGCAGTTAAATTCCTATGTTTCCTGACTTAAACATTTTCTTATTTTTTCTTGGCTAAAAATAAAATCCCCCATGATTTTTATTTTTGAAACTTGCATTTTGAATCATTTGGAAGGGAAAGAACACAGTTCCTCAGACTATAATCATTTCTGATCCAGCAATGTGACATTAAAGTTAATTATGAGGAAAAAAAAAGGGTCAGACTCACTGCAATTAGTCTTCTTCCATCTACGTACCTTTCCCTCCAGCTTGCATGTGATAATATTCCCTGGGTTGCTGAGCCAGCTTTAGAGTCTGCAGGTGAAGAATGCAGATCTGTAGGATAATATAATGGTACCTGAGTTAGCAGGCTGCTCCCTGAAGCTCCGCTGGAAATTACCACTCCAGGTGTCTGTCAAGCAAACTGCAAAAGCTTACCTCAAATATGGACAGTGTGCCTATATCTTGGGGTGCTTTTACACAACAGTCCCCGTCATTCAGCAAAGGAAACACATTGGGCAGCCTATGTGCTGCTGGGTGCATCAGTCTTACAGTTACTATTAAGGATTACTGATTTCTAAGTTATTCTCCATGTATCTTAGGGTTATTTTCATTTTTAATACAGAAACTCCTGTTCAGAACAGAATGAGTGCAGCTCTTTGTAACATGTTGTCTTACACTTCAATTATTGAGGCACCCTGAATTCATTACCCTTTATCATTTTTAGGCTGGGAGTACTTGTGCCAGCAGAGCTTTTTTTATACTGGGATTTGATTTTTAATCTTTACTTTCCTCTGCCCGTGTGTGACAGAGCTGTCCATAAGTGACAGACAAAAAGTATGCAGTTGAGAAAACTCTGAAATATTTGCTAATTACCATCTCAGTGGCTTTACCAAGAGATGGTTACAAAGTATGTGTTAGATCTGCAGTATTTTCAGGCCAAAAATAAAATGGCTCGCTTAAAAAGGAAAAAAAAAATGTGGATTGTGCTCATTGGTTATTTAAACTAGCAGTGTAAATGCTGTAGGTCAAATATTTTAAAACTGAAACAAATGAAACAGTAAGTCTGTCTATGACAGTGCACAGAATGCTAACTTTTAAAAGGCTGTGTGTATGTTAGGTGTTCTGTCATTAACTAAAATAAAACATAGTGAAAATAGTCTTTCAGTGGAAGCACTGAATGAAGAATCTACATTTAAATGGGACAGACCTGCCAGGACAGACTTTTGATATATGAATTATAATACACAAGCTATCTTTCTCTCTTTAGAAGTGGAAAATGCAAATGTGATGAAGTTAATTTACATAGCATTTGGTTAAAAAAAATCAACTAATAACAGCAAGATGAAATATGAAAACAAAACAAAGCTCTTCAGAACAACTTTCTGTCAACATATGGGTACTTAAATTTATAGATGGGAACCCATGGAACCCATGGGAACCCAAAAGTATGCAGGCAGCTGAGGCATCTAAATCAGTAGAAAAGAGGTATTTTTTTTTTTTTTTTTTAAAGTCCCTTTGTAATTTGTGTATGGGACTCTACTTTAGAAATCCAGTTCTCAGCAACATGTGTGTTGCCTGCTCCCCAGGACAGAGCTGCTGAAACAGGATCTTCTGAAGATCTGGGTGGTTGTTCTCATGGGCAGAGAAATAATTGTCCTGAGAGATGTCCCAAGAAATCATCTGCATCCTGAATCAAAGCTTCATGGATTTACTGACTTTAATAGGTCTGTAGAGATGTACAAAAAGGCAGATTGCAGCAGGGATGGCTATTTATGTAGATACTGAAGAGCTCAGAAAAGCCTGTGCAATTCCAGACCACACAGCCATCAAATGGGCTTCTTCATCTTGCTTGTCATTTAGGATGTAACAGGTATTTTGTATGGTGGGTAGTCCTAATCTTGTACAAACACAGTGGTGGGCCTGGGAGGAGCTGGCCCAGTTTAGAAGAGGCTTGCTCTTATTCTTCTTTCACAGAAGATTAAAATCTCTTCATATCTTATTTTTCTCTTTGTTCTTCCATGGAAAACCTTGTCTAAGAAGTTTTCTTCTTTTCCTACAGTCCTCATTCCATCCCAGATCGCCTACGGATCAGAGTGAACCGGATTAATTTGCAAGAATATGAGGGGCTGCTTTACGACAAGGAAAAACTGCGTGAAGCTTGTAAGTTGGAAGAAGCCAGGTTGTAGCTGCTTTTGGTAGAACATTCTGTATAGATCTTATATTAGCAGTAACAACAAAACAAAAACAAACCAGGGTCAAGCACACATTTTGAATGAGTCACACGTAGACTATATGTTCATCTATCTGTGCATGTGCATATATACTTTACGTCTATGTAAATACTGCCTGTATAAAGGGCATACACAGAGAATTCAGGTGTTTTCTTACTTAACTATGCCTTCTGCAAGTTGATTTTATCTGCTGTAAAATAAGTGTTTTTCATACCTGTTTATTTTATTTGTGTCTTTCTGTTGATTCTGCTGGGTTTCTCCTAGCATATGAAACTTACTAAGGTTTTACGATTAGTACCAAATATGAAACTGAATGAGCGACCATGATTAATTTCATATTGCAAGGGTAATCTGACCTTGAACATGGTTTTAGCACAGGTGCTTTTATCTTGAGAAGCAAATCTGGTTTCCCTTACTCTTTAAGAGCCTTCAGTTTTGCACGTAAGAAAATAATCACTGTTTTGTTTCCTCATGTAATGGTTTAATTGCCACATTCAGGGGTAAGTCAAAAGCAGACAGACGGTTGCGTTGGCAACATTGATGATGATGATCCATGCTTAGAAATGGAGTTCCTTTCCTTGGTGACACACAGTCATTAATCAATGAGGGACACGTCTGCTTGTGATAACAATTTAATAGAGTCTTGTTCATGCATCTGGCTCATTATTCATATTAAATTACAAGCATGACTGTTTGTTGTGTAACAAAGCTTCAGCTCCCTCTGTAATATAGAGTGCTCTGGTAATTACAGGATGACACTCCTTTTAATTGGTTTGCTTATCTTACTGTTGGAAGATAGTTAAACTGTTTCACTTTCACCCCTCCAGTTCCACCCCTCCTTATTCTTCTCTCAGTTCATCTGCTCTCCTTCCAACAAAAGAACTGAAATGGCTTGAATTTAAATGTAGGTCCTGACAGCCTTTTCTGAAGTTTGTTAGTACATTTGAGCCATAATTAAAGTAATCTAAGCCTTCATCTCTGGACTGAGAGGAATAATAACAGGAAGAGTATTATGGCTCACTGGAGAAGAATTTCTTTCATGTTTAAGTTGAGAGTTTGACCTTGAGTATCCTTAGGGCCATGTTGGATAGATGTGTTTCCAACCCTGTTGGAAACAATCTGGTTCCTTTGGTAGTTCTTCCTATGCCTTTCCAGCTGAGGACAACTATTCTCATCCAACCTCTCTACAGATGTAAATTTTGTTTATTTAGTATTCATTAAATAGTCCTTAAGAGTTATTTATGTGGTCTGACAAGAGATGTACAACCTTTTACTCTGTTGTCACTGCAACTGTAAATAAGTATTTATTTGTCACCTTCAAAACCATAATGATAACATTTTAAAAAGAAAATGTCCAGAGAATGGTCTTGCTGCTTTGAAACCTGGTTTTAGACTACACATGCATTTGATCACTTGCTGATCATGTGCTTAAGAGGTTTTCATTCAAAAAGTAGATGTTTGCACACCAAAAGTTAAAATGGTTCCTTTCAGACATTGGCAGACTATCTTCAGGGGGATCCTTTTGTATCTTTTTCAAATTCCTGTGTGGTCAGCTTGATAATATAACATAGCTTGGCTAGAGTATTATTCCCTGACTCTGTTCATGAGGTTGTTTTTCCTGTCTGCCCTCCTTTACCTGTCTCAATGATTATTGTGTATTACTGTTTTCACATTAAAATATCACAAAGCAAATAATATCCCATCAGCCTATAAAAAGAAAATCAGAAAAGATATCTCACCTTACCCTCTGCAGGTATTAGGAAAGCCCTGTATAAGGCACACAACTCACAGCATACACTGATAGTCATCAGCCTGTTTTTCTAGACATAAATCCTAATGTGTCCTATCAGAATTGTCTAACCTAAAGGTTGGACTAACAAGTTTACAGGAGGCTGATCTTGATTTGAAGACTCTTAGCTAATGCTAACTATAGCTGAAGAAGATCCTGTATGGGAAGAGAAGCACTCTCTAAACAGTCAGAAATCAAACTGTTTAAAATATGAGCTCCTTGAATTCCAACCAGCTCCGTGAATTCCATGAAGCAGAAAAATGGAAAATCCCTGTGGTTCACTGAGCATGGAACTAAGATCCCAGCTTCCCTGTGACTTACTGCAAGATGCTTGTATCTCCTCTGGGAACTGAGATGTAATCAGACATCAAGCTGAATCATTATACTAGGGGACTGCACAACTTCAGCTTTTGAGGAAGGAAGCTGGAAAATCACATAAATGGTCCTTTTAAGAAGAGCAGATAGCCATTTTAATTGCATTTCTGACATAGATAATTGGATACATATTAAATGGTTTTCTGATGGGAAGTCTATAGATCACTGCCTGCCTGTCCCTATCATTTACTAAACACATCTATGGAATAAGCATGCCATCTCAGTCCTCATCAGCAAACCTTTTCATGGAGCATTGCCACTAGAAGTTATTTGGTTAGAGGAGGAAGAGGGGAGTGCTGAGGCATAAGAAGTAACTCTAATTCTTTACCAAGGAGTCTACAATGGGCAGGGTGGGTTGAGGAGAAAGAGTTTTGCTGTCCAAAATAAATCACCATGACAAGTTAATGATTGAAATTTTGCCAGTCTGAAGCAAAAATTAAAACACAGATAATATTTGTGCACTAGCAAAATACAATGTGGATGATACTAAGTTAGGAGGAGCTGTTGACTTCCTTGAGGGTAGAGAGACCTTGCACAGAGCACTCAATAAATTAGAGAGCTTTACAATCAACAACAGTAAGAAGTTTTACAAGAGTAACTGCCAGATTCTGTACCTGTGATGGGGCAACAGTGGGTATATGTAGACTGGGGCATGAGAGACTGGAGAGCAGCCTCATGGAAAGGGATCTGAGGGCTGTGTTTGATATCAGGTTGAATAGGAGTCAGCAGTGTGCCCTGGCAGACAAAAGGGCCAAACGCATTCTGGGCTCCATCAGGCACAGCACTGCTAGCTGGTTGTGGGAAGGGATTGTTCTGCTTTACTCTGCACTGGTGCAGCCTCACCCTTACTACTGTGTGCAGTTTTGGGTGCCCCAACATAAGAAGGACATAAAACTATTAGCATCCAAAGGAAGGCAACAAAAATGGTGAAGGGTCTAGAGAGCAAGATGTATGAGGAGAGGCTGAGGTCCCTTGGTTTGTTCAGCCCAGAGCAGAGCAGGCTGAGGGGAGGCCTCATGGTGGCCTGCAGCTCCCTCATGAGGGGAGCGGAGGGGCAGGCGCTGAGCTCTGCTCTCTGGGGACAGCGACAGGACCTGAGGGAATGGCATGGAACTGGGACAGGGGAGGGTCAGGCTGGGGGTTAGGAGAAGGTTCTGCACCCAGAGGGTGGTCGGGCATTGCAACAGGCTCCCCAGGGCAGTGGTCACGGCATCAAGCCTACCAGCGTTCACTTGGGCAATATGTTGCCAAACATATGGTTTAATTTTTATGTAGTCTTGTGTGGAGCTAGGAGTTGGACTCAATGATCTTTGTGGGTCCCTTCTAACTCAAGATATTCTGTGATTCTTTGATTCTAAGAGTACTCACGTTGGGTCTTGTTACAGCAGTATTTCTTCAAGGCCTATTTTAAGAGGGGTAGCTTCCTGCAGCACAAATATAGCTCTCAGGTGCATGTGTGTCTCTCTTGATACTCACAAGAGACTCACTTTGCATATCTGTCAAGGCTTTGGCACCTGCAATTTAATTCCAGAATACTGTGCCTTTCTATTCATTCCCTGCCCACACCAATTAAAAGCACTTTTACCTCCCCAGATCTTTTGAAAACTAAACCAGAATCCCACAGCAATCTGAAAAGGAAAAGGAAGCCAGTTAATAACGACTCATGCTGTTACCCCTGAAGGAACAATAGCAAAGAAGCTATTATGTTTTTTGCCTGTCACATGTCTCCATAATAGAGTTTTGAAAGCTCTGACATCAGTGTAATAATCTGGATCACTTTAACTCACAGTAAATACATTTCACTCCCCTTGTTTGCTTGAAATACTGATTTGATTCTATCAGCTGCTTTATCTGAAATTGTACTTCCTGACATCTAACAACTCGTCATACAAACTGTTCCATGAAGATTAATCTTCACTGTACTGGAGGTAGACACCTCATTCTGAAAACCTTCTGAGCAATTAAAGAATGTAATTTTGTCCTCTGAAGGTCAAAACTCTTCTTAGCCTGGTCTCTTCTGTTTCTGTTGCTCTCTACTTTTATTTATTTATTTATTTATTTATTTTTATTTTTTAGTGCTGCAGCTGCCATTTAACCAAGAAACTGTTTCTGAATTTCCCCTTCCTTCTCTCCCCTATGTTGTTCTTCTCCTTCATTCTTTCTTCTGTCAGCATCTCAGTAATGTCTGCGTGATTATTGATGGTGGTACAAGGGATAATTATTGATCCTTCTGTGAGGGGGTGAATGCTTCCATGCACTCTCTTAGGGATATATCCTCTCCATTTTATGTTGTAATGTTCTTTGTTGCTGCAAACGTAGTTGTCAACTCTAACAACTTCCTTATATGTCCCAAGCAGTTGTCACCCTAGTCACCAGTTTCACTTCCTCCTGCCCAATATGATTGTTGATCCAAAGCAGCATTATAAATCACAGAATCACAAAATGGCCGAAGGTGGAAGGGATCTCTGAAGATCATCTAGTCCAATGCCACTGCTGAGCAGGAACACCTAGAGCACATTGCGCAGGATGGCATCCAGGCAGGTTTTGAATATTTCCAGAGAAGGAGACTCCACAGCCTCTCTGGGCAACCTATTCCAGTGCTGTCACCCTCACAGTAAAGAAGTGCCGTCTCATATTCAGCTGGATTTTCCTGTGTTTCAGTTCGTGTCCATTGCCTCTCATCTGGTTGCTGGGCACAGTTAAAGAGAGACTAGCTTGACACCCTCCCCTCAGATATTTATACACATTGATGAGTTCTCCCCTCAGTCTTCTCTTTTCCAGGCTAAACAGGCCCAGCTCTCTCAGCCTGTCCTCGTATGAAAGGTGCTCCAGCCCTCTAAGCATCTTAGTAGCCCTCCTCTGGACTCGATCCAGTAGCTCCATGTCCCTCTTGTACTGGGGAGCCTAAAACTGGACACAATGCTCCACGTGTGGCCTCACCAGGGCTGAGTAGAGGGGGAGATCACCTCCCTTGACCTGCTGGCAACACTCTTCCGAATGCACCCCAGGATACTGTTGGCCTTCTTGGCCACAAGGGCCCATTGCTGACTCATGGTCAGCCTGCTATCCACCAGGACTCCCAGGCGCCTCTCGGCAGAGCTGCATTCCAGCAGGTCGCCCCCCAGCCTGTACTGGTGCTTGGCATTATTCCTACCAAGGTGGAGGACACTGCTCTTGCCCTTGTTGAACTTAATGAGGTTCCTCTCGGCCTAACCTTCCAGCCTGTCGCGGTCCCTCTGAATGGCATCACAGCCCTGTGGGGTGTCAGCAACTCCTCCAAGCTTTGTGTCATCAACAAATTTGCTCAGGGTGCACTCCATTCCATCATCTAGGTCATTGATGATTAAGTTGAAGAACACTGGACCCAGTACTGACCCCTGTGGGACACTACTAGCTACAGGCCTCCAACTAGACTCAGCACCATAAAGCACAACCCTCTGAACACGGGGGAACAATAGGATTGTTCTTTAAAAAGGCAAAATCTTTCTGTTTATGATACCCAATTTTCCCCATTCCATTGGCACTAAGGAATTCTTGACAATGGAGGTATATGCAGAAATCAGTTATTAAAACCAAAGACATACATAGATTAATTAATGACCAAGAGGTCCTCACAGCTTCTTGGTCCTTCCTAGCAACATTGCTGTAGATTTGCGCCATGAAGATGGAGGGGTGAATTAGCTCACCAGCAGCAGTGAATGCACAGGATATTCTTTATTTTTTTTTGGATAATTTTTATTTTTTAATAGAACCTGTCAGTTCTTAGTGCCCTTTACATATTTTGCATACTGTAGCCCTGCAGATCCCATCTTAGTAGCTCAACACCACTAAGATTAAGAGGGAATCACACTGAACCACAGTGGCAGCAGTATCAGAAATAAGTCTCAGCTCTGTGACATCTCTGAGTCTCTCACACCACCATCTTTAACACAGAACCAGCCATTTCTTATCTCCTCTGGGATAAAATGGCACAGTAAATTAAATAGCTTTCTCTTTTATCTCCTTGCTTTTGTGTGTGTGTGTGTGTGTGTAGGTATGGAGGGTAACATGATGTGACATCAACCTCAGATTCTTATTTCTCATCCAGTAACCTGTCCCTTACTGATTATATCTAGCCAAATACCTATGTTGTATATGTCACTGCCTTCAATTTCTGTAGGTTATCTGAGGGTTTTGGGGTCATCTGATGAGTTCTTATTGAATACATGGACTAACAAGGTTGTGAGTAATTTGAGATGTGTACATGTACAGAGATAATGTGGCTTCAGTATACCAGCTGTGTATTTAGCACAGTTTGAGAATCCCAGATCTATGAAATGTATTCTGATTCTTTAAAGCTCAGGGATATAGTGGGTGAAGACAATTTGGAGAGTATTTCATATGATTTTGAGCAACTAGCTAAATAAGAAGAGGTCAGTGCTGAGGATTTGGTATTTACATCTTGAATCCTCATAATGTAAAGGACATAGGAACTTCTACTAGGTGTCTACTTTAAAGAGGGAAATCTGACCTAGCAGATAAAGTCAGGACAAGGCTGATGAGCCACTTAAGGAAATGTGCTCAGATTGGGAGGCTGCTTTGATCTGTAGGGGATGTAGGTGGAATGCATTGCATAGCTACAAACCCACTCTTTTGCCCTGTAAAATAAGTACCAATGGTCGCTTATTTGTCAGGAGGTGTCTTAGAGTACATGGTGGCTAATTTGTGGAGGCTCTGTAAAAGGCAACACTGCCCAAAGACTGTCTACTAGATTTCACTCTGCTTTAAAGTCACCATATTGCTGTAACAGCTTTGCTTTCTTAACGTGTGTTGTTCAGTTATTAGCTAATTCATGTATTTTTCTCTCACAGTGGTGTGATAAGATCTGAAACTGAGAGGGTTGAATGGGTTGCCTAAAGTCACCTAGCAAGATGATAAACCAAGAGGATTAGAAGTCAGCAGTGAGTTAAATATTGGAAACTCTGCTGTTTCTGTGCTCCTAGATTCTCATGCTGGTGTTTACAGATGTAAACCACTGATAAATGTTTGTAAATGAAACAGAAATGCCAAAAAAAAAAAAAAAAAAAAAAAAAAAGAAGTTGCCAAAGGCATTGTTTGTATCAAAGAAAATCTCTTTATTTTTGGTCTTTTGTTGGAGGAGACCTTGTGGGCTTTGTCCAGACAGCACAATAAATTACATTTCTCTTTTTGACACATGCACACACGCATGCATGTGTGCATACACACATGTATTCAAAGATTAGAAAGACACAGGAGTCCAACAGAAGAAAAAATATGATGCAATCAGATAACTAAATGCAGTAGCACAATAAATATACACACACATTTTGAAATAGGCAACTTTAATCTTGGCTTTTTCTAATTTGAGCTATTGGCTTTATAGTCATAACAACATTTATTTAACAGAATATGTCATTGCCTGGATTAAAAAAACAACAACTTCTAAATAAGCCCAAACCACTGAACTTCCATCTCATGTCATGGATTTGATTCCACATAGAGCAACATCCACAACTAACAGTCTCCTGCCTTTTGAGCTAGTGGGGGAACTTTCACATGTAAGGCTGTCTTCCCCTTTGACCTAGAAAAGATGGGCAGTATTCCAATACATTTCATAAATATATATTGACCCCACAGGAGCAGGAGAAAGAAAAGACTAAGTTCCACTGAAGACTTTCCAGGAAATCACGCTATAGTTTGACTTTATGGCATAGAATTTTCTGAGAGATTTTTCTGTGCATATTCCACTTCTGCTGTTTTGTTTCCTATCACTTTCCTTGTGTGATTTCCTCTTACCTTTTCAGTCCTGGTCTTCCCCTTTGGTGTCCTGTCTCACTCATATCCTTCCTGCCCATCTTTGTGTATTTCTTCAGATCTCACAGCTCATGTTCCTGTTCTTAATGCTAAACACATATGCATTGCTCAGTCAGGCCTCATTCAGCTCTTAGTCCTAATACCTCTTCCTTACCAGTGTCAATTCCAAGCTCTTCATGGTCTTCTTCCTTGGTGTGGCAAGGTGCTGAAGAAGTCACTGACAGCCTGGAGGGGATGACCACCCTCTCAAATGTTCTAAAACAGGTCTGGTAACTACCTCCATTGTGTTTTACTTCCTGACATATGAGGATTTTAAAATTGAATCACTGGTGTTGAAAAATAGTAAACAGCCAAGCCAACTGAAGGAGGCTTAATTTCTGTCAGTAGAATAAACAAAAAAGATCTGAAGAGACACATGGCTTAGATTTATTTGGGAAGAAAATCCTTTCGTACAAACTTAGTTGTATTAAAACCATGCTGGAAAAGTCAAACCTCTTAATTTAAGTGTCTGAATATTTTGGATTTCTCTCACAAGAACTTACTTGGTTCTACACACTTCTAATATCAGTGGAAACCCCTCAGGAAAATGACATTCTTATAATATCTTCAGTAGTGAGGATCCTTTATTTGCTACATTAAACATTTACAGTCTAATGTCTAATCTTCCCTTTCCCCCTTGAGGTATGTCAGAATAGGAATGAGTTTTTCTGGCATTCACATGTACCTTAATGATCTGTCTTGGGGCTGTTTTGTTTGGGATTTGTGTGGGTTTATCATGGTGTTAAGATCACAAATTGAATCCGTTCATAACAATAAATGGGGAAGTTAATTGAATTTTACTTTTTCTTGATGGTGTAGTATGCAGTATTTTCAGGCTTCTTCCATTTATGTTCTCAGTATTATTAAAGAGGTCGATAGCTTTAGGTATTCAACATAATGGACAGTTAATAGGAATATTTCTTCTTTGTTTATAAATTCCATAGCTAATTTCATGAAGACTTAGGAAATCACTACTAATCTTGCAGTCATTAGAGCATCACATTAGCCATACTGCTGCACCTACCTCACCCTTCTCCTGCTGATACTTGATTGTAGTTAGCACAGCTAGGAAAAAAAGCTTTCCGCTGTGCTGGTTCAGAATATGAAGCAACTGCATGCCTGTCTCATCTCCTAGGGTTCTTGCACTGCTGCTCATCACTGCAATATTAGAGACTGTATTCGCAGCTCCTTGGAAAAAGTTCTTTTCACCATTCAGGGAACACAAAGAAGCTGGGAGCTGGATGCAAGCAGCCAGAAGAGCAGGCGCCTCAGGAGAAAAATTTCTGGCACTTGAATGCTGTGGCTTGGCTCATGATCTAAGACTATCTTATATTTTTGGCATATTCCCGCGCATGGATATATCCATGTAGTCACAGGAGCGGACAGTGTGTGGGTGTATGGGAAAGTTGATCTGTGGTGCTTGTGATCTTAACATGTGCAAGGCGCTGTCTTCCCCTCCCACCTCTGACCTGACGTGTCTAGTAACGACTGTGTCCCACAGCACTGTTTTGTACTGTTCACATCCTCATCCACTCCGAGATATTCAGAAAAGGTAGAAGTCCCTTTATTCGCCAATGAAAATGTCCACAATGACATTGAATGCCAGGCATTGTATGCAGGTTAACTTTATGCCTTTAACTGATTCATCATAACTTACCCCATTTTGGCTTTGTTGCACAGCGTTGCCCTGTATTTAGAAGGAGCAACAATCCTGCAGTTTCAATCCCATTGTCAGCTAGCAAGGGTTTGCTTTTGTTTCCAAACAGCAGCTATTGTGAAGTGTTTTGAAAATCTTGGCTGCACAATGTATTGTGCATGCTTACCGTGGTTTATGATATAAATGAGGGCTGGAAACATTTTACTTGCTGGAAAGCAAATGGGTCTCACAACCCCAAACCCCCATCCCACCCTCCCCAAAAGCAACTTTTGGCAAGCAAAATTTTAGCTTATGTTGTATTTAGCTTATGCTGGTCTACCTTGACTTCAGCAAGGCTTTTGACACCGTTTCCCACAGCATTCTCCTCAAGAAACTGGCTGCTCTTGGCTTGGACTGGCATATGCTTTGCTGGGTTAGAAACTGTCTGGATAGCCGGGCCCAAAGAGCCGTGGTAAATGGAGTCAAATCCAGTTGGAGGCCGGTCACTAGTGGCGTTCACCAGGGCTCGGTGCTGGGGCTGGTCCTCTTCAATGTCTTCATCGATGATCTGGACGAGGGCATTGAGTGCACCCTCAGTAAGTTTGCAGATGACACCAAGTTAGGTGCATGTGTCGATCTGCTCGAGGGTAGGAAGGCTCTGCAGGAGGATCTGGATAGGCTGGACCGATGGGCTGAGGCCAACTGTATGAAGTTCAACAAGGCCAAGTGTCGGGTCCTGCACCTGAGGCACAACAACCCCAAGCAGCGCTGGAGGCTGGGAGATGAGTGGTTAGAAAGCTGCCTGGCAGAGAAGGACCTGGGAGTATTGGTTGATAATTGGCTGAATATGAGCCAGCAGTGTGCTCAGGTGGCCAAGAAGGCCAGCAGCATCCTGGCTTGCATAAGAAACAGTGTGATCAGCCAGACTAAGGAAGTGATTGTCCCCCTGTACTCAGCTCTGGTGAGGCCGCACCTCGAGTACTGTGTTCAGTTTTGGGCCCCTCACTACAGAAAGGATATCGAGGTGCTCGAGCATGTCCAGAGAAGGGCAACAAAGTTGGTGAGGGGTCTGGAGAACAAATCTTACAAGGAGCGGCTGAGGGAGCTGGGATTGTTCAGCCTGGAAAAGAGGAGGCTCAGGGGTGACCTTATCGCTCTCCACAGGTACCTCAAAGGAGGCTGTAGCGAGGTGGGGGTTGGTCTGTTCTCCCACGTGCCTGGTGACAGGACGAGGGGGAATGGGCTAAAGTTGCGCCAGGGGATTTTTAGGTTAGATGTTAGGAAGAACTTCTTTACTGAAAGGGTTGTCAGGCACTGGAACAGGCTGCCCAGGGAGGTGGTGGAGTCACCATCCCTGGAAGTCTTTAAAAGACGTTTAGATGTAGAGCTTAGGGATATGGTTTAGTGGGGACTGTTAGTGTTAGGTCAGAGGTTGGACTCGATGATCTTGAGGTCTCTTCCAACCTAGAAATTCTGTGATTCTGTAGTGTTATCCATTTTAAAAGGCTTTTAAGTGAGTGAGCATGAGCCACGTGGATTGGAACCATCTGAGACCCACCCCACACACCTTATCTCTTGGCTAGTTATTGACCCATAAAACCAGAGGTTGTGCTTGCTCCAGATTTCCAGATAGCAGAAGTCACACAGCTCTTTTTAAAAGCAGTCACACGACCCCGAATTCTTCTATAGCCACCAAGAACAGATGTGATGTAATTTAATTACACCTGTGAATTATCATTTGCTTCTTCAGTCATGCAGATAAGACTCAGAAGTGCCCCAGCTAAACTGTCTGTTGCATACTAGTGCTTTCTTTTCAGATTTATTATTATTATTATTATTTATTTTTTTTTTTCCCTGGTGGATTTCTTTAGAATTTCAAATGTTTCTAAAGTCCTTCTGCTTTGGGCTGTCAGGAATGGTGATGGTTAAGGACTGTCATTCTGTGTTAGCTGCATTGTTTCAGTGGGTCAAAGCTCTGGTCCCCATTAAGTGCATACACTCCTTCATGGAGGAAGGAATCGATAGACAAGACAAAATGTGTGGTGACAATTTATGACAGTGGTGTAGCTCCCTAGTGCCTTTGTAACTGTTGGAGGAGTAGTCATGTCTGCTGCAATTCACTTTTTAGTGCTATAAAAGATCTTTACAAACACTCCTTCAGTAAGGGCTGCAGAGGGATCTCCTGAATTGAAACTAGATAGTCATTAAGTACTCTTTGCAAAGAGCTTAAGGGTCTGCTGTCAGAGCACGTTAAGCAATAGTGAACACTAAGCAAAGAGAATCTGTCTGTAACCCAGTGTCAGCAGACGTAAAACAAACCCAGCCGGCAATTGACCCTCGTTCCACTTGTCTCACAAGCTCTGTTGTGTAATGAAAAAACCCTAGAGGTTACAATGAGCGTTGTTCCCTGCTGGCCTTTCTGAAAAAGAGCAGGTGGATTGGGATCACTCTTAGATGTCAGTGTTACTTCAGGAGACATGCAGGCAGCTCTCTTCTTTCCTAGTTTTTCTGCTGAGCCCTTCTTTATTTCCTCATTTCTCCCTCCCTGCTCTTCGTTGTTGTTGTTGTTTTGGTCGTGTTTTGTTTTTTGTTTCCTGTTTCTGTTTTTCCCAGACTCATAGCGGCTCTGCTGTTTAAATTGCCTTCCGAATATGATGCTGGCAGCACTGGTGATGTATCTCTGGAGTCCTGCACTGGCCTCTGAGGCCCATAATGACCTTGGCAGCTGTAGGTGCTGCCTGACTCTCCTCCCTGACACGACTAAATTTCTCTGTATACTTCCACACTCAGTGGGCCACAAGAACATGAGCTACAGAGACATTTCCCATTACCTGTTGTCACTGTCTTGTTCACTTATCAGCATGGAGAGCTTCTCAGTAGATAAGTATCTCAGGGTCCCACTTAATCAACTTTTTTTGAATGACAGGAGGAGCTGCAGCACAGTTATTTTTTCTAGTTACCTCAGTACTGTCAGTGACCTTAAGTTGCTTCTTGTTATTCAGTTACCAAAATTGTTTATGAGATGATATTCTTCTCTCCTTCTGGAATACTTCATGTGATGATTTAAATCTCTCTCCTGCTGCTTCCCTGTGTTTGGGGGCATTGTTTGATTAAAGACCCTCCAGGGAGAAAAAATAATGTAATTTAGAGATTCAGTTTCAGGCGTTCGGGTGCTTGAGGATTTTCTTATTTGTTTCCTTTTGTTTCCTTTTTATTTAATGAGATTTTAATGAGATTTTAGTAGGCAGCTCTCCTGATACCTTCCTTGTAGACTCACACACGTTTTCTCTTTCTGTTTCTCTATTTTTTTTTTTCCTGCTAGTGGCTGAAGGAATGGAATGGTTGTGAAAAGCTAAATCCCTTGTTGTTAAAAATGCTGCCTTCATCTGAGGGAAATTATTTGCTGTATTTTTACATTTTCTTTTTTTTCCCTGAGAGAATATGGACATGTGTCAATGTTGTTTGTAGATGGAATAATACCTCTTTTGATTTGTCTTAGTTTTGTCTTAAGTGAGGCTGTGACTTCAGGGATACCCTTTAACTTGGGTTTACTTTTACTATGGATGCTTACTATGGTTGTCACATTGCTTTGGAAATACAAAGCTGAAGCTGATATCTTTTTTTTTTTTTTTTTCGCTGCACAAATAAATAAAGGTATAATTATAAAATAAATACTTCTTTAACCTTACTTATGTCAACAAACAAACAAGCTCAGGCTGGAAAACAGAAGCAGCCCTGTTCTTTCATATGAGTTGATGCAGTTCCAGGAATGATCTTCTAGAGAATAAAGAGGAAATCCCAATAATACTGTTTACAACAAAATCCTAGTAGGATTTAAAAATAAATTAGAAAATATATTTATTTTTCAACCATCTAAGCATTTTTTTCTTATTTTTCAGTACTTTGAATAATTTCTGTAGAATTTTAAGAGTTTTGAAAATGAAATTTCACTCATACTTGAAAGCACAAGAACACCTCCCTGAACTCTTGCTCTGCAGTGCGTTCTTTTATTTGCATTAAATAATTGATGTCCACATTAGACAATGAAGTACAGAATTTAACTGAGTCTGCTTTAGCTTCTTCAGTATGAAAAGCAGTTGAAAGCCAGAATCTTTGATAATTACAAATGGGTAAGACTAATGATATTTTTCATCATAATGATGAATATTATGTTCCTGTTTTTAAGTGACTGTTAAGATATAGATAACAGAGAGCTTTAATAAGGATATTAAAAAGCAACAACAACAACAAAACATATTGCAAAGCTTATTTTAAAGTGCAACAGACCTCATTTAAGGACATTTTTTCTTTGTTTTTGCTTTCCCAGCCATCCCCTTAGGAATTATAGTTGTACGAGGAGATTGTGACTTGGAGACCTGTCGGATGTACATTGACCGTCTTCAAGAGGTGATTTTTTTGTGAATTTAAGTGTCACCTGTGCTCTGCTTCTTTTAGTCCCGAGTGTAGAGGTCTAATAGTTGCAGCAACCTTGCATTGAGAGTACTGCAGTTTGCCTACTGCTGAAAACAAAACTTAGAGTTATGATATGCTAAAAAAAGATGAGTAACATTGAACATCATTTCCTAGACAGGAAATAATAGATCACACTGAAACCATTTAAATGATAACAGAATTGACATGGATGATTGTGTCTACTTCTGCTTGAAAGTGAACAAAATACTAGGATTCTTCACGTACATTGCTGATATTATACACATTTCTAAGCAAAATAGAGATTAGAAAGTGTGTTACATAAGGATAAATATCATAGTATTTGAATGGATCTAATTATGCAAATGTCATTCTCTAACACTGCTATGGAGTAAACAGAGACACCAACACTAGATATCAATTTGAAATTTCCAAGTATACAGAAATGTATGCTGATAAACTAAAAATAATGTTGCTTTTATCATCTTGAATGTCGTGCCATGAGAGAGTTCATTCTACTGTACAGTATGGAAAATGGAGAATCCAAATACCCCATTACCTGAATAATTTTAAATGTGTATGCATTAGTGATAAATCTGATGTATTTTCATAAACATAGTACCTCTCACTGTTTCTTAATCTTTTACTGATATCTTTCAAAACCATCACATGTGATCTCAGACTGAGTTCAAAACAGCCTAATATCGACAGTATTTGATGGAGAGTGGTTCTGCAGCGTTGGAGGAAGCATGGCTAGAAAATGAATTACCCACAGTGGTTGTGGAGGAATTGTGTTTCTTCAGTCTTTTGCAAGGGTCTTATTTATTTATTTATTTATTTATTTATTTGGCTTGATTTGGCTCAGTCCCATATGCTGGGATTGGAGGTGCCAAGGCCTTCTGCACTCTGCCAACTTGCATGCCAACTAGGGAGCTATAGCCTGTATGATATAGCCAGGCTATATCATAAGCTAAAATTATATGACAAAATATCTGTCAAAATAAATTAGATTCCTGAAGCCTTCTAAGCAGCACAGTCATTCTGATATGACTTCTCTGGCATGAGGTTGTCTTAAAACAGGGAGAATTTCCAGTGGTTTTCTTTAGTGTATTAATTGCAAAAAAGATTTAGGGCTTATAGCATTTTTATTTCATTTTGCTGCTGATATTTCTAAATTTAGATAGTTTTTATGGAACAAATACATCTATATTATGGTAAAGATCCATTAACATAACCCCTGTATAAGTTTTTGTAGGTCTTTTTTTTTTTCTTTTTTTCTTTTTTGACCAAATGCATGCAAATCTAAACTTAAGTGAGCTTTCCATAGCTATTCTTTGGTATTTGCTTAATGCCCTTAAAAACAGTGAGAAATACTTGCAAAATTATTTTATGGTGTTTTCCCAACCACTTCATATAGCAGAACTGCAAATAACTTCTGTTAATTTAATTTTTTTCATCTTTGGCATGTCTTTCGTCCTCCTCCTAGGACCTACAGTCCGTATCTTCTACTACACAAAGAGTTCACTACCAGGTAAGATGAAATTTCTTTTTATTAAATGAGAGAAAAAAAAAAAAAGACACTTAACAATGTAAACTGCATTCTGCATTTGAATCCAGATTTTCTTTTTTTAGAAAACATGTTAGAGGAATTTTCGATTATCATTTGCCCCCAAATGATGGAAGTTCATTCTGCTTTCCCTAGGACAATCCTCTTCCTTGCAACCTCATGGAATCTTTAAATTAGCACAACACGATGTGCCTTGCCTCTTGAAGTGATTGAGAAAATGTGTGCTTTAGGACAAATGACAAAAGTAATTTTTTTTCTCTGAGAAATGGAACAACAACATGTTGTATTGCATAGATGTAGTAATAATGTCTACCACTGAGAAAAGAGGTGTACTAGAAGGCCTAACCTCTAATAATTCTGTGCACCACAGGCATCTACCTCTTATTTAACATAATCTTCAGAGTAATTTTTTTGATCCATCCTGAACACAAATCTGTCTTTTGTATGTGATGACATTCTATT
The DNA here is from genome assembly GCA_011074415.1 of Stictonetta naevosa. NCBI lineage: Eukaryota > Metazoa > Chordata > Aves > Anseriformes > Anatidae > Stictonetta > Stictonetta naevosa. Next base: position 59,244,234 of record CM021697.1, read on the forward strand.
TCTAGGTGGCTAGTTTTCAAAATTGTGTTCTTAGTGTGTTTTACAGCTATATTCTACAGTTTATACAATACAGAACTTGGCTTTATAGTTGGAAGCATTGTTCAAGGGCACACATTACTTTCAGTAAAATATTGCACTGCACAATGCTTTATTTGGGAGTAAACTAATTTAGACTAACTCTGCTGACTCCTGAGCTAACTTGACATTAGCGCAAAGACTTGACACAAAAAATGGTCAGTTGACACAGTGCCTGGGACCACAAGACTGAAGCTTGCATGGTGTTGATAGCCTTTTCCTAGGTTTAACAATGAAAGTCTTGTTGGGATCAGCAGGAATGAGTTCACTGAGAAAACATGCAGAGATCCAGCGGATAGGAATGCATAGTGGTGAAACTGTAGATGATTTCTCAGGTCTTAATGATTACCTGGGTGATACAGAATTCCAGTTTGGCAGGACTGCCAGTAAATGTGCTAAACCCAGGAAGACACTATGAGAAAACGCAGATTTGGCATGTTTTCCTAAAGCTGTCTTTTTCATACAAGTTCGTGGTTTGTTTCTGCATTTTGGCCTCTAATTTTAACCTCATATTTTTGACATTTGTGTCAATCATTGCCCTGGAACTGAGTTTTAGCACAGCATTAGTGTCTAGTGAATTGCCTAATAAACTGGCATGTATTATTATTCTGTTCCACTCCCTATAAACTAACCTGAGTGGCTGCTGACTGTTCCATGTGTAGGAAACTGCCTGAGGTAAAATGAAGAACTAAATCTGTGCACATGGTGAGGGCCAAAACAGAGAACGAAATGTCAGAAATCAGCCCCATACTTGGCTCTAACCTCTGCAGTTACAACAGTATATAAATTAATTGCCTAGCCATTTCCTCTAGTGCACATCAGTGTGAAATCCCTAACTTTATATCATTTTTTTATGATGCTGCATTTTGAATGCACCCCCTCTGTGTTTTCTCTTCAGTACTTGTTTATCCTGAATTCTTCAAATATTGCTTTATAATGCTTTATTCTCAGCGGATTGTTTCTACAAACTGTCTTGCTAGGTTAATTTGAAGTTTGTTCCACATTTTCTGGCATCTCTCTATAAATTACAGAAGGGGAGTATAACAGGATAAAGGGTATGAAAAAGTTCTTGAGTTGATGAAACTGTCTTATCTCACTAATAAGGTGTCATGGGTTCTTTCAGGTCTCATAAACACAATTTTCTTGTGTGATTCCTCTGCAGCTCAACACATGTGGAGTCAGCAAAAACAGTATCAGCAAGCCTGAGTGCAAATGAGGAAAATGATGCTAGAGTTGTTCTTCATTCTGCTTTCTTTCTCTAGCAAGCTAAATATATATGAAATATTATTCTCATAGGCCTGAGACTTCCCAAGCTAGTTCTGCTTTTGAGCTGTAATGGATTCTTCAAAAGAGCCTATGCAGTTTGTGACTTGAGTTTACATTTACCAGCATTGTCACTATCTTCATTTTCCTATCGTTATGTATTCTGCCAGCTCTAAAAACTTCTACTCATGTCTCCTCTTCGTATCATCTACCATTTTCGTATGCATCATTATCTTTGTGTGCTTTCTCCCTTCTTTCCTCTGTATCCCAGCCCAAACCTTTACTCAAATAGTGGGGTAAATATTAAGACACATACAGCTTTATGCATTTAGATATATTGAAGTTAGCAAATGTAGTGGATTTCAGAAAGTCCTTGATTCTCACACATACACCTTGACAGTGATACAAGTAGACCTAAATCCCACAACTCAATAAACCCATACTAGAGAAAGATATAAGTGTATTTAACTCTGATGTTTCAACCACTGAGGTATGTTTTTGTCCCTGTCTGCAGAAATAGTTCATGTTGTTGAGTTTTATGCTGTCCTCTTCATCTCTCCTGTAATGCATAGAAGTTGGAGACAAAACCAGTACATTAGGGCAATGTTTAAAGGATCAAGTAAAATCTCTGAGTCTAAATATGGAAGAGAACTGAGGTTTGATTTTTGTCAGGGTGGCTATAGATGCAGGTGTCACGCATCAGAAGATATTTTATTTTTACTTGAGCAAAATCTGTAAGTTGCAGCAGTAACATTGCAGACAAGATCTTTTGCCAGGACAATAGCCATATTCCAAATTCTAGGGCACTGAGAAGACGCCACATGAGTTGTCTGGAGCTGTCTGTGCTTTTCTGGCCTGGATAACCAGAAAGGAAAGGCAATAGTAGGTTTCAGTCAATCCCAGTGGCAGAAGCTAATGAGATGAATCATACAAAACCTGTAATGATACCAGATAAAATTGTTAACATTTTGCAGTGGCATCATGCCAAGCACTGAGATTAGTTCACTTGGCTGAGAAATAAGTATCTATCAAAATGTAAAGTGCTAACTGTCATCACAGCTGCCTGAAAACAACACTTAGCGCATGCAGACACTGCTGACCAAAACCCAAAAACTCGTGTATCCATACAACATCAACATAACCTTTTTTTGTTTGTTTGTTTTTGTTTTGTTTTTTTGTTTGTTTTTCTTAGATTGCTGAAAACGTGTCAGATACCCTTATGTCAATCAAAGAGTGAGGTCTGTCTCTTGACATATGAGGGCACCGTTTATTTTGTAATCAGTTTGGAAATCTTTTTATCCGCTCAAATGGAAATGACAACTTCCTTCAACATTCTCTGAGATTTTCCTCAGGTTGAAGAAAGCAAGGGGCTTCTTCCTCTCAGTCTTACTGACTCATGACTGGGCAGCCTGGGGAAGTGAACCAATGAAAAACCCATTTTTCTGTGGATATATTCTTCATTTTTTTCTTAACTTTTTCTGACTAATGGCACTTTGGATTAGAAATGTATTAGGAATATGTCAGATTTGCAAAATGTAAGTTAAGTTGATGAGAAATAACTAATACTTCTACGGTTTCTTGATGAGACAGACAACAGGCAGTAAAAACAGTAAAACATATAACATATTAAAACCTTTGAGAATTGGTATGAATGTTCCAGGTGTGTTGGATGTGCATGATGTAGCATAAACATTCATTTTTGTTGTGGTGTTTCTGCACTTTCCCTCTTGTATACAAAGCAGTCTCACTTTCCTCCTTGAGACCATAAACATGATGACAGCTGCCTGAGGGATTGGTGGGTTTTGTGGCCCTTGGAGTCTGTCATCTAGGCTAGATGCCTTTCTAAAAGTCTGCTGTAGTTCAGACTGGGAGTGGTAACTTTGAAGCATGAGCTGGAGAGTGGATTTCTGTGTTGTGCTAGTGGTTAAGTGTTCATAGCCCTATTGTCAGAAGGCTGGCTGAAAACCCATGATTGTTCAAAATCTGTTTTTGAAACTTGCTCCTTCAGCCAGCCTTTACTTTCTGATGCTAGACCTTCAGATGACTACTCACTAGATATAGCTGTACAATTTCCAAAACAAAAATCATTTGTCCTATATCCTGCGGTCAGGAAAGGTGGTGAGCTTGTGTATGATATTCTGGCAAGTCCTAGTAAGATATCATTTTATCCTAGTCTGTGGTCACCTCTCTATGTTATGAATACATATGGATTATTTACATCCTGTAATTTCTGTGCAGAGCACAGTACTTTTCTTAAAGGTACTTTTCCTCCCCATCGCTCCCACTTTTCCTTTTTTTGCCTTGTGCACCAGTATATCTGCCCATAGTCTGTTGTCTTCAGGAGTAATAAACTTTAATCCTGAGCCAGTATGTGCTTGAATTTACATCATTTGTAGGTGTGCTGATTTTACTGCGTAAGATATAAATAAGGATAGAATCTGGCTCTGTGCAGATTTGGGGTGGGTGCCCACAGTCTGTGCTGTTGTGTTTTGTCCTGTGCAAATCTGTTTGTGTTTCAGTGTTGTGTTCCAGTGGCTTTAGGAAGTTAGCTGGCCATCCACGGGCAGCATGGCACAGAGCCATGGCCACCTTCTCCTTTCCGAGATCCCTTTTGTCTCCAGCTCAGTGAGAGCTGAGAAAGCAAGGGGCAAGCTGTCTGAATTCCTTTGTTCCTCCCCAGCCATTTGGTTTGGTTCTTGAAGTAAAATTCCTTGGCCCCCAAGGAGCAGGTCTTTTTAGCCAGAATGGGAACAAGTTGATGGAGGATGTCTGCTGTCTTGGCTGATGGTGGTCCCCATGCCTGCACTGTCTGTATTTTGGATGCAGAGAATAACATTTTTTTTTCACCCTCATGTGCATTTGGGACATACCAGGAACAAGCAAAGTGGGCAATTGCTTTGAGTGGCAGATTGACAGAGGTGGGAAAGGGTGTAAAAACACTGCTCTGGAATAAAGGAAAATGACAGGGACACATCAAACAAGCATAGTAATTAGAGTTCATAGCTGTTGTTTGTTACTGATGTGTATCTTTGACCTTCTCTTTCACCTCTCTCTGTTTTCCTGTCCCTACAAATAAAGGGAGCTGTAGACAACTGAGAAAGCTAGTTTTGATGCAACACTTTTTGGTATTTCTGAGGTGTAGGGAAGATAGCTGAGGATGTAGTTGAAATTTACTTACAAAGAATAAATTGTTTGCTCTCTGTTATAATACATTAAAACCTTGATGTCAGTGTGGAAGATATCCAGTGAATTTGAGTTATGCAGGTTTTGCAAGTTGTGTGATATCAGTACAGAAAAATTAAAAAGTGGAGACTAGTAAACAGTCCTTTTAAGAGACTTGTTTTTTATTTTATGTCATTTCCCTGCCCTATCCAGGACCAAGAAAGCTCTTTCCCAAGAGTGCTTTCTGTTCAGAGGCTCTCTCCTAGATGGTGCTTCCTAGACGGTAGGTGCATCTTCTTTCTGTTTTGCCTAACATAGTGCTTGCTTCTGAAACAGATGTGAAGGATAACACATCTAAGAGTACCATCATGAAGGGGTAGCTTTCCTTCTTACTATGCTGAGCAGTTGAAAAGGGAACTGTGTGCCCCCCTTTCTACTCTGAAAAATGAAGCAGGGCCTTCATTTAGCAATCAAGATGTCTTCCGTAGCATTGTTGCCCCAAGGAAGCATGTTCTTCCACGGGTGTTTTGGGATTTGTGTTATTATTGTCTATGCTGTGATGCAGCACTTATCACGTGGCAGTACCTGGACTCATAGTGCAGATGGTTGTGGCAGCACACTGCTGTCAGCAAGACAATGTTCTTCATTCCCTTTTCTGTGTAAGGTGGTGGAAATGTACTCCCCTCCCCTGTAAGAGTGCACTTCATGTAACTCTTGTAATTCGACCCAAACTTTGCCAAAGCAGACAGTTTAACTGGGCTTTACATCAGGCTCCAGAGCACTCGAATTAGCAGCTAAAATGGATGTCATCTGCTTTTGCAAAAGATTCAGCATGTGGTGACTGACTTTTCATTGTTCAAAACAAAACCAGTTGCTCCTTAAAGGTTTCTAATCACTTTTCCTTGTCTCTCATGAGGAAAATTGGTAAAACATGCATTTAGGATCTGTTTGGTTTTCAGAGAAAGCTGGGTGGGTAGATGCATTCAGTTTTTGTCTTTAGGTATTTGATATTCCCTTGCAATGCCAAAAATGACAATGCTATATTACTGCACCGCTGTGTCAAAAGCCCAGAATGAACAAATATGTGATTTCACTGGCCAAACTAAATGCAAAGCAGAAACGACAACAACAACAAAAAATGCATCCAATGAAGAGTATTGTAGGAGATAAAATACTTCTGGTTTTATCAATATAGATTATTTGGCAGTGCCAAGATTCATATTAGGATTTTATTTAGTGATTCTCCCTAATCACTGTGTGTGATTTTCATGTGCTGTTCATGAGCAGAATAAATTTTTCTGAGTGTATTGGTAATTCAGTGTATTGGTTGAATATTTGAGCATTTGATTTACAAGGAGATCCCAAGCATATTACAATTTTATTTAGATTCAAAAATTGAATTAATACTATTAGACCTATCAGTTTTATGATGTGCTTGCTCTACTGTCATTGGAAGAATGCAGCTCTTTGTCACATATTTTAATGTAATTAAGTCTTCTTATATGCCTGAAACCCAATTTTCTTGCATTTTTAACTATTTATTTCAAGTCAATAGTTTCAGTGAATATTGTTTTGTTAAGCCCAACATTTAAATTCATCATTTAATGGGGTAGAAATATGGAAATGATGAATGAGTCAAATTATATTCTTATGAAACCCATGTCACTTCGCTGACACAGAGATTGTCTTTACATGGTGCTGATGTCAGTTCATCTTGTTCATGCAGTCCTGCTCAGACCACTTGCTTCACTGCTGCTTTCTTGTTTGTCTTCCTTGCAGCAACTTCTGCTGATCGTTTTTACCGCATTGACAGATCTCAGGTAAATCTCTATTTGGTTACTGTTTCTATAAATCTTTTTTAAAGCTATGCCACATGCCACTTAAAATGAATTACCTGCCATTGCTCTTGTGTATTCTAGAATGCTGCTGGTGCATTGTGAAAATCAGAGGAAAAAATTCTGGGCCTTTTTTTAGTTGATTCACATCATTTTACTGAGCTCACTGAAGATTTATATCTGCTGATGGTGTGCTTTTCTATTTAACTGCCAACCTGATATACAAATCAGGATTTTCTACATTTGTCGTTCTTACCATGTCTTACTAAGGGTATCTGTGTGACACTAGTTTATTTGATTTTATCTTTTCACTAATGTTTTTGGTCACCAGAAGTCCTGATGCTCTGTGTGACGTGAAATAGCTGTGGAAATTAATGTGATGTTACAAGTTGAGAATGATGAGCAGAGCTGTATCAAATATTCCCAAGGAAACCCAGAACAGCATGTAGTTTCATTAGATTCAAACCTGTGGTGTAGATCTGCCAATCTGAATTTATTTTCTGAAAGATACTGAAAATTTTACAGAGCTTTTGGTGTTCCTGGTTTGTAGCCAGAACAGATCAATTAGTGGCTCAGCATTAAGTGTACACTGTTGCTTCACCTATTGGTCATTTGCACCTGGTCCCCCTATGGACTATGTAAACAGTTTTTGAATTATATGGACATATGCAGCTGGTGGTTTAGTTCAAGCAGAAGCAGCTGTGACTTTAGCTCAGAGGTCCCAGGTTCAGTGTCTGCATATAGCCACTGAGGGCCTTTGCACACAGTCATATACATGCTTTGATGAAGTTGTGCTTTAACATTTTTAAAGCAAAGATGAAGGAGATGCTGCTACAGGTTAAACTGGACAGTGTCATTCTATTTGGTTTATTCTGCATTTCTTTAATTCTGACTTCGTACAAATTGTCATCCTCCCCTCCTACTTCATTGCCCCATGTTTCTGTGGGCAAAAGACCAGTACTATGTGATGGTCCCTGTGCACAAAATGTCGGAAGTTTCCTGTCCATCCACCTACTTAGACAGGCCTACTCACACTCAGTGTTTTTGAAAGACAATGGGACTTCTGTGTCAAAAACAAAAAAGAAGGATTGAGAAAGAGAGCTTTGGTAACGGAGATGCAAAAATGGAATATACAAGCAAATGAGGGTTGAGAAAATACCTGCAAACTATGAAAAATCCTGTCAGATGTCAGCTGAGGGCAGACCTTAGATGATGGTCTTCATTTGGAAATGCAAACCTCAGTTTTTTGGGTATACGTCCAGTTTTCAGCTGAATGGCGTTGACAGGACCTGAGTCACTGAGCAACAGCCTTTTAAGTGTTGCTGTGAATGTGAAGCTTGCTGGTTGGGAATCTTGTTTTGTTTAAAATCTAAGAATTGCTTATTTACAACCTCAGTAACATTGCTATTATTGTGTGTGTATATGTATGCACTTAAATAAATACACATGCAGAGTCACATGAATGCTTTTCAGACTGATCTACCACCAGGTTTCCTGTAGCCAGTTGGGCTTTCTGTTTGACCAGTGATGCCACAGGTTCATTATCTGTTCCTTATATCACTCCGACAGGAACATTTGCACTTTGTGACGGAAATTTCGCAGGACGAGATTTTTATTCTGGACCCAGAGCTGGTAATGTCACAGCAGGGGGGGACGCCACCCGGAATGCCTGATCTGGTAGTGGAGCAGGCCTCTGGGTGAGTGGTGCTAGAATCTGGCCTTCAGCAGCCACGTTAGAGTTGGGCATTTCTTTTCTGGTCCCCTTTTCTGAAGGGGGTGGGAGTTATGGTAAAGGGTGGGGACTTGGGGACAGGATCAGGTGCAGCAATGGTAATGACAGAAGGACAGCAGAGTAAAATCTACTCTATTACACATCCTGAAGCAAACAGCAGGACTAAAGATGTATCTTCAGTACCTTTCAATGTCCTCACACCCTCTGAGCATATCTGCTCCTGTCATAAATCTGTATCTAACAAGTTATGAACCTGTTCTCTGCATGGTCAAGGCTTTAATACCAGTATACAAGTCCATGAAGTCCTTTGAGCCTCAAAATGCTGGTGAAGTGTCTCTTTCTTCTCGTCCTCTGGGCAGACCAGAAATACTCCTGTTCTTCTGTAGGAAGAGTCTTGTACTCACAGTGAATTAAGCTAAGCTAGCCTTGCTATAGGCTGAAAAATGGGGAGGACAAACAGACATAAAAGAACTTCAAAGTGGAGCACGCAAGGTAATTTCTGGTGTTGAATGCCTTTCTCTTCATTTTTCCCTCCCTAGAATATCAGATCGGTGGAACCCTGCGGTTCGAAAGAGGATGCTGAGCGACAGTGGCCTTGGCAAGATTTCCCCACACTACGAGGTACCTGACAAACAAAAGGACGCCAGCCAGACCCATATGCTGCAGTAAGAGCCCTCTGCATTTCTCTGCTTGATGACACACTGTCACTGTCACCACAGACTAGTGGATTCTTTAATCTTATTGAATTGTGCTGACATGCTGGAAAAACAGAAGTCTGTCTACTTCTCTTTTCTTCTCACTTCTGTTTCATCCTTTCTCCATTATTATATGTTCTTGCCTTTGGTATTTTTTCTGTGTTTTTGTTTATTTGTTAATTTATTTTTATTTCTTATTTTTTATTTTCCCCCTTCTGTGTCATTCCACTCTCTTAAAAATGTACACCCATGCTTTCAAAAGTAAATACATTATTTTAGGATGTCTGATATTCCAGCAGGAACCTTCACAGCAATTGGTAATGATAAAGACCGATGCACTCACCCTTAAGGTAGTTCTGATGCAACATGCAAAAGCAGAAACCTCTACAATCACTGCTTACTTTCAGAGCTGTTGGCAATATTTTTCATATTGTCTTTAGCCAGTGATATCATTGCAGGTACAGGATGACTGAAGTTGGGCTCGATGATCCTTGTGGGTCCCTTCCAACTCATATATTCTCTTATTCTATGACTAAACAGTGGTTTTGTTGCAGATAAACAGAATATCCCTAGTCAGAAGGGGCCCACAAGGATCATCAAGTCCAACTCCTGGCTCCACACTGGACCACCCAAAAATCAAGCCACATGTCTGAGAGCGCTGTCTAAACACTCCTTGAACTCTGGCAAGCGCGTTGCCATGACCACTGCCCTGTCCCAGTATCTGATCACCCTCTGGGTGCAGAACCTTTCCCTAACCCCCATCCTGACTCTCCCCTGTCCCAGCTCCATGCCATTCCCTCGGGTCCTGTCGCTGTCCCCAGAGAGCAGAGCTCAGCGCCTGCCCCTCCGCTCCCCTCGTGAGGGAGCTGCAGGCCGCCATGAGGCCTCCCCTCAGCCTGCTCTGCTCTGGGCTGAACAAACCAAGGGACCTCAGCTGCTCCTCATACATCTTGCTCTCTAGACCCTTCACCATTTTTGTTGCCTTCCTTTAGATGCTAATAGTTTTATGTCCTTCTTATGTTGGGGTACCCAAAACTGCACACAGTAGTAAGGGTGAGGCTGCACCAGTGCAGAGTAAAGCAGGACAATCCCTTCTCTCAACTGGCTAGCAATGCCGTGCCTGATGCACCCCAGGGTATGGTTGGCCCTTTTGGCTGCCATGGCCATGATGAAAGCTCTTGAGCAACATGTTTGTAAAATAGCTTTTAATATAATGACATCTTAGGGCATTAAATGTTTAAATAAAATGTGCAGTTTTGTCCTTTTGATAAGATATGCAAAACTGTGTCTTCACCAAAGACTCAGTAAAATGAGCATCAGTTTCTACACTAGTATGTTTTAAAAATATTTCTTAAGGAGTAACCAATTATAAAAACTCTGGTTGGAATAAAACTATTGTTCTAGGAGAGGAAAAGTTTTAAAATTCAAAAGATGGGCTATGGTCTCTGTGATCCTGTTTGCTTGTTCAGATTTTGTGTAAGAACATCTCTAATTCTTCTAGCCTATTTTAGAAGTGGTTCTCAGCTTTTTGGTCCTTCAGCTTTAGAATTTTAAAACCAGGTCTTCTGTCTCAGATGTGTGTGGACTGAGGCTGCATGGTGCCTGCTGAGTACTGCTCCAGGGCAGATACAGTGTGGATGGGAGTTTGTAGCTGCATGGCTACAAACCAGAAACTTTCTAGCAAAATGGATGCTGCTGAAAGCAGAAGGAGTTGTGGTGGGAAGGAATGGTGCTCTGCAGTTGCACTGAGAGGAAATGCTCACCAGGCTTTCCCCCATTACTCTGGGGGAATTCTGGATCAGTTCTTGTTTTTGTGCTCTTTGCAGTGCTAGGGATGGTGAACTGAGGTGCACTTTTTGAGAGGAATGGACAACCTGAAATTTGGGTCTTGCAAAGCCAGGGGAAAAATGATGCTTAGACACTTCTAGGCAGTGTGGAGAGATGGCGACAACATGTGGACTTGCTTCTAACTGATGAAAGGAATGGTTTTATTTACAGCAGTGTGACTGGAAATGCTTATTTAGCTGGAACAATTATGTTAATCTGGTAGGTTTATTTATTAGCAACACAGTAGCATTGCCCAGAGTAAAGTGTACCTGTCACTCTTTACTGTTAAGGCACTGTTTCATTTAAAGCTTCTCTAAACTGTATTTGTTTTGGCTGATTTTTTTTTTTTTTTTTTTTTTTCATGGTAAGACAGTCTTTGATTCTTTCTCTTTTTGTTCTAGTTTAAAGTTTAACAAAAGTCAGTAGTTTCTGAAGACAAGATTTGGGGAAAATGTATTGCTTTAAATTACGTTCTGTAAATTAAATAAATCCAGAAGTTGTTTCCTGAGAAGTTTTAGTGTTGTTAGTGTACTGAAGTTTTTGAGGCTTTACATTTAAAAGTATCCCCATTATACTGAGGAAATGCCTTTTGCTGTCTTGTGCTCCTGAGTTTGCCCTGAGGCTGTTGATGCCTGTTGGAGACACCTCGCATTCAGGAGCTCTGTTTTCAAAAATTTTTGTCTGTACATGCTCAGGGAGATTTTGAGCAGGGTCCCTCTGTGCTTACTCCTGGCTGCAGGAGGCCCACAGAAGCTGAGGAGGGGCACTGTGCTGCTGATCTCCAGCAGGAAGGAAAAAAATGGAAGGAGCAATCTTGGTCAAATGGGTATAGGTTGGGAAAGGTGTATGGAGGAGCAGGGAAAAGAGGATGAAAAATCCAAAAAGAAGGAGTAGGAAAAAAAAAAAAAGGAGTGTATGCAGCAACTTGGGGAGTGGGGTTGGGGTATGGAAAGTAGGCAAGGAGGAGCACAGGGACAGCAGATATCTGGGGGAGAGGAAGAGGGAACAGGAGGAAAAGGGTGATGGCACTGAATGGGAAAAAGAAGTGAAGGAGAAAATGTCAGCTTGCAGGGACTTTGAACTGCAACAGATGAGAAGGGACAGGCTGCTGTGCAGGCTCAGGGGGCAGGTGGAGAGAAGCAGAGAAAGCAAAGAACAGAAGAAATCACAATGGGAAATGAAACAAAAAGGAGGAGAACATGGGGTAGGGACATGGTGGCTGTTTCTCTCCAGAATCTAGAGTTCTGAGCTGATGCAGATTATTCATTATTCAGGTGGGCAAGCTCTGAAGTATGTTTAGACACTGCCTCATTTGCTGCAAAGCTTAAAGATGTATTGTAAATGAAGCAGAGGATTGCAGCGGAGAAAGCAAGATATTATACTTAAGGCAGCTGAAAGCTACTCTGGAGGACTGGTTTCTCTTCTCAGTTTCCTCCACAGAATTTCTGACTAATGCAGATTTAAAACAAACTTCACAAATAGTAACAACAGGCTCCTCATTTTATGCGTGTCTGCTATGAAGTAGGCTGGGTTTCTGGGAGATCATTGCAAGGAGACTTTGAAACAGAGTGAAGGAATAGAAACTGAGTAATATGCTTTCTGTGTGCCTTAGGTTGTGTTACTAAAATTAATGGGAAGTTTGTGCCTTCTTTCTTCTGACTCCCATTTTCCCACCTGCGGAATACAGATAATGTTGTAACCTCACCTTAGAGGAACACAGCGAGGGTAAATCTCACAGTCACAAGAACCTTGGATATTATGGGGAGACTGTCAGAGATGCTTAGGAGAAAATTAATCATTTTACATTCTGTGCACAGTTTTGGTAGTGTGGGATAAATGAAGCTTGAGGCTGTGTGCTGCATATACAGAATACAAAAAGGATATGAAGCAGGTCTTTTTAAACATCAAAGCAAGAGTCCAATAGAAGAAAGTAGCATGTGGCAATGTAATTAAAGGTTGTCGTAATGTATGAGTGCAACAGGACTGGAGCATGATGCTCAGATAACATGAGCTCTGGTATTTCCAAGCTTCTGAGTATTTGATTTTCCAACCAAACATTCGACTTCCCAACCAAACTTAGATTGGAAAGTCAAGTATTTATAACCTGGCATTTTAAAGCAAAAGCTTATAAAGTACTTTTATATTTTTGGCAGCTGAAAGCAGCTCAGAGGTTTGTTCTTTTGGATTTTTTTTTTTTTTTCAAAAAAAAAAATTGCAGAGAGGATCTTAACAAGTTGGAGTACAGTTCCCTAAAAAGCAATATGGCAGAGCATGAAGGAGACACCTCCTCCCATCCATGGAGTTCTCAGGGACCCTTTGAAGGTCATCTGTGTCCAGTGTTTTATGTTTAGCCTGAAATATTGCACAGCACCTCCAGCTCAAAGTGTGAGACCCTATATCCTGTCACTAGGGCAAGTGACATGGGACTTGCAGTGAGAGAAAGTGTCATTCAGTTGACCAGCTGGGGCTGTTTTCTCAGTAGTCATTTGTCTTTGAAACATGAATCAGGAGTGACACTCCTCAGATGTTAAAAGCAGATTAGACCACAGCTGATCATAGTATGGCTGCAGGCTGCTTGGAGTGTCTCTGGCACTGTTATATATATATTTAATCTCTTTAAGATGTAACAATGCTTTCTGAGAAGTGAGGAATGTAGATAAAAAGACAATGTCTACTAATACAGTGATGCCTTAAATGACTTAATTCAATGAAAGTAGAGAAGAGAATATGTTATCAAAAATAATGATGATATTTGGAATTGTTTCTGATCACAAACTTTTGGGGTAAAAAACAATTTGTCTGTAATGTTTTTGAGGCAGTGGTTTTCTGAGAGAAAGTTATTTGCACTTTTAATCAGGTGAGCTTCATGCTAATTAATTTTCAGATGGCGTTTGGTTAATGATATTTTATGTTTTATTCCTCCTTCCCTTACACTTTCTGAAGGTTCTTTGATGTGTGACCAATTTGTGGAGTGTAAAGGACATGAAAATTAGCATCTTGATGCAGTAGTCTGGAGCTGGGGCAGATCATATCTTAATAGGAACATCAAATCAGTGTGAAAGGTGCATACAACACCGATGGGAAGACAGTTACTTGGATTACTGGTGCTTGATCTTGAAAAAAGCCAAGTACTCTGGGCTGGCTTCACAGAAACATGTAATTGGACTCTTTGAACATGAGAGGGTTCATCATCCCAATTTATCCTGTGATCAAATGGTATAGTGAGGTGGGCATGACCATTGCCTTAGAGCCTGTTGCAAGCATTCATTGTTGACCATGTATTTTTTTTTTTTGTTTGTAGGTATGTGTTTGTCACCCTGTTACATGATGAAAGATGGAAAATAAAAACAAATAACACAATAGCATACAAAAATGAAAAGGTGACTATTCCTTGGTAGATGTTTAACCTTTCTTTTAATTGAAGTCACTCATTTACCCATTGTTTGGAGCATTAACAACCACTCTTCTAGCATCTGCCCATCTAACACATGTAAAGGGAATGAGTTCCAAAGCTGCTAGATTCATTGTCTGAATTGAGTGCATGGCTCATGAAGGGTGGATGAAGGTTGGCCAGAGTGCCATCTGGCCCTGTCAGAGAAAGGAAGAAAAAGGAGCTAAAGGGGCTGGAAGCCCTTTACACTAAATAGACATTAATTAGCTAGTAATACCACCCAGGCACTGCTTTATGAGGCAATAATAACCTAGTTCCTGAGAGGGAAGAAGAAAAAGGCTGAATGCCAAGTGTTTTAACTCAACCACAAGAATCAGATCATTGCCCAGGAAATCAGTGTGACTGTACAGACATTACAAGTTGTTGTTGTTGTTGTTGTTGTTGTTGTTGTTTTTTGTTTTTAAGATAAATTTTTGTGTGGTACAAGGTGAAAAGAGCATTTGGGATACGAGCTTGCATGCAGAAAGGAAAAAGAATGCTCATGTAGTGAAAGTTAGGAAAATGTAAAGAGGTCACTTGCATTTGAATGTGTTGTGCAGGAGCTACCTAATGAAAGTGAACATTTAAAGGTTTAAGGGTTGGTGAAGGATTGAAAAATTCAAGTGTTTCCCCAAAACTCTTGCACTGGAAATCTCCACATCAGCTCTTAAACTGTCAAAGAAGCCTGTCCTGGTGAGTTTTGATAGTAAAATCTGAATTAGTTTTCTGGTTGAGATTTAGTTTACAGGCTAAAACCATAAGAGTTTTAGCCTGTAAACATGTGTATGTTTTAACCACCTATTTGTGTACAACTGTACAAGTGACTCTTCTATTGTTTAAAATTCCAGGTGAGACTACGTGAGTAGTGATTGCTTTCAGTGAAGTCTTACTTGAGTGATGGTATAGATCATACCTCACTTTCACTGTACACTCATGTAGTCCTTATAATAGAATTAGAACATAATAAAATGCAGTGTCTGTTTGTGCTCAGCTCCATTTCCTTTTTCTTTTGTTGTCTAGATACTTTTACAAATAGCTTGTAAGGCATCGTTCTTATTACCTTAAAATGGAACATGAAAAAGTTTGCCTAAATCAGCTCTCTACCTCTTCCTAGGATAGTGATATTAAAAATGAAGTGTGTTAGTGAAAGGAAAGATGAGGACTAAAAGAAGAGGAAAAATGTTGTGAAGAGAAATGAGAATGGTTCAGGGAAATGTAAATGTGGCTTAAATAGGAAAATACTTTGAAGAATGCAAAAAAAATATGTAATTATAAGAATGTAGCAAATGGATAAGAAATTGTTTGAGGGAAAGCAAGTTCCCTCAGGAAGACTGAGCAGTAAAAATTGATGCATCTGAATGTGGGGTCTGGTTCTGTATTTTGAAAGCTCTCACTACAGCCAATGTGGTGCAGTCACAATAGTTAAAATCTTTCCTAAATTCCTGATGGAAGCTAAAATTTATCCATCAGGAAATTTTTTCTTCAGTTACTGCTGTAAATCTTCCTTTACCCCCATTTCTGGAGACTTTATTGACAAAGAAGGCACCTGTTAATTGTTTTACGCTCTTGCACCCAGATATGGTGAATAGTGAATTTCAAGTACTTTATACTCTTGATGTGAATATTTATTCTCTCCGTGTACTTCAATATTTTGGCCTTCTTCATCGTCTCTGGAGATTTTCAGTTGGAAAAAAGGAGCAATTATTGCTTTCTTTTGGAATTCTACCTTGTTGATAGGTGCATGTGGTTCTGAGAAGAAATATTCCTGCCCTTTCACATTCCTTAAAAAAATTACTATGTAACAACGGAAATGCAACAGAATTGTGACATTACTTGAGTAATTTGTTTTGAAGCTTCATTTCTTGCCATCCAGATGACGGAGAATGGAGATGAATATCACCAAAATATCTTTCCAAAGACTGGCCCACAAAATATATTTTTGGTATATCCTGAGTGTATCACACACAGACTGTGCATGTGAAGCTAAACATGAGAGCAGTCATTTTCAACTCAGGATTCAAGAGGTTTTGCATGACCTTGGCCATGATGTTACCAATTTGGTGACAGCCCTGAGCATGAGAAAATTGTGGCATTTTGCTCTGACATCTGCAGATGCAGGTACAGGACTCGGGAACTTGTTACCACATACCTTCCCTGCTATATCAGGGGATGAACAATCTACACTTATTGCACCCACCAGACCAGAGGGTACTCTGCAAAAAGTGAAAATTAGATGATTCTGAAAAGTATTTAATATGAACTTTTAGCAACTTCTGCTATCTCTGTTAAGTGATTGAATCCATGGAAGACTTTCTTTAATCACCACATTTCCTATTAATTAATAATATTTTGATGTCACTACTGCCAAAGTTTAACTTTATCTACACAGAACTTGTGCTGTGTAGAAAAACATGTTTTTTACTTACTAAAATGTCTTCAACAGTCATTAGTATTTGGTACTTACAGAACCTAGACACATCATCCTGACAACCCCTTTCCCAGGAATACTGAGCTTTAAGACATTGTCTTTTGCTTCTGCTCTTGTTAAGTGTAATTAGAAAAGGAAGAAACCAGAATTTGATTTTGATTTGCATGTGTATGACCTTATTTGTGCATGTGAGTGCAATACAAATAATGCTTATATATTCTTCCACAATTAAGTCTCCAGCCTATGCTGTTGAGATGCTGAATTGCTAAGGGGTTTTAACAACAGCAGGCACATCTGAGGAGGTGGGTTTGTGTTTCTGCCCCTTTGGTATGTGATAGAAATAGAGTACATCCTGTACTGTATCCTGTAGGATGTTTTTTTCTCTCGTCAGTACTTATTATCAAATAATTCTATTATTCAGGATGTAGATCCCCAGAGTGGATGGGGATTTGAGCTTCCTCTTTTCCCACCCACCTGCCCCTGAGCCCTCCGAATGAGGGCTCTTAATGATTTTGTAGCATCTCAGCTGAGATGCTGAGGATATTCACCCTGCTGACATGTTATTTTGGCAGACAGTGACATGCAAAATGTTCCTATGCACCATGAGACTACAAATTGGCTTCTTAGAGAGATCTTGCTTCTAGACTGGCAAGCCACTTTCCAAAAGAGAAATGCAAGCAGTCCAGTACTCTTCGTCTTACATGTTTTGAAACAACAGAATACGCAGGTGCTTGACAAAGGGACCTACCTACTGGATGTTGAGAAAGTCAACTGACATCTAGTTGGAAAACACTTACCAAATATTTCCAGTAGATAAGGCAAAGGAAATGAGTTTTCAAAGTGGAATGGAAGTTTTGGAGTGTGTTTAAAGGATGAAATTGATGTTGACAGAGTACAGATAGCTGGGTGCCTCAGTTTTAAATTGTTTACCATAACAGCTATAAATCTGTTTTTGCTCTCTGGCTGACTGCCAAGGCCAAAGTAGAAAAATTCTTCTTTTTTCTCTTTTCTCATTACAACTTTTTTTTTTTTTTTTTTTTTTTTTTTTCCCTTTGCTTCCATTCTTGCTTGCTTAGTTTAGCCCCTGGAGTGAGAAGCAAAATCCATGCTGAGAAGTAAAGCAGCTGTATAGCATGGAAGACAGGGGAACATATCAAGGCAGTCACTTCTTGTACAATTGTTTTCTGTTTGGCTGGGTAAAAGAAAATGACATATGATAATTTGATCTTTAGGGCCTACTGCTTTCCTGCAAATGTCAGGCATGTGGTAACTAACTGGCAAGAGATGGGTAGAGGAGCTGGTGGGTATTGGAGCTCATGATGCCACTGTGGGATATGAATATCCCTCTCTTTGGCTTTCTGGAGTGGAAATAGCAGACCCGGGGCCCCCGGTGACATTACAGGCACGGGAAGAAGGGCTAGCTGGGTTTACTAGTGTGATACAGGATGATTGACAGAAAGCGAGCCTGTATTCTTCAGGGCTTGCTTTAAGTACTCTGATAAATATAGGATAAATATCCTCCAGCATTGCAAGCTTCCAGTCCAATAGACACTGGAAAGTAAGTGAACCTTGTTGTCTTAGGTTACATGTATGTGTGTATTTGTGTATACTTGTTCTTTATTTGTAAGAGTTGAAGTAAGACCAAAAAAAAACCAACAAAACCCACCAACATCCAGGTCTTAGTTTTCTGAGCATTTTCACAGGAACAGCAAGCCTGTGTCCCTGTTCTCTGTCCCTGCCATAAGGATCAGCCATCTGTTTGGAGAGGAGACCAGTTCTTAATGTGCTCTCATTCAGTACTAAGCTTTATCAAAGCCAAGGCTAATAAGCTTTTAGAGCTTCAGGGCACGACTATGATGCATAGTCCTGTACGTATGTAACACATGCATTTAAATACATAGTGTGTCCAATCTTTCACACTAGGACATCTCATAATTTGAATTCAGACTGTATTTATTGATTTCCTATTCATATTCTTAAGTTCTGGCTTAACAGGCTTGCAAAGAGAATAGAAACGTAATATTGTAAAACAAACAAACAAAATAAAACAAAACCAACAAAAAACCCAACCAAACGAAAAAGCTGCTCTAAATCATCACACAGAAGCACTACTTTGTCTGAGCTGACTGCGTTACACTCCAAGAAGTTAAACTTTGCCAACTTTCTCTAACTCGTTAGATATCTACATGTTTTAATTTCAGCTGTGCCTTGAAACTGGAAAGGCAAGTGTCAAAATACTATGCAGAAAAAGTTAGAGGCTAAGCACAATCATGTGAAAATAGGTCATTGTTTGAGGTTTGCAATATAGGGTTTTGGACCTACAAAGTTCAGAGTATTTTGATGAGGCTGAGAGAAATATTTTGACATGAATATTCACTTGACTCTTGAACTAAAAGTGATTTTTTTTTTTTTTTTTTTCACTAGGGCTGCTTGAAAAATATTTTGGTGATCTGTTTTTGCTTGACGTAGTTGTGTGTGTGTTGGAGGTTTATTTCTATGGAAAAATGTTGCTTTGTGGAAAAAGAAACTACTTGTGAATATGGCCTGGGTTTAGCATGCTTGGGCTGGGGAGAGACTCTCCAGTTTGTCTGGGAATTGCTGAGGATGAGGAAGCCCTTTCCCTAGATTGGGTGTCTTGGCATTGCTGCCCTTGTTCTTCCATGTCTTGGGTGCAGGTTCTAGGTCCCTGGCTGTAGGCTTATATGTCATGATGTGGAAGACACGGTCTGTTCTTGAAAAGCCTGATGAAGGATATCTTGGGCAAGAGGAGAAATTCCTGACACCTGGAAAACATTCAAAGCAAGAGGGAGAAAAGTTGTCCCTGCTTGCCTGCTGCCCCTCTGTGCTGGGAAAGGAGCACTAAAATGCACAGCTTTGTCTCAAGAGCTGAGACTGAGTGAGCATTTAGCAGTTCTGGCACAGAGGTGTGTGTTTGGGAGGGAAATACATGAGGAGTGGGGCTGTAGCACATAGCCTTGCTGCGGTTCCTGGCAGCGTTGATGCCCATGGGCAAGCAGACACAGATGGACCTGGCTAAATTATGCCAAGAGCTGAAACCAGAGAGCCAGAGGTGGCTTAGAGCCAGTATAACCCTGACTCCTAGATTCTTGTTTCTCTGCCAGGCCTCTAAAAGTGTAGCACAAAACCATATATGAAACTCCCATTACAAAGTTTTATTCTTCCTTATTTATCCCATAGCAGGAGTGTAAAGAGCTCAGCAATTCTGCTCTGCCTAGGATTATAGAAAGACCTGTGTGTTACGTGCATTAACTGAAGTGATTTTTTTTTTTTTTAATTGATGGTAAACTTGATGCTTAGCACTTGTGAAAATCAGGCCACTTACTTATGAACATTATTGCAAGAACCTTTATCTAAAGGATTCCTGTGTTTCAGTCTCCCTTCTCCCAAACCCACTAAAGGCAATTTACCAGGAGTCACTGGTTTGCTTTGTGGTAACAAACACACCACTTAGGGCAGTTTCTAAGCTATTTAGAAACCAAAGCTGGCCTGAGATTATTTGGATGGTGTCTCAGGATACCAAGCTGCTGTTGTGCTTTGCCTTTATCCAACCTCAGGGCAAAACTGGGGATGACTTCTTAATCAGGGTATACCTAATGTGCCAGCAGTGTGGCTGGCATGGCTTTGCAGTTACCAAAACCCAATTGTTTCTTTGTGTTAAACAAAAAGTCACACAAAAAAAAAATGACATTTGGGTTCTCCTGAGAAACGTAAAAGTGCACAGATTGGTTATTGAGAAAAGAAGTCAGATGTTTAGCTACCTGCTTGCACTTAATATCTTTATTTATTTATTTATTTATTTATTTATTTCACATCGGAAATTAAGGTGGTGCTTATATCCAGAAGCCAGTTCCTTAACAGTGTGTCATTTCAGCTGAATATTGCATTATCTGTCTAGATCTTACTTTATTTTTTTATGGTTAGTGCCACATCAGCCACTGCCTTTCTTTTGCCTCTCCTCCTCCAATCCCTCCCGCCACCCCCCCGCCCCTCCCCCAGGACTTGTTCAACAATTGTCAGAGTAGGCTAGTGAAAATTTTAGAGATTTAATTCAAGTCTGGAAATGGAAGAATACCTATTCAAAGAGGCTTGGATGAGCCTTCTTAAAACCGAATGTCTTTTATTCCCCTGAGATACTTTGGTGTCATGTGGTGGTGAGAGAAACAGGAGCCAAGTATTAAAACAAAACGAACAAACAAAAAAATCACCTGGATCACCCTACAGTGATCATGCTGGTCATTTGGAAATGCTTTCTTCTCCATGGACGCAATACAGCTTTCTTAGGTTATGTTTTGATGGTGATTCCAAGGTAAAGCGTTCTATTCCAATATGAACGTTAGAACTTTCCTTCCCCTTCCCCTTCCCCTTCCCCGTCCCCTTCTCCTTTCCCCTCCCCTCCCCTCCCCTCTTGGGTTAACATTTTGTTCTGAGAATTTTTTATTCCTTCGTTAAGCAGCAATTCCCAGGACACTCCTCTGGGTGTCAGTACAATTTCAGGTATAGCAGCATCGTGGTGCTCCACACCTTCATTCAAAGTATTTTGCAGTGGACAGAGAAATACAGTAAATGCTAAGAGGTAAAAATTTAGATAGTAGTGAGACATGATGTGGAACATTTAAGGGACAGATATGCATGAGACACAATAAGGAATACATCAGAGCTGTCTTCGTTTTCACAAGAAGCACCAGACTACACTCCTGCTCATGAACAGCCTGAGGCAACAGTTTATGTGCAGGTATGGACTGAGGCTGCAGGAAGAAGCTACAGAGACACCAGAAAAAATGCTATGCTGATCTTTGTCTTTAACAGAATTAGAAAAAAAAATAGACTCTCCAGACTGTTTGTACCGATTAACAAGGTATGTCTGAACAGATTTCTGTAAAATAATAAAAACTTGTATGGAATATTTTAGATTTCGGGAGCATTGCTGGTCAGCATTTTCCCTAGTGCAAGAGACAGTGTTGCTATTGCCTATGAGAAGTATTTGAGAGAAAAGAATGACAGAAAAGCTGGGATAATAGTAGAAGAAAGCCTTGTAGAGAGATTTATAAGATTGCTGAAAATATTAGGTTGGAAAGGACCTCTGAAGGTCATCTAATGTACACCCCTGCTTGAAATAAGTCCAGTTATAGATGAAGATGTTCAGAACCTTGTCTGGCTGAGTTTTGAATGTCTGCAAGACTGGAGATTCAACAATCTCTGCACAACCCGTTCCCCTCTTTAGTCATCTGCATTATACTTTTTTTTTTTTTTTTTTTTTTTTTTTTTTTTCCTTTTATCCAATCTGAATTTCCCATGTTTCAACTTGTGACTGTTGCTTTTCACTCTGTTTTTTCCTGTTTTTCCTTATTTCAAGAATGCTCTGGCTTCCTTATACTTTCCCATTAGGTAGTTAACGGCAGCAATAAGATTTCCCTTGAGCCTTCTTTTTTACTGAATGACTCCAGCTCCCTCCGCCTCTCATATGCCTCTCCTCATGTGCCCGCATTGTCTTTGTGATATTCACTCCAGTTTGTCAACATCTGGGAAGCTCCAAACTAGGCACAATACACCCGATGCAGTCTCACAAGTGCTGAGTAGAGGGGAAAAGTCCTTTCCATCTACCTTATGGCTATGCTCTGGCATAGCCATACCAGTACAATACAATACAAGTACAGCTGGCCACCACTGTCCTGAGGTCATGCTGCTGATCGAAATTTGTGGTCAGCTAACATCATACACCCTTTTCTGAAAAGCTGTTTTCCAGCTGGTAGACCCCTAGCCTGCCTTTTTGCATGGGTTTGCTCCTTCTTAGGTGCAGACTTTGCATCTGCCTTTGTTGGACTTGCTAACCCATTCCTGCAGCCTGGCAGGGTCACTCAGAATTGGGCATGTGTAGGTTGAAAGTGGAAAGGTGGGAAAGCTCCCAGTAATTCCTAGACTTGTATTTTCCATC
Source organism: Stictonetta naevosa (assembly GCA_011074415.1). Taxonomy (NCBI): domain Eukaryota; kingdom Metazoa; phylum Chordata; class Aves; order Anseriformes; family Anatidae; genus Stictonetta; species Stictonetta naevosa. The sequence goes on from CM021697.1 coordinate 59,266,634, forward strand.
AAGTGCCATTGCAGAAAACAGTGGTGCCCAGACCGAACACTATATTTAGCTCATATTGGGCTTCTCCAAGTAGGAGATGCTGAGGGAGCAGGAAAGCAAGCAGTTCTGCTCTCCTGCCAGTAAAATACAAGGAACCATCTGCAGCAAGGGCTGCAGGAAACTTGCCAGTCCCAGAGGGACTGATGCAGAGTGGTAAACGAGGGTGTTTCTTCACCTTTATTTGAAAAATACTTAATGTGCTAAAGCTTTTCTTTCATTACAATCGGAGAATATGTGAATAAATGCCACAGGGATGCCACTGTCAGTTCCAAAGAGATGTACGCAAAAAATGAGGAGAAGTGGATTTAATCTAAAAGCTCTTCCCCTCCATTGCTCACAGGCAGGTATTGTCAGAGTGAATGAGAAAGTTTGCAGAAATACATTGCTTAAGCAGGGAAAAAGAGGAATGGTCATAAAACCCAGCAGAACTGCTGCGCATAGATTGTTATTTGGCCTTTAAATTCTAAATGGCTGGTTTTAAATAGACCTGGTGCAGATGGTTTCTGCTACAGGTTTATTGATTAAAATAGCTGCTTTACATCAGCTCTGGGTTTGTTTCTCCAGAGGCTTTTGTCTTCATGAATAATGTACCCAGTTCCTGAAATTTTGTTAGAATTCATCTGCTGGAGGCTGCCTGTGTTTCTCTAGGTTCTTAAACCTTGGTTGACTAGGCTCTAAATTGTGACAGTCCCTGCCCTGCCTTCCTTGGAAATGAATATTCCCTCTTCCATCTCTCCAGTGCTGAATAAATCTTGTGCTTGCACATTGAAGAGTGCACTGGGAAACAGCTGCAAGTGTTTGGCTGTTTGGGGAAGGCTTGCATGATGCTGAAGGCTGTCTTGGCTATGCTGGGGATTAGAGTTTTGCCAGTAATTGATCCCAAGACTGTAAGAGTGGAATGATTCCAGTGTGCTTTGGATCAGACCCTGAACTCTGAAGCACTGTGCTGTTTTAGGTGGGCACATCTCATGCCTTCAGTACCATAAGTCTTCCAATTTCCTGGAAGCATCTCATGAATGTATAATTAGGGGGCTTTTACATTGTTATTCAGGCTTTTTTGAGCATTGCTAAATATTTACTGGGAGAGCTTTGTGCATCTCATGTACGAACAGAAAGTACTGCTTTGTTTGCATAAGGAATTGTGGAGCAGGCAAAGTGCAGCTTCCATTGCAGGCCGAGGCTTGAAAGGGCTGATATCTCTTCTTAGCAGAACTTGCTACTCTGCAACAGGAAGAGACCACCATTGCAGGATCTGTAGCAAAAAGAGGGGTACAAACACTGTGGAAAGAAAATGGAGGTGGTAACATGTTTCCTGTCCTCCTTTCTTCTCATCCTCTTCCTTATAGAATCACAGAATCATAGAATATCCCGAGTTGGAAGGGACCCATAAGGATCATCAAGTCCAACTCCTGGCACCGCACAGGTCTAGCCAAAAGTTTAGACTGTGTAACTAAGTGCACAGTCCAATCTCTTCTTAAATTCAGACAGGCTTGGTGCAGTGACTACTTCACTGGGGAGCCTGTTCCAGTGCGCAACCACCCTCTCAGTGAAGAACCTCCTCCTGACGTCCAGTCTAAACTTCCCCTGCCTCAGCTTAACCCTGTTCCTGCGGGTGCTATCACTGGTGTTTATGGAGAATAGGTCACCTGCCTCTCCACTCCCCCTCGCGAGGAAGTTGTAGACTTGTTATCATCACAGTAAAATTTGTCTAACTAGTCACTAAAGCAATAACTCTTCATAAAGCCAACTCAGGGCAGGAGAGAATTCAAATTGTTACCTTTTTGTGAAAATATTAGAAATTGGGCTTCCCTTTCACGCTTAAGTGTGTGAAAGTGCATTGTTGGTAGAATATCATCACAATTCTGAAAATGTAGCCAGCCATAGACATTCTATCCTCTTTATTCTCTTTTGAGGAAGGAAGGGGTGGTGGAGTGAAGAGCCTAAAAGCTAATTTTGGCAGCACTTTTAATTTTCTGCAAGTTACATTTCAAGAAGGTAAGAGCACAAACAAGTAACTGCCAATATAAAAAAATAAGCAATTCTGTTCTGAAATGGCTAAGATTAGGATATTGCAGTGCCTGACCCTTTTCCTGTTTTTTGTCTATTTATTTATTTATTTATTTATTTTAAACCAAATGGAAGTCTCTTCTTGATTTCATTTGGCAAAGTGTATTTTTCCGGGGGGGGGCACACATCTTGACAGCATATTAGTTCTTCTGAAATATCTCTGACTTTTCTCTACTTTTTGAGGACATGGAAGTTGTGAGAAGGATAACTTGACTCTTTATGACTGTAAAACAACTAAAATCATACTTAGAGGACAGCTGCCAGAGGCTAGCTAGATGTTTACTATGTGGACATTAGCAGCTGAGAATCCACCCTTCTCAGGACACCCATTTGGTGACCATTTCTGCCACAGTATATCCCTCACACTTCTTAAAGAACTGAAAGAAAGATGTGTGACCGGAAATATGAGCATCCACCAGATTTTTTGCTGTCAGGCAAGCCCCCTGTGACTGTGGAGTGAGTGGATGTGGTTTAGAGCAGGTCATTAAGCTTTCTTTCTTTCGTTCCTCCCTGTCATAAGCATGTGGTAGCCCAGACAGTGCATAAAGTGCCCAGCACTATCAGCCTGGACTTTAAAAGGACTCAGCAGCCTCACTTCCTTATGCTATAGTTACAAGCAAGACTCCCCTTGGCGTAGTTAGGCCAGTGCTTGAATGCTTTGGAAAAATCTCTCCTCCTGCTTAAATGCATGGCCTGAAATTGTAGGAGAGTGTTGAAAGTACGCTCTACTCTTTGCCAAAATGCTCTTTCTGTGGGTAGTGGAATAAAGGAAGCCTAGTTTACTGTGGTTCATCCTTTGGTATCACTCATTGTGGAAGCTGTTGTTGAGGCTTTCCTGTGGCTGAGATATTCAGAACCTCTCTTTGTGTCTTCACAGCTACCTCAGAAAGTTTGAGCTCATGCTATTGCATTTCCTTGTGAAAGCAGTAATTGGCTCTCTGCCCCCTCTGTTAAAAATGCATTAAATCAGCCAACTGGCTCAAATTTTATTAGGTTGAGGCAGAGATATACGCACATAATCAGAGCATCTTGGTGTGTGCATAAACCTTATTTTCTCAGGATACCAGCCTATGCAAAAGATGCTTGATGAAACCTTTGAAATGAAAACACTGCTAGTAGAGACAGTAGTACCTGTTGGATTACTCACTGTTTAACCACTAAGGTCAAGGAATGCAAAAAAGGATCAGAAATACATAGGATTAGTGTTTTGTAAAATACATTCTAATTTGGGGCACACTAAATGTGCACAAACATATTTTTCATTTCTCACTTCAGTGTTTTAATGGAGATAGTCATGTTATTGCGATAGTATCTCTTTATTTTTTAAGGAGCAAGTGACATCTGGTTTACCATACATAATGATGATCTAAATCATAGAATAATCCAACTGTTTAGTTTATTTTATTGTTTCACATAAAGATCTAAAAGGTGATGAAACTGTGCAATTAAGAAATGAAACAAAGGAATAAATTCCTCTGATACTATGGGATACTGTGTTAGAAATGGACCTAGTGTCAGGATAGGTGAACTAAGGACCCTGGCATGACTCCTGCATGTAAAAATATCTTTAAGAACCTAAACATTGCACCTTTTGATATGGCCCTTTCTACATGGTGTAACCTTGTAGGAAATTCTATGTTTTGAGTTTTGACCCTCATAAGGGCTTCTGCTGAGGGTTCACTTGTTGATTAAAGCTGTGGGAGTCTTTAATTAGTAGTGATTTATGGTTTACCTGGGTTACCTGCATTCCTACCGTATATACAGAGACATGGCTGAAGTTGAAGGGCATAGCTGGTTTGGTTGGCAGCAGAGCGGGACACATGCTTATGATGTACAGCAGTAGTGAGAGGATTTAATGGGAGTAGTGGATTAATTAATTCTGATCCATACAGGTACATTGGCTTCTAGCACAGAATCTTAATTAGGCAATCACATTTTTCCTTTCACAATGACTGTTGCTCCAGCCATGTTGTAACTCTTTCATCTCTTTATCTGCAAATTTATCTTTTGCAAATAAAAATCAGTATACCTCATTAGAAAAGCTTCCATCTTTTCTTTCCATCTTTTCTTTCCATCCACCTATGTGCATATCTGTTTCTGATGTCCTATGATCCTTTAACCTTACCTTTCAAACCCGTTATGGAATAAGATCAAGACTCATTCCCGAGCTCCTCTATTCTCTAAATCCAGAATTTCCAACCCTTTGCTTTCCCTCTGTCCCCCACTGACTCAGTTAAATATATGTATTTTCTTTCCCCTTTTGTTCCTCTTGTAATCTATTTTCCCTTCTCCTTTCTCTGGATTTTCAGATGTCAGCTTTGATCTGTTTGTTGACAACTCTAACATTTTAAAATTTTTGGTATTTTGTTAGTTTTGTACATTGGTGCAGAATTAAATATATCTTGGAAAGGAAGAATGAGTTGTTCCATTCACTGCAGGAACAAACTTCTCATTACCTGTGTGGGAAGACTATATACACACCTGAAAATCATTGTCAGGGAGGCACTTAGGCAATAGCACAATCCAGTGTGTGTTGTCAAACTGAGTCTTGATAAACAAGGCACATCCCAGATTTGGCTGTACAATTAGACCCATTATTCTGTGCCAAGCTTCTACAGCAAAGGCAAAAATGAAGGGTCAATAGTTTACACTTCATTATGTTCTTTTTGCCATGGATGTTGGGCAATACGATGAGGAGTGAGTTCTTTAGAGATGGGAACTGTGTTACAGATCCCTGGAGTTCAGTGGGGAGCTTCTGTTTATCAGACAGAGCACTGACTTGTCCCTCATATTTTATAACCCCTTGCTCTTGGAGTATTGTCAGAGGTTTAAGCCACTGGTAGGGTATCTGCCAACTCTTGTGTTGGTGCTGTTGAGTTTATTTTTACAGCACTTACATCTGTCCAGAGAGTGTTGTGTTTTTTTTTTTTTTCTTTGTCCATTTCTATTGCCTTTGTGAAAGCAGCATTGACTTATTATTATTATGAATTCATTAATTATGAGTAGTAAGAGAAATGGCCTCCTTAGTAACTGCAATTTCCTCTGAGGCTATTAATTCCTCCACAACCTCTAGCCATGAGGTTTCCTTCCGGCTCGCACTTAATTATGGTCCCTTTGATAATCTCCGGGGGATCAGGACTCTCTCAACAGTAACATCAGCTATTTTTGACAGTAACAGTAGTAGATAAGTTCTTTGCCATGTATCCAAAAGAAACTATTGGCTTGAGTGCTTAATAGTGAGACCATGGTCTTATGAACGTGATTCAATGTGGCCACTCCAATCTGCAGGACCTGCTGCTAGAGAAGGTCTTTGCATTTTTCTGCACATTTTTTGTTATCTGCCTTCCAGTCCTTCCTTCTAAGTAAGCCCAAGAATAACACCTTTCAATTCTTCCATATCCAATTCCCCCCAGTAGAATTTGAACCTTCTTTGTGACCTTTTCTTGCCAAAGTTTGATTGGATTTTGTTTTTTAATTTCAGGTCACCAGTCTCTTCAGAAGATCAAGGTAAGGTCTGTTTTATATATACAAATAACATTAAAAATGAGACTAACGACTAGCTAGGAAACTATTTTAACACAGCTGTGTTGGGCAAAAATGACTTTATAAAAATGAAAGTTCAATGTTGCTCAAATGTTCACACCTAGACATGAAGTGCTTGTTCATTTAGTTGGAGCTGGCAGAAGCTAAGGCTATGCTGAGTTATTTGTAAAATGAATCTTGCTCAAGCAACCTGAACCATTGGAAGTGTTTGCAATTGATTCGCATGACTGCGTGGAGAACCTACGGAAACTTATATGTGGACTTAAAGAACAATACATTGTTTTAGTGAAGATGAACTGATCTCTTATAGCTCACAGGACAGCACTTTTGTAACAGAGGAGAGTGTATTATGATTTAAAGGCTTGAACCTAAGTTATCTTGGGTTACCTCAAAAATCAAATTGGTGGCAGGGTATGAAATTTAACACAGTTAGGAGCTTCTACATGTAAAAATATCATTGCTTGAGTAGCAAGAGTTGCCGGTTATGGTAATGTGCTTGTTCTGAAGAAGGCTGAAGGATTTAATCTTTCCCTATGGACTAAAGAGGAAGAATGCAGTGACTAGCTGGTTAATAACTTGACCAACTTAGGTTCTTAGAGATAGGTTGTGCATATATCACTTTAGAGGACATTAAAATATGGTGGTGTTGATACTGAAGTCCAGAGGCATACTGCAAGTCAGGAGGGAATCATACTGGCAGAGTTGCACAAGGAATGGGGAAAAAAAAGAGACTGAAACTGAGAGAGGAAAGTTCATTATGTAGCTCTGAATCTGTAAGATTATTTTGGACCGCAAAAGAAATAAATATCTATTTTTTTTTGCTGGCATCCAAATTATATGCAGTTACAAAATCAGCAAAATTTCCAGACAATACAATAAGCATTATTCAAGAAAGGTCCAGATGTGAAATAGTAAAGACAATTGCATATGAAGATGTAAGGGGAGTCTGAGCCTGGAAATGTGTGGAGTGCTACATGAGTGAGCAATAAAAATACTAATTGAGGTTTTGTGGGACTCAAGAGATGCTACAGCGTGTAACTGATGTATATTTGCTTGCAGTGGGGGGTTACTAGTTAGGTATTGACCTGCATTGTCCTTGGCTTCAGCCAAGACCTTTTTAATCCAGTATAGTGTCTGTCAAACATAACATAATTAATAAATTCTCTTCTATCTCCTTGACATGTTATTTCTTAGTAAAGAAAGCTATAGAAATGGGCAAAGACGTTAGACCAAAGATCCATCTAGTCCATTCCTACTGCCTGATAGCGGTGGATCCCCTGACAAGAGCAGAATGGCAGATGCCTGCAGTTTGACTTTGCTGCTCACTCTACTTCCAGTGATTTGCAGCACACTGACTTTGTGAGCGAAAGGTAGCTTTCTTATTTAATAGTTCATCTGCTTTTTAGCATGACCATATCTTTTTAATACAAAGTACTAGAGACTTGTGAGATGTTAACACTATTTACCATTTCTCTAGCCCTCAGAATAAATTTGAAAAATTACGGTTTATTTTACTGTTTCAAGATCAGGACTTAATCTTCTTCTTAGTGGATAAGCTTGTTAGTGATAGACTGCTCTTGCTTTTCCATTTCCCTTCCATTTATTCTATTGCTTCGTTTTTTTATCTATTAATGGAGCAACAGACAGTGTAGAATGTATTTCCCAATATATCTTTAAACCTCAGTATTTTTTACTATCATAATGCATTCCTCCTTTCCAGTATTTTTATACTGTTCTATTCTTTCTCAAAATCTTCCTGTTTTCAATCTACCATCTGCTGCCAGGGTCTGGCTTTTCAAGCTTGATAAACATCCCACAGTAGCCTCCTCTTTCTCACTCTTCCCTTTCTACTATAAGAAACCTTCTCTGAAGTGCAGGATTAAAGGCCAGTGTCTCCTTGACCAATTACTAATGGGATAGTGCTAGTTATTCGATTTTTTATGTTTCATGACTGTGACATATCTGGCTAGATTTGTCAAACATTTAAATATGTAAGAATGTCTCTCAAACACAAAAGATTTCCCATGCCACAATGATTTTTTCAGAAAGAGAGGTCCAATACATTGGATTTCCTCTGCCCCGCTGTGCCACACGCAGACCATGGTAAATGAACACAATACCAAAAGGAAAACATGACAGATGTGCTGTAGCACAAGCTGATTTGAGCCTAGGTGCTTCTCAGCCCACTTTAAGCATAACTGAGGAAGCATTTCAAATTAGTCTTTGATCTGAAATCTATCTAAGCACAAAATGAGCTAATCCATGACAGAACTGAAAATTTCTCTCTGAACTGTCTGCCTTTTACCGTATTTATGCACACTTCTACTGGCATATTTTTCTTGGAGTAGGGATCCAAGAATCAGTATTAGGACTTTTATTTTCATTAATAACCAGTACTCAACGGTGTGCCTGTTCAACATGTTAAACATTTTTAAGTTGATTTATAAGCCAGTATTGCTTTGGGGTGTACAGCGGGTTAAAATCCAACCATATAATAATCTACCTCAATGGCATCACTTTCTTTCAGCTGTTTTTCCCTATTACGAGGCAACTTTCTAGTGCTGATTTACTGATGGTGTGATGTGTTGGCCATTACTGAGAAAAGACACTTTCTCTGTTGTGTTGGATCTTTTACATTAACTTCCCATTTGGTTCCTGGTCTTTGTTTTTATTTCTTTAATCTTCAGTACTTTTTCCTTTTTTTTTTTCCTTTTTTTTTTTTTTCTTTTTTTCCTACTGTTTGTGTGTGCTTTGCTTTCCCATCATCCCTGTCTTCCTTTTCAAATGTCTCTTTCTCCTTGTCCATGATCTTCTGGTTGTTTTGTGAATAGGTTCTTGCATTGTGCTCCTCACTTTGGTTTCTCAATGTTCAGTGTTCAGCACCTGCTTCCCATGTTAGTTGTAAGCAGTAGTTTTAGCATCTGTAGTGTAGTAACAGAGTTGCTACCAGAATTAGCATCTAATGTGAGTGTCACTTCCATTAATCCCTGACAGGACAACGCATTGTGCTGTACTGAGGAGAGGGTGAGGATAAAGCACCATCTGTCTGGGACTGTGCATCTATTGAACAATTGTAACGGTGCACAATGCTCCTTGTTGTGGACACGTGTTAAAGGCACCTTTATCAGCTACAAAACAGAACCACTTTAATTGCCACAGAAAGGGAAACAGTGCTAATTGAAAATCCCAAGCCTCAAAAGGAAACAAACAAAATCTCTTAAAGATTTTGAGAAGGTTTTTGTCTTTGGTACAGGTTTTTGGGAAATGAGTATTTAAAGAATGAAATTCATCTACTTTCTTTTTAAAACAAAACAAAGCACCAAAACACAAAAAGACCAGATAGAAAAGCTAACCCCAAATTCCCTAATTGTCTGACAAAACGGAACTAGCTAAGTAAAATTCAAAACATAGTTTAGAGAGGAGCTTAGGGTGGAAGCCCACGAAACTGAGCTTTTGCCTTTTCTTCTAGCAGAAGAGCTTTATGTTGCATCAGCATAATTTCTAGCAAACTCTGCTATGTTAAACTTAATATCTTTTTGCTGCATTAGATTCCAAATTCATGAGGGAGTAGGGCACAAGTGAGAAATTACAGCAAGAGGCAAATATATTCAAAGGAGATATTTTGGAGACGGTTGTTACATTGTCATAATATGACAAAATGGGGGAAGATGAAGAGTGATTTTCTTCTTGAAAAGACAAATGGAGACACCCAAAGATCTCTCAGATTCTGTCAGGGAATGCTTTTATTATAGTAATCCAGTCTGGATATCTTATCCTTAGGAGGCATTTCTGTGGAGCCAGGGGTACGTTAGAAGTGAAGGGGGTTTAACTTGTGACCTTCAAATTAACATTTTTAAAGGAATTTTCCACAGGGACTGCTTGGCATAATTTCAGACTGGAAGCTTGGGGTGGGAGATACAAGTCTGTCTCTGGATGCCCCTCTGGGTGAAGAGAGCTGCTGTATGAATTATAAGGAAGGGAGTGATCAAGACTGTGTATAGAAGGTGGTGGCATCTCCATTCCATACAGCAAAATGCTTTGCTGACCAATATGAACTTCTCCCTTTGAGGCAGGATGTGCTGTGCTTTATGGTGTGTACTCCAGTACTGTCTGCTCCATTAAGCAGACAGTACTGGAGTACACACCATAGACTGGAGTTCACAGTCTGAACCCGTGAAAAAAGGAGAAGGCTGCAGGAGTCTCAGAAAAGAGCACAAGAGCTGAGAACACTTACTGGCATATGGGGATTTCCTGTTCTCCATGGAAGCCTTGGGAAGCTGGCCTTCACACTGTCAACATCCTTTCTTATTTTTGGAGTTACTTACCACTAGTCTTGGTAGTCAGTCTGCAAAAGAAAAATCTCCTCAGGATTTTCTTGTATTTTTTTTATTTTTTTAAATATTCTGCTATTCCGAAAAAAAGGAAGAGCAAAGAACTCCAGAGAAACCTAAACCTCTCCGTGCTGGTAGAATCATCATCATCAAAAAAAAAAAAAAAAAAAAAAAGGCACCTCTGTTTCTTTGTTTTATACACCATATTCCATCAAAAGAGAGTGATGGTTTTGCACAGCTCCAACTGAGAAGCTATATTCTTCAGAGTGATGTTGCAGCCATTTACCTAGCAACAAATTAAGATGTCTTGGAATGCTTTCACTGAGCAAATCAAAGACAGTGCTGTGGGGGGGCTCCTGACTGCAGGTATTTATTTTGATTAATTAGCCACTTTGGGAAGAAAGCCCTCCTGGACAGTGTTTTGAAAGTCTGTCTGTGGCCAGCTGAGCCAACAGTTGTGTGGGGATCTGGTCTGAATTTGTTCATTCACTTCTCAGCTCAGCAGAGGGTGGGATTGATGCAGAGCTGTGGTACCTATGGCAAGAGAAAGTGTAATGTCAAACCACTCCTCTAGGGATGAGGGAGATCCTCTTAGTCCGAAATCTTTAAAAAGTGCCCACACCCCAGCTCCTGTTATATCTAAGCAGGCTGAGGGATCAGTAGGCAGTTGGGAGGGAGAGGTCTGGCAGATGTGGGTATCTGAATGATTAGTAGAGGAAAACTGGGAAATGTTTCTTTCCAGATGGCCACTGTCTTTATCCCTTTCCTCTTAGAAGGAAGTAGGAGCAATGGAAGTGTTGTCTGGATCAGGGCACCTGTTTTCAAGCAGAAGTCCTGGGTAACCTTGCAATGTACTTCACTCCTGGTTTTTGTTTCTGGTGGAGGCAGTGATACTGTTTGTGGTCGGGTAACTGTGGTAACCTATCAATGTAAAAGAGGAAAACAATTCCCTCCACTCACCCAAGACCTCCTCCAGCAAATAAATGCTTGAATTGACTTTCAGATTATTTAGTCCTACTATGAAGACCTATTTGCTGAAGATACTTAGATATTCCTAGGCAAAGGCACTGCAGCCAGCCTTGCAGTGGCAAAAACCTGAAGGGATTGCGGTAGGAGTGCCTGTGATAGAAATAGTCCACCAAGTTAGGGAAGGGGGAGGGATAGCATGACCCACAGTGTTCCTTTTTTGTTACACTTTCTTATTTTTAAATAAAAAAATAAATCACTGCTTAATCATTTTACCTAGAACTCCCTGCCAAAGTAATACAACCCTACTGATAAAGTGGCTGCATTAGTCAGCCAAAGTCTCCCTGCCTGGTGTTCTTGCTTGATCAGAGACATTTTCTTCCTCCACATCACTCCTGAAAATGACAGTAATTGTTCCTGTCTTGGCTTAAAAATAAAAATGGTGGATGGGAAAAAGAAAAAAAAAAAGTCATGATGCCTGCCAGATGGTACTTAGTTTATCTGCAACTGCTCTTTGGGTTTTTGGATCATGTATAAAGGAAGTCCTTTTTCCTTATGTTCATCCTTTCTCATTGTAAAACTGATTGAAATGGTCTTGCAGGAAAAGTTCAGCATTAGGGTTTGAATACTTCCACTCCTAACTTTCAATTGCACTCTTAGCTCAGCACCAATGCCACATAAACAATTCAGGATGGACTCTAATTGGCATCAAATTACCTTTAAACTAGTCTGACAGTGCAAATGGGGCCTTAAAGACAGCTTGAGTGTAATTTACATCTGCTTGAAAGCCTCTTTATGCTTCCAGAGTTTTATGAAGGAACTTCTGTGTAAGTGAGAATTTGGCCTTTCTTTTCCTTCATGAAGCCTGTGTGTGGTAATTTTTTTCCCTCTCTAAACTGTGTTTTGATACTGTGTTGTTTAAATCTAAAATTCTTAAAAGGAAAAGGTTTTTAATGCATATTTATAACCACCTGAGTAATGGATGGTTTTTGCATAAGTTTTTTGTTTTATTCCCAAACAGCTACAGTTAAAACTGTGTCAGTTCTCTCCTTTGGATTTGCACAGGATGCGGTAGCTGAAGGACAACCCAAAATGTTTAGAAGGACTTTCTAACTCTTTGTACAATCCTAGAAATAAATGTTATTGAAGTATGACTTATTCAGGCGTCCAGCACGCTTCAAAGGTGTCTCTAAAACCACAAGAGACTGTATGCTTATGCACACGTTTTTCCTGTACAGATGGATTAGCTGGAGATGCTGTGTGAAGGCCTTCATAATATTCCCCTTGCTGAATAGTCGTCAGACTTCTGTCTGGCTGCTGTTCAGCTGATGTGCTTTTGAGCTTTTGGTTGCAGCAGGTTGCTGCATTGTGTTTTCTTGGTCTCTTGGGAAGATTTTGAACTCTCAGGCTCTTTATCTGGTTTTCTTTCATGGAAATAGTGCCTCACAGCACTGCTCTCGTGAGCTACCTAGACCAGCGTCGAAACTCTCAGATTCCCTAAGAAGCCTAAGCCGTTCCCAAAGCTGAAATCCTGTGGGGAAATCTTGTTTACCATCATTTTCTTTTGGGTACTGTATAGAGCAGCAAACAGATATGTTTTGTAAAGTTTCAAAATCAATCAATCTTTGCTGTAGTCAGCATGAGAAACACTGTGTCCTAGGCAAGAAATCACTAAATGGTATATATTTTTCCTGTCTTATTTCCATCATGATTTTTAAACAGTCTTTAGGCTGAGGTATAACTCCTCTAGGAAGTCAGAAAACCTTTGCCTCTTCCCAATCCCCATGCCACACTGTTCCTTTGGTAAGGAATAAACTTTTCAAAAGAGATATTGAGAGTTTTTTTTTTTTTAATAAATTATTATTATTTTTAGTTATAAATACCTTTAAAAGCTGATGTCTCTTTGGGCTTACAGGCAATCAAATTCCCTGCCAAAATATCCCGTTTGGTTATAATGGAGCTTCTTTCTCAAGTATTGAAATGTGAGGCAGGTATGTTAACCATCTTTTTGCTCAGCATCAAAATTGTCAGAGTTCAAAAACGACAGAAAAATATTCTTCTATTTGGTGCAAGATTTTTTATTTTTTATTTTTTCCTGCTGCAATATATGAGCTTTAGTTCAATGTGAAGGTAAAAATCAGCATAAAAAGAAAACAAGATCAAGGTTATCACCTGACAGATACACCCAAGAGTCTTGCTGTGGAACACCATTACTCAGCTTTATGTTCAGGCAGATTCCCATGGCAGATTTTACAGTGTGTTCTCATGAATGTGGGCATTTTTTGCCTGAACACAGCTTTTCCTATATGCAGTGGTAAGAAAAAAAATCATTCTGTTGTGCACCAGTGTAATAATAGGTTCCAAGTCAGTGGGCAACCCTTACTAGGGCTTGGTGCAGGTTTTTGGCCCAGCTGATGAAAATTTGGTTGTAAGAGTCAGACTATTTAATGCAAGGTCCTGTTTCAGTGAACACAGAAGTTATTTTCTTGTGCAGAAGTTCAAGCAAGTCTTTCTAGTGGACATTCTGCTTTGTTGTGGACATTTTTGTTTGCTAGTCTTTTGACTCTCATACCCATGCAGAGCTGGTTGTTTCGATGTGGTTTTTGTTTTGTTTTTGTTTCTTTGTTTTTCTCAGCATCTAGGAAACGCCTCCACCAACAAGGCTTTTTTCCATTTACTTTTCTTTTTCATTATCTCCAGTAGTTGCTTCCAGTACTTGTAGGTGCATAAAATACATGAAGTAACATTTAATTGCTCTTTCCACTCAGCTTAGCTTCAAAGAGAAATGTTTAAGCATCACCAGCTTTGGTAAGACTTGAGACTTCCTGTAAATCAAAGACCTGCAAGCTTGCAGTCATTCCAACAAAGCATTATTCATTTTTTAATTTAATTTCTCCATTTTGTAGATAATTTGGCAAACATATTTTAAAGTTTTTTTTGTTTCCCCCTGTAACTTTAAAAGCAGATTAAATATTAGGATGAAGAGTCGACCCCACACCTCAGGACTGCCTCCACTAAGAAAGACAGAAGGGTGATCGTTGTAGGTGACTCCCTTCTCAGGGGAACAGAGGGACCTATTTGTCGGCCTGACCCTAACCGTAGGGAAGTCTGCTGCCTCCCTGGGGCCAGCATCAGGGACATTGCCAGAAAGCTTCCTAATCTGGTTCGCCCCTCTGACTACTATCCTCTTTTGATAGTCCAGGCTGGCAGAGATGATATTGAAGAGAGAAGCCTGAAGGCTATCAAACGAGACTTTAGGGGACTGGGACGATTAGTAGATGGAGTGGGAGTACAGATCGTGCTTTCCTCCATCCCTACAGTGGCAGGGAGGGGTACAGAGAGGACTAGGAAAGCCCACCTGATAAACAGGTGGCTCAGAGGCTGGTGCCAACACAGATTTTTTTTTTTTTTTTTTTTTTTTTTTTGGCAACGGGACACTTCACTCGGCACCTGGCCCGCTAACTGCAGATAGGTCCCACCTGTCTCACAGGGGAAAACAGACACTAGCGCAGGAGCTGGCAGAGCTCACTGATAGGGCTTTAAACTAGGTTGGAAGGGGACAGGGACGGGAGGGAATAAGGTTCGTCAGAGGTGTGCCAGGGGGAACAGTGTCAGGGCCGGGGGAGCCGGCAATGGCCCAGCTGAAGTGCATCTACACTAATGCATGCAGCATGGGCAACAAACAGGAGGAGCTGGAAGCCATTGTGCAGCAGGCAGGCTATGACTTGGTTGCCATCACTGAAACATGGTGGGACCCCTCCCATGACTGGAGTGCTGCAATGCCTGCCTATAGGCTGTTCAGAAGGGACAGGCAGCACAGAAGGGGTGGTGGTGTGGCTCTCTATATTAGAGAGTGTTTTGATGTTGTGGAACTCGAGGCTGAGTCTGGGAATGATAAGGTTGAGTCCCTATGGGGGTTAGGATCAGCGGGAAGGCCAACAAGGCAGGCATCCTGGTGAGGGTCTGTTACAGACCGCCAAACCAGGATGAGGAGATGGCTGAGGAATTATACAGGCAGCTGGCAAAATTTGTGAATTCGTTGGCTCTTGTCCTTGTGGGGGACTTCAACTTCCCAGACATATCCTGGACATGCAATACAGCTCAGAGGAAGCAGTCTAGGAGGTTTCTGGAGAGCGTGGAAGAGAGTTTCCTGATGCAGCTGGTTAGTGAGCCTACCAGGGGAGGTGCCCCACTAGACCTTCTATTCAAAAACAGAGAAGGACTGGTGGGAGATGTGGTGGTCGGGAGCTGTCTTGGGCAGAGTGACCACAAAATGGTAGAGTTCTCTATTCTTGGCAAAGTCAGGAGGGGGACCAGTAAAACCGCTGTCTTGGAATTCTGGAGGGCTGACTTTGAGCTGTTCAGGACACTGGTTGGCAGAGTCCCTTGGGAGGCAGTCCTGAAAGGCAGAGGAGTCCAGGAAGGCTGGGCACTCCTCAAGAAGGAAATCTTAAAGGCTCAGGAGTGGTCTGTCCCCATGTGCCCAAAGATGAGCCAGCACAGAAGAAGACCAGCCTGGCTGAGCAGAGAGTTGTGGCTAGAGCTTAGGAAAAAAAAAGAGGGTTTATGATCTTTGGAAAAGAAGGCAGGCCATTCAGAAGGATTATAAGGATGTTGTAAGGATGTGTAGGGACAAAATTAGAAAGGCCAAGGCTCATCTGGAGCTCAATCTGGCTACTGCTGTTAAAGATAACAGAAAATGTTTTTATAAATACATTAACACGAAAAGGAGGACTAAGGAAAATCTCCATCCTTTACTGGATGTGGGGGGAAACTTAGTGATGAGAGATGAGGAAAAGGCAGAGGTGCTTAATGCCTTCTTTGCCTCAGTCTTTAGCAGCAAGACCAGTTGTTCTCTAGATAGCCAGTACCCTGAGCTGGTGGAGGGGGATGGGGAGCAGGATGTGGTCCTCACAGTCCGTGAGGAAATGGTTGGCGATCTGCTACAGCACTTGGATGCATGCAAGTTGATGGGGCCGGATGGGAATCACCTGAGTGTACTGAGAGAACTGGCAGAAGAGGTGGCCAAGCCGCTTTCCACCATTTATCAGCAGTCCTGGCTATCAGGGGAGGTCCCAGTCGACTGGTGGCTAGCAAATGTGACGCCCACCTACAGGAAAGGCTGGAAGGTTGACCTGGGAAACTACAGGCCTGTTAGTTTGACCTCAGTGCCAGGGAAGCTCATGGAGCAGATTATCTTGAGTGTCATCACGCAGCACTTGCAAGGCAACCAGACAATCAGGCCCAGTCAGCATGGGTTTATGAAAGGCAGGTCCTGCTTGATGAACCTCATCTCCTTCTGTGACAAACTGATGTGCTTAGTGGATGAGGGAAAGGCTGTGGATGTGGTCTACCTTGACTTCAGTAAGGCTTTTGACACTGTTTTCCACAGCATTCTCCTCGAGAAACTGGCTGGTCTTGGCTTGGACTGGCATACGCTTCATTGGGTTAAAAACTGGCTGGGTAGCTGGGTCCAAAGAGTTATGGTGAATGGAATTAAATCCAGTTGGAGGCCGGTCACTAGTGGAGTCCCCCAGGGCTCAGTACTAGGGCCAATTCTCTTTATCGATGTTCTTTATCGATGATCTGGATGAGGGGATCGAGTGCACCCTCAGTAAGTTTGCAGACAACACCAAGTTAGGTGTGTGTGTCCATCTGCTCGAGGGTAGGAAGGCTCTGCAGGAGGATCTGGATAGGCTGGACCGATGGGCTGAGGCCAACTGTATGAAGTTCAACAAGGCCAAGTGCCAGGTCCTGCACCTGGGGCACAACCCCAAGCAGCGCTACAGGCTGGGAGATGAGTGGTTAGAAAGCTGCCTGGCAGAGAAGGACCTGGGAGTATTGGCTG
>CM021697.1:59283527-59310113 GCA_011074415.1 Stictonetta naevosa
GTGTGTCCATCTGCTCGAGGGTAGGAAGGCTCTGCAGGAGGATCTGGATAGGCTGGACCGATGGGCTGAGGCCAACTGTATGAAGTTCAACAAGGCCAAGTGCCAGGTCCTGCACCTGGGGCACAACCCCAAGCAGCGCTACAGGCTGGGAGATGAGTGGTTAGAAAGCTGCCTGGCAGAGAAGGACCTGGGAGTATTGGTTGATAATTGGCTGAATATGAGCCAGCAGTGTGCTCAGGTGGCCGAGGCCAGCAGCATCCTGGCTTGCATAAGAAACAGCATGGCCAGCCGGACTAAGGAAGTGATTGTTCCCCTGTGCTCAACCTTGGTGAGGCTGCACCTCGAGTACTGTATTCAGTTTTGGGCCCCTCACTACAGAAAGGATATCGAGGTGCTCGAGCGTGTCCAGAGAAGGGCAACAAAGTTGGTGAGGGGTCTGGAGAACAAATCTTACAAGGAGCGGCTGAGGGAGCTGGGATTGTTCAGCCTGGAAAAGAGGAGGCTCAGTGGCGACCTTATTGCTCTCCACAGGTACCTTAAAGGAGGCTGTAGCGAGGTGGGGGTTGGTCTGTTCTCCCACGTGCCTGGTGACAGGATGAGGGGGAATGGGCTAAAGTTGCGCCAGGGGAAGTTTAGGTTGGATATTAGGAAGAACTTCTTTACTGAAAGGGTTGTTAGGCACTGGAATGGGCTGCCCAGGGAAGTGGTTGAGTCACCATCCCTGGAAGTCTTTAAAAGACGTTTAGATGTAGAGCTTAGGGATACGGTTTAGTGGAGGACTTGTTAGTGTTAGGTCAGAGGTTGGACTAGGTGATCTTGGAGGTCTCTTCCAACCTAGTTGATTCTGTGAACTAGCTTGTAAAGGCTCAAATGTAGAGATTTTCAACCTTTCTTTGCTGTGGATCCCTAAAATCTGTCTATGAGACAGGCAGACCCTTGAGATATGTCATGTACATGCTCTGCTGTATATTTTAGAAGCTTGGTTTTTATAGTCATCTTGGAAGGCAAGTAGTCACAGACCAACTTCTGTCAGCCAGGGTTGAAGATTGTGGCTAGAATAGAAAAAGGGTCAGTTCTGTACATTTCTAGGAAAGTTATGTTATTGTCAGTTTTTTGTATTAGATTTTATCTTTACTGGATTGTACAAAGCTGTTAGAAGCAAATTGTTGTTTTATAGAGAAAACAATGTATTTCTGAATGATAATCTATATAGACTTCACACTCACTTGAAAGCTTAGCTGTTTGAGTGATTGAAATAGGAGTTATTGATTTCTATGAAACTGGTGTGAAATTAAGAATAAGAGCTTGTTTTCTTATCATTTTTTGTATTGCTGATCTTTAATAGCTCAGAAGAATCCAGCTGTGTAAAAAGAACACCCTTCTAGTCTGGGTCTGCTTTTAACTTCTCAATGTGTAAAACAGTAATTACTTTAAATTTCTGGTTCTATGAATTTCACATAGTCCTCTACAGTAATAAAGAGCTGGAAATGTTCTGGAAGCTAATGATAGGCCAAGTTAAGTTTAATAACTGTCAAGAAATTTGATGATGTCACCTTCAGCTGCAGTTTCTTTATCATTATCAGCTCAGCAAGGTTTGAGTGAGGCAGTATTTGAGGAGGGATCCTTAAGAGTTCCCTTGAACAAATCTAGCAGGAAATGGTGTTGCACACTAAGATTCAAACTCAGGAGGATTGACAGAAAAGCCCTATCATCTAATATATTTATTAGCTTCCTCTAACCAGAAAGGAATACCCAGTACTGCAATGTGGATGGTGTATTAATTCCACGTTCTGTGTTTAGAATGAAATGGATTGTTGTAGGCACTGTCTGACTGAAGTTTCTGCAAGGTCTTGATCCCTTCAGATCATCAGCTGTCTTACTGTGTCTTTTGAAAGAGCTGAATATTTTATCAGCCCTAACTTTGTTACATGTTGGAATTATAGGAGGTAAATCCCAACAGATTTCCCCATGTGCTTAAATGCATAATTCCTTGTTTATTATTATACACTGTTCAGATGCATGCTTAGCCTCCTGTTTTTTAAACCCATTTTAAGATGTATTAGCATAAATAATACTTTGCTCTCACACAGCGCATTTAATTCATATACTTCAAACTGGCATCATTTTATTCATGAATGTGGCAACTCCTTCGTGTGGTATACTTTAAAGCAGTTTTCAATAATTCTGCTCCCTCCAGTGACACGCCCTACACCCTCACTGAAGAATTCCCTGGAGATGGTGAAAGCTTCAAAGAAGCCACGCGATTTTATCAGTATTCACTGGGGCTTAGTTTGTATAACATCAGCAGTTGCAACTATGATCAGGGAAGGGTCAAATCAAGTGTGCAGTATGACTGTTAAAGTCTGGAAGATGTTTATGGTATCACAGTCTCACTAACAATTATTTATCTAACTTGCTAAATATCCTGAGCATTGCCTGGTACCAGGAGTATCATCCTCATTTTAAGAAGTACTTAAAAGGAGGATGCCTCATTTTGCCCATTTTTGGCTGTTTTTGCAGGTGATCAGGCATGTCTCCTGGCATAATGCACTCCTGAAGGATCCACTCTCTGTCTTATTTCAGCTCTTACTTTAGGTACTGCAAGCTGGGAGGTCATTTCCCATAAAACTTCTATTGTCTGTGGAGGGTGATGCACAACAGGAGCTATTGCAGGAGTTCCCAGTTGCTTTCCCTGGAGGATTACTTCTCTTCTGGCCATCCAGGCAGCTCTGTGAGACCAGCTTCCTCTAGGTATCTCAGAGCATCTGAAGTTACTGGGTACAAATACTTCACTCCTTTGTTATCTTCCTAATGTTTAATGACTGGTTTTGCAGTGCTAAATTGTAATGCTGCCAACACATACGCAGAACCAGGGAACAACTGTGGCTTGGTAGGTTAATCCTATGAATAGGAAACAAAAATGTTTATTACAACTCTGTGACCTTAAAATTTATTTTTAGAATAATAAATAAAAATAGCTGTTTCCAACAGAAACAGTGGGTGCTAACATGGAAATAGCATGAATGAGACATACCACAGGTAATATATTATTATGTGGATGTGCTGGTAGGTGACTTTTGTTTCTCAAGCTGCACTAGTTTGCAGAATTACCAGAATTCAATTAGCAGCCTTTTTAACCTGGCCTTTTTTTTAATTTTATTTTATTCCTGTTAGTGCTTTATTCACTTGTAACAGTTCAATATTTAATTTATGAGTCAAATGTATGTTTTGTTATGTTTGTATTTTTAATGCAGCACCTTTTGTAAGTTGGCCCAGAAAGGTGGTTAGAACCAGGTGTCTAAATTCACCCTAAGTTGCTGCTCTCTAGCAGCTGTTACATACATAAACTGAATTTCTGTCTGTCCATATCCTAGCAGGTAAGGTGTCTCTGTCAAGATCCATCACCCCAGTCAGTGATTTACGTTTGCTGGCTGTTTCAGCAGAGTGGTTGGTGATGCTGCAGAGGTGGAATAGAGGCTGTCTGTAGGGATGTACTGGTACAGAGGGTTGAACTTTGCAAAGAAGGCAGCCCAGAGTGTCTAGCACTGCGACAGGCTGAGTGATTCCTAGTTATATGGACAGAACACTTGAGTCTCCAGTCTTGTCAAGCTGTCACATTTCATCAGCAATAAATCTGCTTGCTAAATAAATGAAAAAGGTAATAAAACATTTCTATTAGTCATGACAAATGCTTGTCTCAGGAAAAGCTGAGAAAAAAAAAGACTTAATCTAAATTTTTATTAAATCAAGTCTTTTTTGAGGCTTTTTTAAGACCTGAAGGTATGTTATGATATAAAACAATTGCATAATTCATATTATATATTACATGAGTGGTGCAGTGTAAGAAGAAATAAAATCATTCTTATTTTAATGTTTCTAATTTTAAGGTAGCCTGGCATTGCATGTTAACAATGTTTTTGTCCAATTTCTCATTCAACTCTCTTGTCAATACCATCTGCTTGCTTGTTTTAACCACTTCTTTTACAACCAGGTGATTTTTGCTATCTTCACCCTCCTTCTGAATATGCCCAGCAGTCCCATCTGAATTTATTGGTTTAGTGTGCTAAGCAATATTCATAAGTGTATGCAAATATGAGCCCTGTTCTGAAAAACCTTTCCCCATTTCTAGTTCAATAGCTTCCAAATCTTCCAGTGTTGTGGCTTATTTTACAGTAGTCTAATCTACTTTTTATGCCTGTTGGTTTTGTTGATCTGTAATGTATTCATTTATGCAATAGGTTCTACTCTAACAAAGCACTTAAAATTAAGTTTGAAGGTAGGCTTGGTGACAAGAAGGTGATTAGCTCAAAGCTAAGTACCTGCCTAAATGCTTTGCTGGATTGGATTCTTAGAAAATATAAGAAAAGATTGGTTTCGTTTTGTTGAATGTGTTTTAGAGCTGTTTTATCCTAATATCCCCAGACCAACCTCTGGTTACGAGTACTCAGTGTAGAAGATTGCTAGGCTTTTGTTTTGACTTCACAATTTTTTAGATCTTGTTTCTGTCTTTTCTGAGCTCTAACCTTAGCTAACAGCTCTGGTTTGCATGAGAAAGTGCATCTTTGTCTCTTAACAAGTAATTTCAGGGCAACTGTGTTTTAAAATACTGGATGTAGATGGCAATGAATAGCTGATGTCACCAGTTCATTTGACTTCTGCATGTGTGAGGAGAGCAGAATAATTACACAATCCTAGACTGCAGCAGCCCACCCAATAACAGTATCTCTGAGATCCGATCTGTGATTAAGGTCGAAAAAGATGAAATGAATGGCACAAGGCCCAAATTCTGCTCTTGTATTAATTTGTGCAGAGCCAGTATTAGAAATGCTGGGAAGAAAAAAAAAAAAAAAGGAAAAAAAAAAAAAAAAAAGCTGTATCCCACTGAAAATGAAATTTGAGGAAAAGATATGTATGTACTTTTCCAGTTCATTATCTCACCTGCTGGTGTTTGTCTTTTTCCATTCCTCAAAGCAGTGTGCCCTAGCCCCCAACAGATGCCAGGGGATTTACAGGACTTAGTTTAACTTACGATCACTGTAAAACAGCTCTAAATCCAATGTTACAAGAATTACCTGTGATTGCAGCTCCTGCTTTCCTGAATCAGAAATTAGCTGGACTGGGTTTTTTCTTTGCCTATTGCTGTGAGACCAGGGCATTAGGCATTGCTGAGACCACTAAAAGCCATGCACAACTCCAGGTGTTTTCAAAGAAAGGGACATTTGTTGAGTCGTCTTTGCATACCCTTCTTTGCAGTGTTTAGCTTGGATGTGTTGTCACTTCTGGAGCTGTAACAAGCTCCTCATGAAATTCACATTGTGCAGTTCCTGTGCGTTATTTTTCAGGGGCAAGACTATACTATGGGTTTCTTTCCCCCTTGTTCCTCCCTACTTGAGTTTTTGGCTCCTTTATCGAGGATGGTACTTGAGCAAATGCTTCACTTGATTGCGCTGCCTAGACTTGAGGGTAGAAATGGAGTTAGGCACACTTGAAAAGGCATGAACTGAGGCAAATGTTTAAAGCTTTCTTTACAACTTCTTTGCATCAGCAAACCAAATAACTGCTTTCCCAGAAAGACTAATCGTAGTTGTTTTTACTATAAATATTATGATAGCGAGAAAGAGGAAAAAAAGATGGTTACTTGCTATCTACCAGTAGCATTACTGTCTGAGTGCAGCCTATTCCCAGGGCAATACAGAGTCCCAGGCTCTTGCCCAGCTTCTTCTTTCTCCTGGACTTGGGAAAAACAGGTGTGGGCAGTGAGTAGACCTGGGCTTTATTCAGAGCTCTGCCCTGCCTTGTTGTGAGCCCTTGTTTACTTTTCCTCTCTTTGTCTCTCTTTCCTTCTGTGTCCCTTTACATTACAAAGGGTGGGGACTGACTCCTGCTCAGTGTTTGACCCTGCCTACCCAACTGGCAGGACTTTCTGTCCAGCTGGCACATCAACATGTTCTCGTAATACAAATGAATATTAAGAAAGCTCTATTTTGCCCCTCAGTCATCTGTGACTTGGGACTCTGTGTATTTGACACTGACTGACCACTTCACCATCACTATGAATGGATTTTTAGGTTCCTCGTGTTTGACATGGATGCCCTCAATTAAGGCTCAGGTGCCAGGGTCTCAGGCCCACCCTGTGAACATTGTTGAAAATTCCCTAAAGTGCTTCAAGGCCATAATTCAGACAGAAGCATGAAGTTCCAGGGCAGCATTGGAAACACTGCCTTGATGTCCATATAGCAATGGGCAACATGGGCAGCCGTCCTTCTGCCTTCCCCACATGTCAGTCCAGGGTCCTCATCAATTTTGGTAGCATATGAGTGCACAAGTGGATTGGGGCATTTTTCTTAATCCAGTACATACTGTGAGGTATGTTCTCAGCTGCGAGGCTATATGCAGAATACTTTCTGCCTAACATTAGTTTTCTGTTTGTCTTTTACAGCACTTTTACAGGCAGTCATAGCTGGTGATCTGCTGAAGGTAAGCACAGAGCACTGAGTGTCCACATTTTCACAGCTATTTGCAGGTCTGATATGCTGTAAATTATATCACACCTCTTCTCAGAACATAAATAGACTGCTGTAGGGACTGCTGGCAAATGCCATTTTACAGCCTTTCCAGGAAACCTTGAATATTAGGGGAACACATCAGTCAGGTGAGGTGTGAAATTCGAGTGAATAGGATCTGGTGTTAGGCAGCACCTTTCGGCCCAGGATCCATAGTGCACTGTATGGGGCAATGTGTCAGTTACTAACAGGGAAATGACTATACTAGCAGATGCCACACTGAACAGGGTAGTTCTGGTGCAGCTTTACATGGTAAATGATATTTTATTGTAGTAATATTGGTGGCTAAGCCACTAGAGTAGTTAGAGACATCCTAACTTCTTCCTACCTAGCGACAGGATCAGGTAGAGTGAAACTCAGTTTAGTGTCTTATGGTCTGATGGACATCTCAAAACACATAGTGTCTTGGTATTGTCAGTTTTAGGTACCCTGCTTTGGGAGGAAAAGGTACCCATGTAAAAAAGTTTTGTTCCCAAAGTCTGACATTTATTCAGGCTTTGTTTTTCAGTAGCCAAGTCAGGGTTTGTAAACATGCTCCAGAATTTGGATGAAGGCTGTGATTAATGATTGCAATATTATCTGGGAAAAACCAGCTTGGAGCCATGTGTAAAAACGACAGTACTGTTAGGCCAACTCTTTGCCTGCAGGTGCACCTTCCATACCTCCTCCTCAGCTGTGGTGGCTGCAGAACCTAGGGAGCATTCCTCAAACAAGCAGTCATAGAAATATTGTCCAGTTTCTGCTTTTTGAAAGCTTTATGCCTGCATTTGCTTTGACAGGGAAATTTCTTGACTTCATTCAGATGCCTTACATCATAAATAATGCCCCACTGTGACAAGCTGCTCCCTCTTTTCTGCATTAATCTGTACTGGAAACCCCCCAGAGTCTGCAGCAATTCTGAGAGCTAACCTGTGGGTGCTCCCTGTCCCTTCTTACCCTGGATAGTGTTTCAGAGGGCCCTGCGCAAGGTAGAGTGTGTGAGAAGGGAGATCTGGGGCAGCTCAACTCCAGCTCCCTGTGGATTTCTGAGTTTTCTGGTTTATTCAGAAAGTGTTTGCCTTGGGTATGCCTCCCTTTGTGAGAAAAAAAATGGAATTTTCAGCAGATGAACCAACATTTTCTATCAAATATATATATTTTTAAAAATCCCAACAACTTCACTGGACATGGGTTTGCAAGCATTGCTAGCAAGCAGTAACTCACTGCTTGTAGAGCAGCAATGCCTCATTATTCAGGAAATATGACCTGGTCCTATTAACCCATATGGTTGTCAATATTTCCAGTTTCAGATATTTTTCATTGAGGCCTAAAAGCTGACCTGAAAGTAATATTATATTTAATTGCATTGCATTGTTGTACTGATTTCCTACAAAAATTAATAAATGATTTGCCTGCATATTTGTTTTTCTGCTTCTCCTTCCTTATCCTTTTTCTCTGTGTGTGTGCATTTTTTTGTTTGTTTGTTTTGTTTGTTTTCCAGTTCATAGAATGCTGTAAAAAAGGAGCCAATTTGTTAATCCAAGGACCCGACCATGGCTCCTTGCTGCACCACGCTGCCAAGACTGGGCATGGCGAGATTGTGAAATATATCCTGGAGCATGGTGAGTCACAGTGGGCAAACCCACAGAGAGCTGTACTTCAGCCAAGTGTCAGTAGGTAAAATTGCACAGCACAGCATGGCTGGGAATGCCCACACTCCTTGTGGTCACCCTCAGCCAAATGCCCATCTGCAGCCTGTGTGAGCAAGAGGCTTGGAATTTATCAGCAGTGGCAGCTATGACTCCAGATAAAGGGAAATTAAAGCAATTATGCTTTTTGAGGAGAATAGGTATTTGCACAGTTGCAACAGTTGTAAGGCTGTGAAGACCCAGTGTGATGCTCTAGCTTGATCTCTGGCATGGGAATCCTCTGAAATAATTTGTTTTTCAATTAGAGCATCTGTTGCAGAAAGCATCTAATCTCTATTAAAACGTTTACAGCGATGGAGAGCCCCTGCTATCATTGATATTATTTCAGTATTTAATAATATTCTGCTTAGGAAACCGTGCATTTGACTAAATTTGCCTTGTTTCCTCTCCAACCTTCCAATATTATGTCTTGGTTAAATCCAAGATTCGTAACAAAAATTATGATCTCTATTTTAAGTTTATATATTTGTAGTCTATGATCTTGCCATGTTCCTTTTTTCCTTTGGACTCTTTTTATCTTTGTCAGTAACAGGATTGCAGGCATGCTTACATGGGCTATACAACAATTTGTGTGTGTACATATGTTTGAGGCAGTAGTACACCCAGTAGAGTCTCTGACTGTTGGAACTGCAGTAATCTTGTTCAATAGTATCTGGAGAATGATACAGACAGTAACAGTGTCACTGCTCTGAATGCAGAGCTACAGTCCAGTGATCATCCTCTTGTTCTGCAGGATATGATTTTCAGTCCTTTAAACATTCTTATAAATATTCTCTGATCCCTCTCCAAAATATCAATGGCTATTTTGACTTTTGGGTGTCAGAATCAGATATATTAATTCATCAGAAGTCTTAGCACTAAACACAGAGACTGTCTCTGACAAATGGAATGTGTTAGCTAATGCTTGAAAGTTACTGCAGAAACTGTACAGAGAGGAGAAAAAAACGCTCCTCATAGTAAAGGAAGAGGCAATAATCCATCTGTTAACGTTTGTTTTAATTGGGGTGGGATTTAACTTCAGTTTGACTCCTAACATTTAGGTGTTTACATACAGGTGTCATGTAGTCTATAGGTCTAAGTTCCCATACTGTCAAGAGAGATCTAATTCATTTGTCCATGTATGATGGAGGTACTAGAGAAGACCTGTCTTCTTTCAGTGTCAGATGGAAGTGAGGTGAGCTTCTTTAATAGAGCACTCTTCTAGTGTGAATAGCTAAAGGGAGATCCTAGGCAAAGTAGACATTGGAGCCCAGCAAGTGATCCAGATTACAGTTACCTGTGTGCTTCATTCATTTAGCTAAACATAACTGGCTAATGTAATTTGCCCCTGAACATCCAGGACATCTGCCTGGGTCTACAAGGTAACATACAAGGCCTGTCGGAGGCTCATGTCCTTCTGGACTGGTAGCTGGAGGCCAGAAAAACATCTGTGTCATTGCAAATGCAAACCGAGGCTTGCCCTTCAAGAGATCAAATGGCACAAAACAACAACAAAAAGTCTGTGCAACTGAACTATGCCCCAGATATTTGGCTGAGGGGGATCTGAATTGCCCTTTTTTTATGTGTAGGTACCTCCATAAGAGTAGATATGTATAGTTGGTCTTATATCCAAATACTAGCTGTTTTTCTTGCAAGTCTTGCAAGTCTTAGTATTACTAACTAGTATTATTAACTCTACCTCTTAACTCCTCTAGATTATCTCATTAGTCACAGTTCATATATGTGCCTCTAAATTCAGTAAATAGGTGTAATTACACATACATTGTTTTACTGTTTCTGGATTCTTGTCTCAGTGCACATGGCCTGTGCCACTTCACTGTCATGGATGCCTCTCCGAGATTTTTTTTTAGGTTCATATGCCTTAGTTTACAAACTGACCCAATTACCATTCCTTTGGTGAAGGTTTAGAATGAGATCATTTAAGCTGGTAAGGATGTGAGTAGGACATCCATGGGAATTTTTGAAGTGAATAGAGAAATGTGAGGGATTACGGACTGCTAGACAAAGACAAACCAGAAGGTTGAGCAAATGTCAGCTCAGTTCCTCTTTCCCCCCTCTGTCCTCAGGGATGGCAGGAAGCTTTTGCAGCTTTCCAGACACGTCTTCTGGGCTTCTCCAAATGCATTGTTTGTTTAACATTCTCTAGGGATCAGAGAGTGCATGGGACAATACTCTAAAAGAGAGAGGCCTTCTCTCTTCTCCTACCAAGCAATTAATGAAACTCATTTCTACCCTGAGTACTTCTCAGTCACAAACGAGCTCTCTTGCTGAATCATCATCATCATGTCCTTGTTTTTCTGTTGTGTTCTCTGGCACCTGGCATCTTCTCAACATTAATTAGTGCATGAGACCCAATCCAACACTACTAATATCTGAGTCTTTCCCTGTATCTAGCTTCTCATTTCTGCTGATACCCACCCCTGATAAAAATGGATCTTACTCTTGTTCTGGCAATTACCTCCGCCCACTCGTACTTCCCCCATAGTTTGTCTGCTTTCCATACATGGCTGGAGATTATTAACATTAATGGGAGTTCCACAGCAAAATACCTTCCAGCACACAGCACAGAAAACCTATTATTAATCACAGGGAAAATCTTCTGAATGTATTTTAAAGTAACAAAAAACAGCAAGACAAAATCCACCATGCCAAGAGTTTTAACTACCTAGTGTGAAGTTACTGGCATGAATCAAATGTGGTAAAGGGTTGGGAAATTCTCTCCCCCTGCCCCTTCCCCAACAAACACACCACGTCCATAAGACTGGGATTATGAAGGAGGAAAAATGGTGTTGTGATGTTGAGGCTGTCCTTTTTGGTGATGGCTTTATGCCTTCTGCAAACATGCAGGGAAATTAATACAAGAGGTTATTTTGTGATCTCAATCAGAATGATTTCAGATGCTAAGGGGAGGAAAATAACCCTTCTCAAGTTAGAAAAAAGCAGAGATGAGTCATACAAACAGACTGCTGTGCAGTGTTGCCAGATACTTATCAGAGGACTAGCACAAGCCTGGAATAGAAGCTGAAGCACCGATGTAGTAGGTGGTGGAACGACAGCTGCTTACTGCTGTAGGAATGGTCATGCTGGTTGCTGTTTCTCTAGCTTCTCTTTATCCTTTGTGTACAAAGGGCAGAAACACAGACCTAAATGTTGTTCAAGAGGGCCTTCATAAATCAGGGGTCCTTTGCTTGTATTGGGAAGGTCACCTTTTAAGATCTGTCTGTAGCTAGGCTAAGAAACACTTAGCAAGAAGCTGAGGGCCAAACTCAGTAGGTATCAGAACCACATCTGCTTATGGCTGCAGTCAGCAACTGTCTCACAACCAAGTGCTTACACATTATAAAAGAGTTAACTGTTTACTTGCTTAACACAATCAGAAGTAGGGAAGGCTTAAGAAGCTCAGTTAGAAAAACGATCTTCTAATCAACATCTGTATTTGGAATCAAACTTGACTTGGAATCTTCATCTGCCAGTTCTGAACTATTTATAGTTTATAACCATTATTCAAGACAAACAATCCAAGGTTTTTCTTCTTCTTTTCTCTTCTTCTCTAGAGGCTCAAAAGACAAGCAAGAATTCTCTGTTAGTTTTAAACAGAATAGAGGAAAATTACTTACAGTTGCGTAGGATTTTGTATTGGAAACTTCTAGTGGAATAGTCAGTCAGTAGAGCATCTCATCCTGAACATTTCTGTGACCTCAGATCTCAATGTCCTTGCTCCACTGGACAGCATCCTCCTTTAAGCAAGAAGACGCTTTTGTTACTTTTTTGTTATGATTGGAAAGCAAATTCTTCTGTGACAGAAATGTATGTCAGGGACAAAATTTGGATAGCCATCAGAAAGTAACACTGTAGGAGAGTGAGTATGCCTGACATTCACTACTATCTCTAGATTTGCAGAGTGTTTTATGGTGGGAGGACATTTGTGAGCGGCCTAAGTAGAAAACAGCTCAATTTTCCTAGAAGGTACAAGGTATAAAATAGTCTATTTTATTTTCTAAATTTACCAAATTTGAGGTTAACATGGGTGAGAGACTGTTCAAATGAAAGGTATGATCCCATAATCAGACTACACTCCATGTTACAGTGGAAATTCAAAGCCAAAAGACACTAGTAGTACAAAACAGACAGTATTAATCTTCATATCAGGTAAAAATGAGGAGTACAGAGCTGGGGGAAGACCTGAAATAGTTCTGCCTTTTCGTATTACTGCTATTTTAAAAATATGCTCTCTTTGACTGTAAGGAACCAAATCCATTTTTGTCCCACAGATAAAAACCTTAATCAAATTATTGACCAAAGAGGTTTTTGACAGGTAAACACCCAGAAATGCTGCTAATGGAAGACATTGCTGTTTAAAGTAAATTCACTTCTTCCTCAGTTCTACAAAGGAGGGACTGACTGGACAAGGGACTCCAGGGGTTAATAGCTGTGGGTCTCCTGGGGGTAGCTGTAACCACCTCCACTGGAGAGGGCAGGGTGTGCTGCAGGCCTGGAGGCCTTTCATACAGCATGGTGCTGTATATTTTGGAAATGCTTCAGAAATATGGTCATTTTGCCTCTCTTTTATGTTGTAGTGAGCTCAGATAAAGGGCAGCTGCTTTTGAGCGTCTCCTTCCCTTCCCTCCTCCCATCCCCAGCTTAGGCTGCTCTGCCTCCTGAGAAATTGGAGAGGGGCTTTGGTGGAGTGAAAGAGGGCACAAGGAGAGAAGGAAGAAAGTTAATAATTCTACACAGACAGTCTATCAGAAATGTTAAGGAAAGAAAGTGATCTCAGCTGGGCTTCCCCTCAGTGCGTCATGCTTTTCAGCTCCTTTCATGCGAATTTCTCCCCCCGCGTCCCCATCCTGACATTCTTTAGTACCCAAGTCTTTCTCTTTCTCTCTCTCTTTTTTTTTTCTCCCTCCACCTCTCCACACATTTCTATCTTTTGTTTTTATTTCCCCCCCTGCTGTTTTCCTTGATAGAAATCTCACTCATGCATTTCCCTTCCGGATTTCTATGGGGTTATTTTGTCCTCTCTCTCTCTGCGCCTTGGTCCCCTTTTCTTTCTTTGCCTCTTGTCCTAGAGTAAAACAGTCGCCTCCCTGCTGGGTCAGGATGACAGTGCCGTTAGCTTTCCCAGTGCCAGCCCTTCCCACATCTGTGCAGCTTTTGTCCCAGGGCAGAGGGGGATTTGGAATGGTCGGTTGGCAGCGCCAGGGAGACTGATCTAAAAATGAGGTCCAAAAGAGAGGGGAAAGGGAATTAGGAGGAGGGCGTGAGATGGTTTAAGAGAAGCACAAGCGAAAATAAAATAAAGAAGTGCGGGGCACAGATCAGACTGTGTGTGAGTTGGAACCATCTAATTTCAGAGAGCAGAGGGAATGAAATGAACAAATTCTGGATGTTGCTGCAAATTGAGTAACCCCAATATCTAGTCCTCAAGTATGTCTGAGATGGAACTGGGTTGCTCCCATCAGATGCTTTATTTGGAACAGTTTGCTGGAGAGCCCTCTTTTTACGTGGCACCTGCTTAGGTTTGTACTCATGGACTGCCCACTCAGTCCTCAACACTTGGTTCCTCTGACCTAGTGTTGCTGTTTCTTCCTCTTCCTGACCAGTTTTCCTTTATCCTTGGTTTTCCATCTCATCTGACCTACTCTGCTCCAGCTCTTCTGTCCTCTCAAATCATATTCTTCTAACTTATCTCCCTCTTTACTCCTAATGTTTTAACCTTTTTTTTTCTGTTTTTCTCCATTTACCAGGGTAAGTACCTCTGCCCAGTGCAGCTAGTCCAGACACTACGCTCCACAATTGCATCACAACCTTCGTTGTCCCACCTATGAACATGAATAGACTATTATTAACTTAACACTGCAGGTCATTCCTTGTTACCCACCTCTGGGATGTGGTGTTGTAGTAAGCCATGGGGAATCACATTTATTTTTGAACAATATGATTTTCTTTAGAATGCACCGTGTTTTAAAAAACGAGAGAGGCTAATGAGCTTGGAGAACTGCCATAGTAGGCATGCAGGTGCAATGTGCCCTGGGGACTAGGCATGCTACTTTTTTGGACCACCTCTTTCGCAGAATGGTGGAATATGAAGGGAAGGAGCTATCTGCAGTTTCAGGAGCCATGGCAGCCAGCTCCCCCGACAATACTGCCTGTATATGTTGTAAAAGGAGTGAGGGAGAGACAGACAGCACTGATCCACTTCAACACATGTTCAGTGAAATAAGTGAAGAGAAGTTGTGTGTTGGCCTTTGTAAGTAAATAGTGTGAAATTCCTCAGTTTCAGGTGAGATTTGCTGTAAGCTTGAGGACCCTTGAGTTTGAAAGTCAAAGTGTGATGAAGAGAAATATTCATGAACAGGAAGTAAAATTCCTATAAAGTTTCACTCTTCCCCTTGCTAACTGCCCCATACCATCTGGCGCTATGCTCCAGAGCAGTGGAGAGGAGAATAATAACACAGATTGCAAAGGGAAAAGTACTTCTTGTTTCAAATGCAATCCAGATCCTAGCTTTTCCATATCGTTGTGATTCAATGATGGAATTTACTGCTATAAACATCTGCCTGAAGTGAGTATCAGGAACAAAAGGACATTAATGTAAATGAATTATTTTGTCCCACATAACAAAAATCTTTTCTATTTTTCTTAATCTTACTTTCCTGATCATTGCTGACCAGTAGAGTACAGGATTTGCATATCAATATAAAGACTGCTGGGAATATTCCAATGAAGTAGCACAGGGATGTCATTCATGACAGAATTTGGCTAATTTCAACTTCCTAATGACATTTTCTGTCTAATACTAACAATAGATTTTGACTTGTTACATATCAGGGTTTCCAGTATATCAGCATTTTCAATGAGCTGTACTTATGTGAACCACTTAATTGACCAAGGTGAAGAGAAAATAAAATCCATGAATATTCATTCCCAGTATAATTTAGAGGCTGCTCCTCTCTGATGCTGACACTCCAGCAGTGACTGTGCATTCAGAATTTTGCTAGTGCAAGGGCTTGTGCAAACATTACCTTGAAGTTTAGCATATTTGTGCTAATTGAGCTTTCAGTTGGTTTCTTTTACATATTTGCACTGAATATTTTCTCTTGATAGTCATGCAAACAAATGCTATGTGACATACTTGACTGTCTTTTACAGGTCCATCTGAATTACTGGACATGACAGACAGCGAAACGTAAGTACAATCTACCCTACCTCCTCACAATACATGTGTTACAGTAGCAGACCTCTCTCGTTTTTCACAATGGCACATCTCTTCAAAAACAATCAATCATAAACCCCTCCAAACACAAACAACAGCAGCAACACATGTGGCTTTCTGGCCTAAAACAAATGTTTCTTGAGCTCCAAAAAGGTTTTCCTCTCTCTTGCTTCCCATTCCTCATTAGTCTTTCTAGAGAGATAAAAGTCCTGCATTGTGCTTCCGTGTTTCCAGAATCTAGTAGCTGAGGGACCAACATGAAGGATTAATTCCAAAAGTCAACACTTAACTTTTCTTGCTCAATGCCTTTTCTTTAGTCCCTTTTCAGTTCATCCAGAATGCTCTGCCTTAGCTGTCCTAAGGGGCCACAGCTTGTACAAAGACTTCTCTCAAGTACTTAGAACCTCAGTCATCTCTGATATTATTTAAGAAGGCTTTACTTTCCAATTCCCAACTGTTCAATATCTTGTTGTATAATCATGATATCACAAAGAGTATGGGAGGGATCCATGAATAATCCTGGAAAGCATATGGAATATGTGGGAAACAAAACAGCCTTTCTCATAGGGGTTTAACCTATAATTCCCCATCTCACAGTTGTCCTTAGCTAATGAAGAATGCCAGTAAGGTTCAGCACAGGGTCTGTGGGCAATCCACGGGTGATGGAGTCTAGATGGACTGTCTGCTTCTCCTCATGCAGTTGTAATAGCACAGACATTGAAACAAAGTTAAGTGAACATTCACCCAAGTGAAGCTATAAGGGCTTCCCTTTACAAAGGTTCCTCTACTCCTAACTCTTGAAAAGGGAAGGTTTGAGCCGTATCTGCCAGCATGAATTTGTCTTTTGATCCTCAGTGTGAAATCAGGTAGCACCCCATTTTGAATTTAGCTCTCATGCAGCAGAGAGAGATTCATTGCAATGTTGCCTATTAATATTTCAACTTGCCCTGTCAAGGATTGAGACTGAAATTCCTTTCTGGTCAGGTATGTGCAAGATCTGACCTACTAAATGCAATTCTTGTCATTTATTATCTTAGGGCATATGTAACAGCTGTTCTTGTTTGACACTAGTCTTATGGACACCTCTTGCAACCCACGCAAAGCATACCTCCTCTTCTTTCTAAGCTGAACAGACTTTTTTAACCTTGTTAGCACAGCCAGTCTCAGAATCCTGTTACATGTATCTCCTGCCTGAATTGACGACCTTTGCAATAAACCTGCACCCACTATACAGCCTTCTGTTTTGAAAAGCATGTGTTCAAGCTTCACCAGTAGCTTACTAGTCCAACAGTAGAGAACAAAACCACAAAACTCCTCTCATATATCCATGAGAGCTAGGTGTCAGAACTGGGGCAGCAAATGTAGCTGTCATGGCTTTGATGGGCATGATTTCTCTAGTATGCCTCCAAGAAAGAGGCTCAGGTAAGTAACAGTAGGAAAAAAAATGCTGTTACAGTTTAGCCTACTGTGAAATAAGGTCTCCGGTTTGCCTTTGCAGCAGTTAACTGAACTGCTGGTTGCATGGGAATGGGATGTTCAGCCCTCTGAATACAAAAAATCTGTGCATGTGTCTTTCCCACTCTTCGGAAGTTCTCCATCTGCAATTTGTGCATTACAAGCTTTTTTTACTGAATCAAAGGATGTAGATGCTAAAGGAGAGAGGGTACAGGTCCACCTCTGCTGGCAAAATGCAACTTTGCAGAAATACATCATCTATTCACAGCACTTCATACTTGATAAATGTACATTGGTGTGATGCATCTCACTGCTGGTTTCTGTACTTTGGTCTAGGGGTGAGACGGCGTTACATAAGGCGGCCTGCCAGCGCCATCGTGCCATCTGCCAGCTCCTGGTGGATGCGGGAGCATCGCTGAGAAAGACGGACTCCAAGGTAACCCAGCCCAGTCGACCAGTTATAAAACACTGCAGCCAAGCGAGACTGATCAGCATCCGTCCCTGCTGTGTGCATGATTGAGGCTTCCTTGTGTGTGCCAAGAGCAGCTCTTTTTTACGCAAGCTATTTTTATTTAGAAAACTGTATTGATTGAAACAAGTACAAGAGACTTCAGTTCAGTCCTCAACATGGGTCATCTTCACTATAGCGAGAGCCTGGCCTCAAACTATTCAGTGTGTTGGGCGTGAATGAGGCATCTCCATGGCACAGCAGCATCCTTCTCCTGTGTGGTCAAAAGAGAAGCCTGTGGGCAGGGACCACCTGGGGGAGTCTTGGTTTTTGATTGCATAGTGTCTGTGAGGCTTGATTGTTGTGGCTGACTTGCTTTGTGAGGATGGCTAACCATCTTCTATTGCCCTCACTTGCCCCCGTGTTCATTAATGCAAAGCTAACCACAACCCTCTCTCCATGTAAGCTTAGCAGAGGAAGACGTCTGGGAAAAAATAAATCCTAGGAATAGCCTGTCAGTACAACAATCTGATCACTTGGGAACATGGTACAGAAGCTGCCCCTCTGGCATTTCTAAACATAAGAGACCTGTGACCAGTATCTGAAAGTTGGTTGGATGTCTGGGTTCTAGAGTCAGAAGCAGTCTCACTGCAACAAGACAAAAAATTCCATGTTATACTGTATGGAGTAGCCTATAAACCAGAGAGAGAGATCATCACTTTTTCATATTAGAGTACTATAGATTGTAAAAAATAATTTCTGCAACATCTGAAATCCAGATAATTGGCTTCTGATTTATTAATTTTCATCTATACAGAAATCCAGGAAGCAATAATGGTTTTGTGGAGATAAAATAATGTGTTTTCAATATTTTTGATGGTTTATGATCAAGACTGTTTGTCCAATTCTACAGTAATCTTAAGGTAGCTCAGATAACAGAATAGCAAAGTGATGTACTGAAAAATGAAAAAAATTTTCATGAGACAGAATGAACCACATTGAGCTCATCTCAAATGTTAGGACTGTTACTCTCCACATCCTTAGTAAAATTATGTGTAGTCTGTGAAGTATGCTTTTCAAGTGTTATCTATAGTACTTTGCATTATATTCATTCACAGAGGGACCATAGCCCTTGAGTGAAAACTCAGATCCTTGCAACATGTGAGTCCTTCTGTGTGATGTATCAAATAGCATGTCCTTACAGAGCTGAATTATTTGTCCTAAACCACACAAGGATTTTGAAAATCTTCAGAATCTCATGACTCTCATAGAAAAACTTGACTTAACACCAACTTTATTTGTTGGGTAAATAAGTACATTCTCCAGATGTACTTCTGTACTTCCTGTAGTAATTTATGTGGGTCTCTGTTCTAAATATCTTGGCACAAGGCTTTTTCTTCATGTTTCTTTGTTTTAGGGTAAGACCCCCCGTGACAGGGCTCAGCAAGCTGGTGACCCAGATCTGGCCTCCTACTTGGAGAGTCGACAGAACTACCAAATGGTTCCCCATGAGGATCTGGAGACAGCAGTCTGATGTCTGAAAGCAGCAAAGAGGATCCTTGGAAATAGCAAGGCTGCACCTGAGCACTTGGGCATTGTGTGAGGAAGAAGCTGATGGAATCAACGCGTCTCTTGCTCTCGTGGAAAATATCTGAGGACATGCCACCAGTTTCTAAGGGCTACTGAGTCTTGCCACGGAACAGTTAGGTTCCATAAGTTAGCCCATGATGGATGAGGTGGGACACTCAAAGGTCTGTGGAATCCATGGGCCATGGAAATTTACCTTTATTGCTTCCAGCAAGTAGCATGAACTTCTCCCATGTTCATCTGTACAATTTATTAAAAAAAAAAAAAACATGAAAAAGAAAAAAGAGAAGTTGGTGTGGGGGAACCAAACTAACTGGGACATTAAAACACCAAGCCAGGCCCTCCTCCATCCGTACATTTTCCTGCATACCCTTAATTCTCCCATTCATCTCACTTGTCATCAGTTAAATAGTACCTGTTATCTCTGTGTTTTCACAAATGGTCGGGTAGTAGCAAAATTTTGAGGAGCTCTGGATGCCCTTAGGAAAAAACATTTTTACCTGCTGTGTTCCCTCCCTTGCTGTCCCATCAGAAGCTGCTTCCTCAGTGTTCAATCACTGAGGAGTTTTCTCACTGTTGGAGAGAATTCTGCCTATTGCCTTGTTTTCTAGGGTGTGGGACACAATTAAATTTACAGCAGTAACAAAATCTAACCTCCTCATTGTTGCTGGGTATGCGTTTGTGGTATCCTCATGAAACAGGCATTTGAGTGGAAAGGAGTTATATGGGATATAAAGCATTGTATGACAGAGCAGAAATCTACCCCTAAGGTTTCTTGCATCACCATTGAGCTTATAATGACCAACTGGGTTTGCTCAGGTTTCAGACCTATCTAAAAGCTGATAGCTATTTTTTTACTTCTGGCAAGATGGGTTTTATGATGTGGAGAGGAAACCTGGAAGGCTATCTGTCAGCCATGAACAAATGAACAGGCACTGCCCTGATCATATTGGGAATAGGAAAACCTCCTCTGGCTGAGCCAGCAAACTACCTGATTCCCCAAGGGATGGGGAACGAAGTTTTAAAGAGAGGCTCTCCCCCATGGAGAAGGACAGGCAGCAGCTCTTTGCCTCATTACTTACTATAGATGTGGAAACTTAAACTTGCTTAGCCACTATAAAGGCCAGTTGTGTCTACTGTACTCATCTGTTCTCTGTCTTACCTCAAAGATTATAACCACAAAAGAAGAAAAAGCAATCATACACAGACATACGCAAAATGTTCACCTTCAGGTTTTCAATCACTAAAACCAATTCAGCTGCCAGAAATAGCAGAGCTTCCACTTTGCTCAGTGCTTATGAAGATCCTCATGGCCCACTTTTGGCATAATTCTTGCAATAGATTTTTGAATTTTGCTTTGCTGTTTGTTTTGAAAGATCCAATGGTGTTCGGTTTCACATGCATTGCTAGGGGAAGGTCTCCATTAAATAAATGGTGATCATCAGGATTACATGCAATTTGGAAACCATGGAAATAACTCAGGTCATTATTCAGATAAGTTTTTCTTCTTCCTCAGTAGAAGTTGTAAAAATGAAATGAATGAGATTACTTCCTTTTTCTTTCCCACCCTCCCTCCCTTCTTTCCTTCATGCTTCCTTTTTCTTTTCCTTTTTCCTTTTTCCTTTTTCTTTTTTCTCTTTTCTTTTTTTTTCTTCTCTCTTTCTCTCTTTTTCCTTCCTTCCATCCCTCTGTCCCTCCTTTCTTTCTTGACAAGAGTGATTGTTGTGGCAGAAAGGGAAGAGCTAAAATATATATATTATTTTTTTTCAGTTTTCAAAAGTTCATTTGATATGAGCAAAATATTTCTTTAGTATTTCTTCCTCTGGAAGGAAACTATATATATTTGTAATCTATAGATCAATGGTGACATGAAATGTATTTTGTCTTATTTTCTGTCTTTACTTTACCTTTCTTGTTTAAAAAATAAAATATGAAAGCCAAATTCCTTCCCTTGATAATAATCCAGGGGCTTGTGGCAAAGGTGTATATATTAGAACAGAATTTGGCAAATGTTAAAACATCAGAGTACAATTTTGTGTATGTGAAACTTGCATAAGGAAGATCCTCATGCTGTGGTTTCATAGTAGGCCTTGCATCATTTCCCAGCTGTGAGGAAAGACAACACTGTAATATTTCTATATATTTGACTAAAAATATGAATGATATTAGTATCAGTTGTATCTTTTTGATGTTTTACTGGTGTGAGGAACTGAGGAAGCTTCAACGATACCAGGGGCTGGATTCCATCCTGTGCTGAGGCCAGACTGGGGCCTGAGCAGAGGATGCTGAGTGAGCGCCTTGCAGCTCCCTCGTCCTGAAGTCCCATGAAGAAGGTGGAACAATAAAGGTTTGCTCTGATCACAGGTAGCCTCCAGAGGCCACGTGCGAATTGTTATGATGGAGCCAGGTCCGGTCCCTCTCCATCCCCAGCAGTCTTTCCCTCGGTGATGCATCCCTCTCCCACGGGGGGTGCCCCCAGCAGGGACTGGCTCAGGAGCAGCTTGTCAGGAATGGTCAGATTTCCTGAGCTCCTTGGTGCCATTCAGGCTGCTGAAAGGAGCTGGAGCACACATGAGAGCCTGGCATTCTTTCTTCCCTGGCAGCTGGAGCGCCATGCTATGATCAGAGTGAGGTGGTCATGGAAAGCTTCCTGCTGTGTGTATGTGGTAGGAGGCAGTTACTGTGTGATGAAAATTGAACCCCAGCACTGGACATAGGAGAGGAGCTGGCTGTATGTAGTGCCTTTTAATATTCAAGGTGTCCCAAAGCACTGCACAAGTAATGCATAGATACTGGCAATCTATTGTATATGTAGATAACAGAGCATGTACATTTTTTTCTGTGATGGCTCACACACAGCCAGGGATATCAGAGCGTGGTTCACTAAGGGATGGAGTTTGGGGCCAGGATACTGCAGGGTTATTTCCTACTCCTTCCCCAGTGCTACTGTATTCTCAATTTTGGACAGCCACCACAAGTGGCTCTGCAGCAGTTAACAGTGACACGTACATATTGAATCTCTTGAGCACTGGGGGTTTAGCTTAGTACAGTATCATTGTGCCTACACTGTGCAGGGCCCAGATTTCAGCGTGCAGCTGGAAGCCCCCTTAAATTACATGTAAAACATTTTGATTTACTAAAAGTGTCTGTGGCTGTGTCTATTTATGTGTGCATATTGCTATATATATGTATATTTATGAATATCAGTATGCATATATATAGACTCATGCACACTTTTAGAACTGTGCCATTTGAATGACAAAGTACCTAGGGATGCTCAGCTACTGAGGTTGCCGGACTGACAAAATGTCATTTTCCATTTTAATTTGTTATTAAAGGGGACCCTTTTCAGTAGAACTGAGGAGCTCCTGAATTGTTCCATTGTACTGGTTTGACTATCTCATTCTGGAGTTAAATGGAGGGAAATAAAGTATTTATAATGTTGATAAAATAAACTTACTTTTGTTATTTAATAGCATCAGTTACTTTTATTATTTCACGCTTCAATGCTAGAAATATGTGTTCCAAGGCACGATAGTGTCATGCATTTCTCACTAATTATAGCATCCTTCAATAGTGTGAGGTGTGAGTCTGAATGACTCATGTAAGACAGTTCAAGGCAAATATTTGCACTGGCTTACAAAATGGGCCTCAGACTCCAGTGTCTCCTTCACCATTTCACACCATGGCTTGTCCATGGTTTTACACTTTAAGATGTCTGTAGATGTTTTTACTGACACCTGTCACCCTTGCTTTTCCCCAGCAGACATGGAATTGCTCAGTCTCCACTCATGGTGCTGTAGCCTGGATTTCTGACTACATGAGATGTCCCCTGCTACATAAGGACCACCACATAGAAGCACAATAGGCACAAAGAAAATAGAACAAAAACAACGTTTGTTGCCATTGATCTTCCCAGTTGTATTTGCAGAGCTGAAGCTGTTGTAGATGAATAGATTTTTTTTTTTTTTTTTTTTTTTTTTCTGATGGTATCGGAATGGAAGTTCTGTTTTAGCAGTATTTTATGTCCTCTTTTGTTCATTTTTGTCCTTTTTTTTTTTTTTTTTTTTTTCTGTGACTGACATGCATGGTAATGAAAATCAATAACAAACAACCTCACGTGGAAGGTAGCTATTTTCCTTTCAGCCATCCCAGATACCTACTATGGGTTGCGTTTATGTGTTGACCCTTCCAGTTTGTCAAAAACATGTGGAGAAGATCTGTCTGGGTAAAAGCTATGAAGTAGGAATGGTACATTGGTATCCTTAAGCAGCCTTAAGCTTGCAGGTGTTTAATGGTACTCAAGAAATTTATGGATGTGCTAGAAACATGAATGCCTTGCAATCACTCCAAGGACAATTCTGTTCTTGCATTTCATCTACTCCCAGAGGAAAGCAGTTCTCATGCAGATCCATCTGAGTGTGTAATTTTCTTTCCCCCATTTTTTGGTTCTTTTCCATCAGATTTAACATCCATGGAGGAGTAGTTTTTAAGAATTTAAGTTTCTGCATAAAAGCTCTTCTACCATGTTGAAAGTAACATTTCTTTCTCCATTATATCTGTTCTTTTCCATTCATCAGACATTATTTCCTCCCTTTATTTTCCTGACTGAATCTGAGCCAAAACAATATTGGGTTGTTTCCTTCCTAATTAATCGAAAGTATCAAATGCGAGTATCTTCAGTTATTTCACCAGTCTTTAAAACAGCTTACAATAAATGTGTGCCTTTCTGGATACTTGTGAAGCTACAGGACACAGTGTTACAGGGTTCGTTGTGGTGGTACTCATCTTTTCATTTTGCTTTCTTAGCAGCAATGCAGACAACTATTTTTCTTAGTAATGGATAGCTACAGCTTTTAAATCCCAGAGCTGCCTGCCAAGATCAATTGATTGCAATGGAGACTCAGTAATGTGCCAAAAGTGACTTGCCAGCATACTGATGAAGACCTGAATTTTATATGGAGAATGGGTCTCAAGCTTTGGAGCTTTAACTCCCTTTGGAAGTGCCAGAGGCAGCACACGGCTGCCCTGTGGAAATGCTTAAAGAGGAGTTATAACCTAACCCAGCACTCAGGACAAACAGATTATATAGAGGGGCAACATGCCCCAGCATTTGCTGAAGCATTCCCAATTCCAACAGACTGTATCAGCTTGGCTTAGGCTGCCCAGAAGTGGGCTAGGTACCTGGGAAGTTTCTCACTTACAATTCTCTTTCAAAGTTGTCTTGTGAGGGATGAGCTACCCGGCAGTCAAAGCAGTGACTGTGGCTAAGTGTACTCCAAGCTGTGCCATGGGGCACCGTGCTGCTCCTGCCTTGCCT
The DNA here is from genome assembly GCA_011074415.1 of Stictonetta naevosa. Lineage (NCBI taxonomy): Eukaryota > Metazoa > Chordata > Aves > Anseriformes > Anatidae > Stictonetta > Stictonetta naevosa. The sequence goes on from CM021697.1 coordinate 59,307,805, forward strand.
GAGACCCTCTGTAGGTACCACAGCTCAGGGCCCCCTCTTTCTCTCCCCAGCATGTTTCTAGCACCCCTGGCCAGGACGGTGCCAACAGAAAGTGGCATTCTCTTGCCCCCCTGTACTTGTGTGCTGGCGCAGTGCCCCCCACCTTGGCCAAGAGATTTCCTGGCCTGCCTATGGTGCCGCTACTGCAAAAGGGGAAAATTCCTCCCTCAGGGCTTGATCATGCCAGTAACTTCATTACATTTGACTTCAGTGATTAGGCAGGCTTAGAGCTGAATAACCTTACTGTGTTCAGCCATCAGAGTGCATCTTGTCTCCTGCCTTATTTATAAGGTGCCACATTCCAATCTCAGCTGCAGTTTCTTGTTTCCCAGATTTATTTATTTTTTTTAAAGACAATCTATCCTATGCAGTACACATGTATTCAGTTACCTAGGGAGTGGGGAAGACAAGCAGCTTGTTTTAAAACTCCTCATTCTGATGTAGCACGTCTTCTTATAAGAAGTCTAAGCAGGGGGGGTGCCTTGCAACAAAAGCAGGTTTCGACATAAACACATCTATAATTCTGGAAAGAATCTTATGCCTAGCCCTTTAAAAGCATTCAGTTTTTGATCCTGCCTCCCTTATGTGGAGGAGAGTTGGGGAATCTAAGGCAGCAGCGATTCTCTTGACACAGACATACAAAAGGTGAATACCTACGAGAGCAAATGACAGACAATCTTCAGAAAATGGCTTATTTTATTTTGCCTTCATCTACTAGAAACAGAACTCTGATTTGGGAATACTATTTCAGAGTTCCCAACTATGCTAACAGCTCCAGCTTTCATATACAAAGTACATGGAAGCTGAAGCAGTTTGACATGTGAGAAATAAGCACTATTTGTTTTAGTAATACAGTACTACATATGTAATTGCTTCATCTAGACCAGCCTCCTTTTGCGGGCAGAGTGTACACCTGGCTCTTCAATTAGTCCCTGTCTAGGAGGATGCTTGATGTGTAACCTACCACTCAGTAAAGTGTGCGTGGTGCCAATCTGGTGCTCCATTATGACAAGTGCTGTAGCAATTAGCTAACTGCTAATGCATGAAACACAGCCGCAATTCATTTCTTAGCCTTACCCTTTATTTTAATGAGAAAAATGGCCTTCTGGTTCCAACTGTCTTAACAAGCTTCATTTTCACTTTTTCCCTCAAACCTGTGGCCAAGCAAAGGGAGAAGGCAGCCCCTGTTCCTACAGGTATTCATGAATGCAGGTCCTGTCTGGGAATTGTAGGAACCAGTTAGGTTTGTAGCTATGGAGGAGAAACTCAAGAACGTTTTGAACATGATTCAACAGACAAGAACAATTTGTATTAGGCTAATTTGGCTCTAATGGATAGTCTGCCTTTTCTATGATTTTTTCTTTTTTTTCCTTTTTTTTTTTTTTTTTCCTTGTATGCTATTCACACAGAAAATGAAAGGCAAGACTAGAATAGTAAAAGTAAGTTCGACCCTGGGAATGGGGACCCTACAGAATGGCTTCCATAGTCATTACTATTTTCTGGGCTCAGTTGCAATGCTAATTTTTGAAGATCACTGTAATGAGAAATTTTGCACTATTATTAGATTTATCCACTTCTAATAATGTGAGAAGAGTCCATTTCTTCTCCAAGATCACTGCTCCCAGTATTTATGTCATCCGTAGGCAGGGGGCATCTTGTTCCTGCCCCCGCTGGGATCACCACACAGGCTTCTGGGGCTCACTCTTCTGTCTGCAAGTCTTGAGGCCTCGTGCGGTGAGACCGGAGCCCTAAGTGATGCACATCACCCTTCCCTTTTCCTTAGGCATTGCAAATTAATGTAAACAAGGCCACATCAAAAGATATGACTACTACAGGCCACAAAACAAATTGCTGTCTTCCCTCTACTGTCCTCCATTTCAGACCTCTTCCCAGAAGCATTTCTTTTTTCTTGATCAGAATGGGAGAATTGTTGTTAGGATGTTTGGTTTAATAGGAGCTGGGTGCAGCTGTGAGTTGTTTTCTCCTGTGGTCTTGCTATGATTGTAATAGTGTCCCTATCTCCATGGCACGAGGGAGCAGTACATTCATGTCAAAGCTAAGAAAAGAAGTGAGCTTGCTGGCAGCTAATTGCAGGAAGGAAAAGGAACATAATTTTATTTCAATTTGATTTAAAATCATCTTGAATGCTCTTTCCTTTCCTTTCCTCTCTTCTCTTCTCTTCTCTTCTCTTCTCTTCTCTTCTCTTCTCTTCTCTTCTCTCTTCTCTTCTCTTCTCTTCTCTTCTCTTCTCTTCTCTTCTCTTCTCTTCT
>CM021697.1:59310513-59407427 GCA_011074415.1 Stictonetta naevosa
CTTTTCTTTTCTTTTCTTTTCTTTTCTTTTCTCTTCTTTTCTCTTCTTTTCTCTTCTTTTCTCTTTTCTTCTCTTTTCTTCTCTTTTCTTCTCTTTTCTTCTCTTTTCTTCTCTTTTCTTTTCTTTTCTTTTCTTTTCTTTTCTTTTCTCTTCTTTTCTCTTCTTTTCTCTTCTTTTCTCTTCTTTTCTTTTCTTTTCTCTTTTCTTCTCTTTTCTTCTCTTTTCTTCTCTTTTCTTCTCTTTTCTTTTCTTTTCTTTTCTTTTCTTTTCTTTTCTTTTTCTACTTTGTCCTTTTCAGTCCTTTTTCACTGAAGTCTTTGCGCTTTGATAACTGCTCTTTTCCTTAACTCATGTTACCTTGATTTTTGACGGAAAGGTCAGAAGCTTGCTCAGTTGTTTGCCTCTGGGACACTTTTTCTTGACCAGTGTCACAGATGGCTGGATGTCCTCTGACCACACCCAGCCATGGGTAGGAATACTAAAACTCTGCTGTGCCAGCAGTGAGTCAGACATGCAGCACTAAAGGCACCTCTGAGGGTAACTGTAATGTGCCAGGATTAAGCAGATGGGAAGCATGATGGCCTTGGGCATTTCACACCTGAGGGGTTGATTACGACCTTTCCAGGCTTAGTTTTAATATCAAGAGGGGTAAAAAAAGTCTTTTTGGGGGGAGGGTGGAGGGTGTCTACTGTCATATTCCTCCTCTTTACCATTTTTTTTCTGTAAAATATTCTTTGCCCAGGAAAATGTGACCATACTGCTCTGTGACGTGCTTGCAAGAAGTAGCAGCTGCTTCCAATTGGCTAGTGAGTGTGCTGGTCTCTGGTGTGAAATGGCTGGCCTTGCTGCCACACTGTTTTCTGCTCAGCTTGCATCTCAGAAAAATCACAGGGAGATGGCAGAGGCTTATCATTTTATTATTATCATTATTATTTGTTTTGTTTGCATGTCACTGCAGAGTGATTCTCTTCCATCTGCCTCCTTTGATCACACAACAGCTTTGGGAGAAAAGAAAATAAGTGGCTGAGCCTTCAAAGCCTGAAGAAGCCCCTGGGAAGTTTGCATCCCTCTAGCTCAGTGCTACACCTCACAGATCTAGGGAAAGGGGGTGGCTTATGTGCAGAAAAATCCATATATCACCTTACTGGCAAAAGTAGCTCCTCTTTGGAGGCTACGTATTCTAGGCACGCTACCACGAGCCAGGCAGGATGTAAAATACATATGGACGTTGGTAAGCCTGTAGGAGCTGCCTTCTATACCTAAGGGCTCTTCCAAGCTCTTCTCATCAAGTGTGTTTCTCTTCCGATTGCTGGGGCAGGGCAGCCCTGGGTGGTGGTGAGGTGTTCCCTCGCACAGCAGCCAGCACTGGACTGCCCTTTGTAACGGGTGCCATCCAGCTGCCCTCACACTGTGGACTGCATATGCTCCATGTCCTGCAACTCCACTGGAAAGCAAAATAATTAAGGGTTTAAATCCCTCCCCAGATGGGTATGGGAGTTGCTAGGCTTGGCCACTGGCCTGCAGTGCATTGGGGAGGGGAATGGGAAGAATGACTGCCAGCATCTCTCTAGAAGGCTCTGCAAGGTGAAGTGTGCTTTTGCAGTGGGAAATGAAGGTTATTTTTCTTCTGTCTATTATTTTGTTCTGTAAGCCCTGTGCCAGTCATTTTGGATGCAGCCAGTTTTTTAGAAACAAGAGTCTGTTGAATGATTTTGGAAAATCTAGAAAATGATGTAACTGAGGACTTGTGTTCTGCATCTCCTACACAAACCTTCTGGCAGTCCGTGGAGGTTTCAGTGTCCTCTCTGAGTCAGTGAGCAGAACATTTTGCTACAAACTACAGGCCTTCCTCTGTGCCACTGTTATTGCCACTTTTCTTCTGCACAGCTCTTAAAACAGCTATGGCTTTGTAGCCTCTCACTGGGAATAACCATGATGCGTTCTGGGGAAAGATTATTTTCTTATGGATACAAATGCTCATCAGGCTGCAAGTGCATGCTAATGAAAATGCAACGTACATATGGGCTGGAGATGGTTTATGAGGCTGTCACTGCTAGCTCAGTGGGGATTTATTCTAAGCAAGAATCGACCTCTTGTTTTATTAAAAAATATAAAGGTTATACAAAAATTGATCACTATGTTTAATAATATGCTACTGTCTTATGGTAGTTTACAAGTCTAATCATGTATCACATGAATGTGTCACAGAATTGGGGAACACTGTGTGTTGTAATTAATCAGCATATCTCACCAGAGGTACTTTGGTTAAAGGAATAGGGCAGAGGGTAACAAATCAAGGGGCTGAGGTTTTATTCCTGCCACTGTCTTTGAGTCTCTATTGGGCAAGTCGTTTAACCTTGCTGTGCCTCAGTTTCCTTTTCTGTCTGATGGGAATTATATCACCACCACCCACAATCACACAATCAAGTAAGGTGTTTTGCTTTGCATGGCCAAAAACTTCTGTGTATTAACCATTCATCAGTTTCTCATTGTGCCTAGTAATGTTGATCCCACTTGATATCCAGCTTCATCTGGAATCATTCCTGAAGGAAGGTGGGAGTAGCTCTGTCCCATGTTTTTTAGTTCTGGAGGATGACAAGTTTCTAATGAGCTATTTTGCACCTCTTGTTCTAAATTTCCCTGTTTTAATTATCTTGCCTTTTTTTTTTTTTTAATTTAAATTTAACCTCAGGTGATGTGTCTAGTCAATAAAAGCATTCAGGTCTTCCCTCTAGAGGATATTTTGCTGAATTTTAGAGCAGTTGTATACCATCATATTGAGTTCATTGAGCAGAATGGGTTTCATTTGTGAGGGCTTGTTGGGTTTGTCTCAGAAAATACCTCTCTCTGTTGCCTCTGTTCTACCATGGAAGTATCACAGCAGCTTTTCCAACAACCCAGTAATCACCACCAAGGTCTGTTGATGCAAAATGTTTCTAGGGAAGGAAGCCAAACATCTGAGGGCGAAGACTCTCTGGCCTTCACAGTGGTATCTGCTCTGGCCACTGCGCAAGTGAGAAATAAAAACTTATGAACAAGGACAAGACTCAATGAAGAGCTGGATTGCTGGGGATGTCACCTGCAAAAAGGAACAGGGCTAAGACTGTGGTTTATCAAAGAAGGAGCTGTGGTCTGGAGAGATGCTGATGAACAGGCTCAAGATGGAAAGGCTGTTTCCATCAGACTGTATTATGGATGCTCACTCACTGCTTCCTAGAGGTGGTAGAGGATAAGATACAGATCTTGATCTGAATTTGCTCCAGATGAACCAAGGTGTGACAGAGGTCAGAATCTGGACCAATATATAATGTGTTCAGTCCCCTACACAGAATAGTAAAGCCAAATAATAAATACACGTATTCAGCCAACATTTCATGGGCATCCAGAGTTCCAGTATTTGTACATATCCTATTATCTGTACCTACATCTGTTCCAGGAGTAGTAATAACATCACAAAGGGCTCTTTTATGCTGTCTGACCCCATGCATAATGCCCCGGAGCTGTGCGTCATGAGGCTGCCAGCTGGTGAAAGGAATCTGAGGCGCACAGCAGAACCCATGAAATGAAGCTACATTTAACAGAGAATTAGGGTCCAGGTAACCAGCAGTGAAGGGGGACATGGGAAGGGAGAGTTTTTTTTGTTTTGTTTTGTTTTTTTTTTTTTTAAAAAAAAACTAAGAAAGTATTTCTTCCCCGATTTTCTTGCATTTCCTCTTTATACGAAGTATCTTGATCACTGTGTTGCTAAACAAGATTTTAAACAGGGGGAAGGAGAAAATCTGTATGCAGTGAAAGAGCTGGTTACTGTTCCTTTTGGACACTTTTTCTGTATTGTGACTTGTGTGGAAATGTACAGAATAAAAGTGAAGAAGCGCATGCCGTGGCTGGGCTGAGTTTCCTTCTGTTATTTGCCAGCAAAGATGGGCTGCTGCTTCTGGCAGATCTGTAAAACCAGCGTGATTCAAAATCTGTGAGGAGTTAGGGGCAGTGGAAGAAAGGGGTAAAAGTTCTGAGCCTGTGCTGTGGTGGGGGAGTGGATGGGAAGGGAGCGGTAGGCCTTTGGGTAGGCCAGCTTCAGACTCATGGTAACAAAAAGGGTTAAATCTTCTCAGTCTCTTAGTATGCCCGAATTGTTAGCAGGAGAGATCCAGCAGAGAACAGCAGGACTGTAACACAGGCATATAGGTCACCTCAGGGCTGTATCTATGCTTCTCAAGAGCATTTTGCCAGTGTACCCACTGATAAACTCCCCAGTTTAGTTTAGGTTCTTGGTTTAACGCTTTTTCGGGCTAACCCATAAGCACATAATGGCACCATTTGTTTCTGCCCAGCTGTATGTTGCTGACAAAATTTCTGTCATGCCCATTGCTTGCTCTCTTGCCTTCAGCAGGTGCCCTGCTTGCCCCACTCGTGAGCTTCCACACTGTTTCAGGCACCGAGATCCTCGTGGCCTCTCCCATGCAGCGTGACACTTCACCACAGTTCCCTTGTTGCCACTCTCCCATCCTGAAACCATACTCCTGAATCATTTTGTGGTGTTTCCTTTGCCCCGTCTGTCTGGGACAGGGTCTGCCACGGGCACACCTCCCTCACACATGGTTCTGGCCCCCTCCTCCACCCCGGGCCCTTTGATGTTCACCACTGCTGCCAGCAGCCAGCTGTGTGCTTGTCTCTTAAAAGATATCTTAAACGCCTTTTTCCTGCTGTCTCAGACAGCCTAAGAATATTATTATTATTAATAATGGTGCTAAGAAGACTAAATGTTTTTCTTGTATGGGGCTGGCTGGAGCTGGCGAAGGATTTGGTTTGGTTGTGGGTTGTGCTGGGCCTTTCTGCACAGCATGAAAGCACTACCAAGCATAGCTTTGACGTTTATAAGCGCTGCGGTACAAAGCACTAGCTCCTCTGGGGTACTCTGCCATAACAAGCTGCGCCAAATGGCTGCCAGCTGCTCTCTGGGAATGCCTGTGGCGAAGAGGTGCTCTCTGATGTGTTCAGAGCTGTCCTTACAGCAACATCTGGAGGTGTTCCACCACCTGCAGGCAGAGCTGCTTGGCCTGCCTTTAAAAAAATGACTGTACAGCTTCACATACAATCTTTGCACTCCAAATTCTTGAATGTGGATGCAGCTCTGAAGAGAGCCCAACTCTTGCTTCGCTCATACATTGTAATTTGCCCTTGTTCCTCAGTTCAGCTGTTTTAGTTGCTTCAGAGCTGGTTTTTAGCCAACTTACCCTACAAAAATCTTTCATAAAGCTGGTGAAATTCATATATATGTATCCATATAAACATATGCACACACATACATAAAAATATCTTTCTCATGCACTTTCTTAAGTGGGGAATTCCCTCCTTCCTTTACATCTGCAATGTAATTTTTTTTAACTGTTTCTTTAAAAATCTATGCCTCTCAGAGTAGGAATGCAACTACAATGGAAAAAAAAAAAGCCATTCTCAGGAGAAAAACAGAAAGAAAGAATCCTGATGGGAATCATTTGCTTTGGGAAAACAACAACAAAACCAACACAAATACAACAAAATACAACAGCAACAACACCAAAAACCCATTCCTGAAGTTTCACTTCAGCCAAGTGACTTCAGTATTTCCCTGCAGTTAAACTGCTGTTCTCTCTCACAGGGGATCTTTTAAACTAGGTAGTGATGCTTGTAAGAGACGTTGCCAAGGTTGTTAAGTTTAAAAATAGGTAATATTGGAAGTGGTCCCATAATTTCAAGGTGTTGGCTCTCACATTTTCATGTTGAAGTGTTGATATTGATAGATGGGTATTGCTGTATTATTTCACAGCAGGCATACCACAGGGCAGGGGAACTTTCAGAGCTGCTCCCTTTTTCTCCTTCTGATCCACCCGTCTATAATCTTACATGGCACTAGGTGCACATTTGTATTTGTGAGGGACTGACTGTGGCGACAAGTGGAGTTTAACTATGAGTGTGCCAACTACATGGTTACTTCCAGAGAAATTAAAAAAAAAAAAAAAAAAGAAACAGGGACAAGGGGTGTTGCTGCTCTCATTCATTAAGGCAAGCAATCCTGCAGGTAGGAGAGTGAGCTGTGAATCCCAAGACCCAGAAAAATAAAGATTTTATATCCCGTGGACCTGAAACAGGAGCTACCACTGGGCCTTAAGCTCTGATGGACAATCTGTAGCTTGATAGGAAACCAGGTGAATCACTGCCTGCTTAATATCTCTAATCAATTTGCTATCTAATGAGGGAGCTAACAGAAAGCAGTAGTACTAAGAGCAGAAGAACTTTTGTTGGCAGCCTAGTCTGTTCTGCATTTGCTACCAGAGCATCTAATTGCTTGACAGGGAACTGTATGGGGTAATTCACTGTCATTTGAGAGGTATTTGGCTTTGGGATGCAGTGTTCTGTCAAAGCTACAACAAAGTAGAAGGCCTCTCATAAAGGGGTGGGTATGGATCAATTTAGGTGCATATTTCCCTTATGCTGGACAAAAGGTTGAGGACACATAGCAAATGGTGGGTTATTTTTGTTCCTTTGTTTGTTAAAGGTGATAGGAGAATGAAGAAGAGATTTAAAAATGAAATACTAAGATTAAAAAGGTATCTCTGAATGGTATTGTGGCTCCTGTAGCCCTATCCAGTCTGAACAAGTCAAACAAAGCTATTGTGTGATTCAGAATAATATTTTGTGTCTAAAATTTGGTGGTTTTGTTGCTGACATATTTAGCCAGCAGCCTGAGGATTGTGTTCTCTAGAAATAGCGTATGATTACCTGCCTACTTCTGTTAATGTGTGCATGTATCACATCAATTTCTTTGCTGGCAGAACTAATGATGTTCTAACAAGCTCTGGTCTTTCTTATTCCATGGATGAATATATATTTATCTCCAGGATTATCTGCATTTTGCTAATGGGTCTCAGTATCCTCCCGTAAGTAGGTAATAGTGGGTTGCAAGGCACCATATATACTTTTGAGAGTCATTATTCTGGCTGTTTTCTTGTTCTGTTTCTCTATTCTGCCTTGCATCAAAGGTAAGATGGAAGATCAGATATAATCAATTGTGTCCAACTGAATGAGGTGATAGCAGAATAAAGGGTCACGCTGTAACCAACAGTTTCTCAGTGTCATACAGCTATTAAAAGTTCTTGGTAGTCTTCTCAGTCACTTGAGCTTTTAATTTTCACTTATCCATCACCTGATGTTGTAGTGAGGGATGGAAATTTGGAATATATTCACAGATATAACCAAAATTATGTTACAGTAAACCACTAGACAGTTTGTAGATTTAAGGTTGTAGACAGAAATAAGTGTCCCCTAATATAAAATCATATGAGCAGTATGTCTGTAGCTGCAGGAGTGCATGACTCCACAAGTCAGCTTGAAATTCTGACAATGGATTGCCAGTCAATCCGACTTGTATTTGTAGTGCCCATCTCAAAACAGTTTGGTATTGCAGTGCTCTGCAGATCATTTTGGATTTTTTTTCTCTTTGATAATGGGGGAGGTCAGACTTGTAGCTGGAAGTTAGGCATCTGTATGCTTATGTGGGGAAAAGAGAATATTGGATAATAAGGTTTGTTGGTCCTTGTTTGATTTGGCATATTAATATCTTCTAACATTCTCATGTTTGAAGGTTTGTTTTTTTTTTAAAGCTTCTATAATTTTTACAGTTTTTCTGTATTCTGATTGTAAAAGCCAGCAATCTATTTTTTTTTTTTTTTAATTAGCAAACACTGATATTAGTTTTTCCAAAATACAGATTCATGGATACTTCTAAATGTCAGCCTTTTTCATTGTTGCAACTCAGACATCCAAAAAAAATGACATCTATAAAGTTGCGGTATATATATGTGAAGGCCTTGGATTCAGGAACTTGGGGGGTTCAGAAACATCATTACAATTACAAAGGCAGTGCTTTTTTGTTGCTCTTTAGCTTTTTTAAAATTGATTGATTTATTTTACTACCTAATACCTGGGGAGTTGGAGCTTTTTGATGTCAGAAATGAAGCTTCTGCTTCCAGGCTGAGATGCTGACTTATAATTGTCTCAGATCTGCATTTCTGTCTTACCCAGACATATCGAACCTCCCTATTTCTGCTTCACATCTACTCTAACCAATATAGCACATTTAGTTTTTGTAGCCCTTTGCCATGTATCCTCACTAGTTCAGAAACAACACAAGCAAGCAAAAGCAAAGCCGATGGCTATGGGCCTTCTTTGAACATACAGCAAGAGATATTTTTTTCTGTTCAACTGGAAAGAAAACTCACTTTAAGTTCTGTAGCCACAGCATTTAATCCACACTTGTTGGATTGCTTCAATGAGAGAGGAGATGGATGCTACAAATTCAGTGTTCTCCAGTGTCTGTTTCCTCACAGGCAACACATGCAGTATCCCCTTCTGCTGAATACAGCAGAGATCCTTAATTGCAAGGGGTAAATATTTTTCTTGAGGTTTCCAGTTCTGCCACTACTGGGAGAGTTGCACAAAGCCTTTCCAATTCTGAGTGACTCTACTGGTTATTTTGGGGAGAATCATAGAGTCACAGAATATCCCAAGTTGGAAGGGACCTGCAAATCCAAAAAGATTACGTCCTACGCAATCCTTGCTCGACTGGATGGGTAACCTTGTCATAAAAGGAAATTAAGCTAAGTTAGAAGGAAAGGGTTAGCTCTTACTGGGTGACTGATTGCCTTCACAAATTGTCTGCTTTTCCTTGGTATCTCACATCAGCAAGAGGCTTAACTTCACCTCCTCTTTAATTTGAGAGATGGGTTATTGCTCACCAACCATACAGATATATGAGCCTGCTGAACCCAAGATGAATGTGGGAGTCACTGTGAGTAATGTCCAGCAAGATGGCTTTGGGAACTGCAGAAAGCTGTCTGGTTCCCTAAGCTGCAGTTTGACAATGTGCAGACTTGCATGACCAACCTGTCTCCTTATTAAAATGCACTGAATTTCTATTGCAGTGACATAGAACCACAGGATAATTTATGTTGGGTTGGACATCTGGTCCAACTCAAACCAGGGTTAACTTCGAAGTTTGTTCAGGGTGTTTGTTGTTTAGGACCCTTATTTAGATCAAGGCTTTCCTTGGTGTTATATAAAAACAGAAAACAAAAGGCGGGGGGGAAAAAAGAGCACTTGTGAATAGCTGGGAACATGAATTAACAAATGGGCTGTTATTGCCCCCACTTTGGTAATCTGAGGCAACACTAAATGTATGGGATTTTCCATATATCAGGAACTGAAAGCACCACAGCCCTCTAACGAGAAGTTTCTTTAATTTACTTAAAGGCACCCAGGAAACCAGTGTTAGAAAAAACAGCAGACCTGCAAGTCCCGTCTCCCACTTTAACCTCACATCTGGAAAATTTTATTGCAGTATATGTCTCCTATTGAGTTTTCTAGTTGCTGCCGTCTCTCCTGTGCCGAGGCTTGTTTCATGAACTTATGTACTTTGTTTTGTGTCCTTTTCTTTTTTTTTTTCCTTCCTTTCCCTGTAGCTAAAAGTTGCATCCCTATTGTGCAGAAAATAGGAAACAGATTTGTTCTTCTTGAATCTGTTGGGCCTTTAAGTGGGAAACTAGGAGGAGAAGGAGGGGACAGCCTGCAGCCTTCCACATTCTTTCCATTGATACACATTTACACAAGGCAAAAGTCTGATTCTGAGACCCTAAAACAATAGATAGGGGAACGTTTTCTGTTTTGTTTTGTTTTCTCCCTTTTAAAGGGAGGATAGTGCACTACGGAGCCTAGCCTGGGTCTGGTGTTCTCTGTTAGTCCATAGAATAAGATGGAGTTGCCTACCCCACAAGTTCAAACACCAGCATACCTGCCAACAACAACAACAAAATAGTTTTATCTCAGTGTGAGCCGAGCACAACAGTTAAAAAATGATCTGCTCCAGGGTACAGCTGCGTTCATGCTTGCCTTACTGTGGCCTTGGAGAAGCCGTTTGCTTGCCTGGAAGAAGCAAAGGCAATTTCCAGACAAGCAGGTAATTCATTCCTCACCTTTCTGCCATAAGGGTATTAGGTGTAGGTTTCTGATTATGACACCGCTCCACCTAACACTGTAGACACAGTTCAGCAGTCTGACTCAGGTCTCGGACACTACAGTCATTCAGTCACCAGCATTTACTTGTGTAACCATAAAATAAAGAAGTCTAATGAGGTCTGGTGTAATCACAAGACAAAAGAGCAAGCTGTGCTACTGCTGTTTGTCATGGGATCAGAGCAGGCACAAAGTATGGATTGAAACTGGTGGTAAGGAGAATCCAGTTAGTATCCTACACATATACACACGTGCAAGCTAGCATCCAGTGGCTTGAACTTAGACTCATTTGTTTCGTTTACGAATTTAAAGAAAATAAATGCTGGATTTATCTTTTGTTAACCATCAGTTTTAGCATCAAAATATGGATGAAAATATTGATGAATCTAGATTTTCAGATGAAATGTTCTACCATTATTAATAAGAATTAGATAAAACTAATTATTGTTCAGGTAAAATTGCTGTTCTAAGCCTTTAAAAGAACAAAAAAAAGTTTCAAGCTATCAACCTCTTGTTCAAATAAATATATTGATTCTTAGCTGCAGTCCCGAAGTGTCAATCAAAACAGTAAAAAATAATCTACTATCCTCCATAGAGAAACAAACCTTGAGCAGAAATGGCTAATTTACTCTGCTTTATATGCTAATTTATGAAATGCATTACAGAAGTCATATTCCAAAATTTGGCAATGTAATTGTTATCAAAAATAGAAGTTCAGTCTTGTCCCACATCTTAAGTATTAATGAGATGTTCCTACATCTCAATGAAACCTCATCAGTTTGGAAGACATTTGGTTAACAACTTTTGCAGTTATGAATATTATAGTTTTCACAATATTGGTGAAGTAATTCTGCACACAGGGAACAGGAAATCACTTTCCATTTTCTTTAATTTGTCTTCATTTTTCAGACAGCCTGAGTTTAACAGTGATCTGGATTCCGAAGTGGCTCCAGATACAATGCTCTTCCTGTTCTCAACTGTCCCAAGTAACAAGGCATCTGAATTTTAAAATGGCATTGCTGGCTTCTCTCAAATTCCATTCAATAATCATAGTGGGTGAGATCTGAATTTTGAAAAGTTGTAGTCAGAGGAGAGTTTAAATCAATAGCATTTTTGTGGCACTTGGGTGATAGCTTGATGATCAGTGAGTCTGAACAGCTGTGATCTTGAAGTATTCTGAACGTATTCATATCCCAGCCCAAGAAGGTGTAAATTCCAATGAATTTCCTTTTTTTTTTTTTTTTTTTTTTTTTTCTCTTTAATAACAATAAACCCTGCAAAACTTACCGTAAGCCCCTTTCATAGATCAATTTTTCTAGCAAAGTTTTAGGCAATTTTTCTGACACATAGAGCTGGCTTATTATATCAATGGGGCAAATCAGAGGTGAGAATAGGCACCACGGCGAGAAGAGTTTGAATGTGTGTCTGTGTACTCTGCCTGTAGTATGACCTGGGTGTTTCTTACAAAATGAAGCTGAGTGTTGGCTGCAGAGAAAACTCCAGCTGTGAGGGTTCGTGTAGGATTGAATAAAAAACATTATTCCTAATAATAAACCAGGTCTCCATGAAGGATGACTTTTTCCTGGCCAGACCAGGTAGTGCATCAGTTTGCAGGGACCTCTCCCATCTTCACTTTTCAATTTCATGAATAATATAAAACACAGAAAACACACTTGCTAAACAAGTTCATAAATTCCCAGCACTTCTTTCATCATCAGAACAACCAAGGGAAAAACATTATATAAAGAGCATTGAGTTACACTCGTGACCTGGTCCAATGACTACGCTTCAAAATTAGGTGTCTCAGTTTTTTGACCAACATTGTAGGAACAATTTGAGACTTATGGGGAGTATCATTTTACAACATTCCAAAACAATATTTCAACTGAAAAATGAATGGTACCTGTAGATGTAGTAAAGACAAGCAAGCCAACAATTAAAGTGTTTCTCATTTCCTACCCCAGACAGCTGAAACAAAACAGATGTCACACACACAAACACAGACAAAAAAGTTAATCAAAATCTAAAATATGTTAATAAAGAAAGAGTTCAGACAACAACAGTGCTGCGGGGTCATTGACACGTAAAAGCTCCTAATTGAAGCCTCATGTTTTCTATTTCCTGAAAACAAATGATGGAGGAAATGTAAATAGGTAAATTATAACAGGCACATGAACATTTTTTAAATATTGTGAACATTTCATTATATATTATACTGTCTTCAGGCAGCTAACAGTGGTTCCAGTCATAAATCTTGTGTTGTTACTGCTTTCAGCTCCTTCATGATGGTGCAATTTCTAAATATGCATTATTTACACCATCCTAATAGGGTCTTGTTCACATTATTCAGGCAAAGAGGAGGATGCAAGATACTTAAAGAGAGCGGGGAAGAATGCTGAAGAGAGTAGAGATGCAGAACGGGTGAAGGAGCTCAATTTGACTGTTTTGAAAGGTCTACTTTGCTATATAATAGTGTTTAGCCTGGGTAATTGGAAAATAAATAGCTTGGGGAGGCAAAACCAATTCTGAATTAAAAGTATATGCAATCTCTTATAGTGTTGAAAAGCAAATTTAAAAAAAAAAAAGAAAAAGAAAAAAGAAAAAAAAGAATATTGCTACTGAGGTATAACTTTATCCTCTTATGTTCTACAAGCCTATTAATTTCATCAATAATGTAGTATACTAATTATCATTAATACTATAAATAGAACAAAAGGAACTACAGATCTTAGCTAAAATTGTGTTCCTTTGTTTTAAACGTTGCATATATAACACTAAAAGATTTCAGAAGTTCATCAAAAGGTATAAAATCCCTTATAGATCTCAGAAGACTGAGTATGAGACCCTACTTCATATCCATTTCTTAGTAGTAATAATGAGCCCAAAGATGAGTACAGCTGTAGATTTTGTACAGTTACACAGATTGTTCCTACTTCTTGAAGTAGAACCAACAGTGACCCACTTCCTTTTAAAATCTCCATAGTTTCACTCCAAAAATTACTCATATGGCCAAAACAATTACTGGAAATAGCTATAGTAGTTTTGTCAAAATGAGCCTAAAGTCAGGATCTTTTGAGAGATGTCAGAATTTATACTGCACAGGAAGATACCTTCCTTGTGTTCTGCCCCTTTCTAATTTCTGATGTGAAGAAAGAACAACTGAATTGCAAAATATGCTGGAGGAGAAACCAGAAGAAGCCAATATAAAATGTAAGTATGGCTATTTTTTTAGGCCTTTCTCACTATATTGACAATTCAGATTTAAAATGTGAAAAAAGTCAGGCTTCCAAATTTTAACATTTATATGTTTATCATATCATTATGTTACATTACATCATATCACGTTTGATTTATATTATATGTGTATCCATATGTCTATGTTACAGATTTTAACACATATTCTGAATACTTTCATTAACTTTGGAATATTTAACATTTCTATTTTCAAGCTTTTCCCTTAAAAGTGGGAGTGGAATAACAAGGACTTCCTCTCCATTGTTCGCTTGTTCATTTTTTTGCTATTAAAAATGCATGTCTAATGCAATCACATAATGTTGAGAACTAAGTCTCTGGGGAAAAGCACATTTAATTTAGCCACAGTAGTCTCCATACTTTGACGTCAATATGATTTTTTTAATGTGGGTGTTAAAGGGTTTTAATGTATTCATTTTTTTATATAACAGTCAGGTTTAGGTCTATGGATGATAATTCCATGTTTTGCTAAACTTGAGTGTGAAAACTGTATTGGGTTTGTGTGGTGATGTTTTGGTAGTAGGGGGCTGCAGGGGTGGCCTCTGTGGGAAGGGTCCAGAAGCTGCCCCATGTTAGATAAGGGCCAGTTTCAGCCTTCTCCAAAGGGGCCTGCTGCTGGGCAGAGCCAAGCCAGTAACCAATGTTTGTGCCTCTGGGAGAGCAGATTTAAGAAAGGGGGAAAAAAACTGCTGTGCAACAGCAGCTGGGAGACAGGAGTGAGAAAATGTAGAGAGAAACAGCCCTGCAGACACCAAGGTCATTGCAGAAGGAGGGGGAGTGAGAGACCGGTTGTGGTGGAGTTCAGCTGCCCAGCTGGGTAAAACCACCACGAAAACCTAGATCAAGCTGATGAAGCCAACAGCATCCCACAGGAGTTTCCATCAAAGATGTATTGTGCTTTATTAGGGCCGTGCAACTGGTTCAAATCTCAAGCAAGAAATTGCCAGTAAGTTAAGAACAGATGTACCTAATTTTGTTCTTATGGAGGAAAATCATGGCCATTATATTAACTAATATGGTATACACATTCTCAGGATAATGCTGTTCATTTTCCAGTTTCTGTATTTCTGACAATAGACCTTTATGTCAGTTACTCATTATGTGTGTGTCTATGTCTATACATTACATATCTCTTAATTTTCCCATTTTGCCATAATTATTTCTAAAATGGTAGCATGGAGAGGGTACTACTTAACCTTAAAATGACTTCAGTTTTTATTTTATTCTCATGAAAACATCTAGCTGCCAAGCTGGCACTTGAATAGCTTTGCGACCCCATCATCCTCAGCAGCGAACATTTTTAGGGCCCCACTTTTATTATGTCCTACTTTATGGATGAGTTGCTGCTAATTAACAACTGTTAGTTTCAGTCTGTACAGGCTTGACTTTACTCCAGTGAGTGCTACTAGCTAAACAAAAACCTATGATGGTATATGCAAGCTTTTACTATATCCATTGAAATAGCGAGCTGATAAGCTAAACTGTGAACTAAGGCTGAACCACTATAGTCTTGGAAGATATTTGCGGCAGAATAAACATACCAGCTGTAAACCAGTCTCGATAATGGTATTTCTGAGCATGTTTGATAATTAGTTGCCAATATTAAATCCTCAGAGTTCCTTTTTTATAGCTGTGATTTCACTAAAATTCATAATCAAGGACTTTGCTGGCTATTCGACACTTGCACTGAAGGAGAATATCTCATCATCTGATTGCACGTAAGGAAAACTTTTCAAAACCACTTATGTCTTTAAATGTGAAGTTTAGCATAATCATAATTACACAGATGAACCCTCTACAAATTGACAAACAAATCATTTTAAAAGGTAAGAGAACATTTTTATAAGCAGAAATTCTTCTTTGTTCATACATTCAGCTCAGAGTTGTAAATTCAGGGAGTGCCTAATGGTACCTCCCCACAGAAGGAGTAATTCATTTTTAAAGGAATATATTAAGAAACATTTCTTTAAATTGTATGAACATTGAATGAAATGGTACTATTTTGTATATCAAAATTTGATTAGTGTAGTTTTACTTTTAACTGGAAAATAGTTGCATGTTATGACTGAGCTTATAGGCAAATGATTATAGTAGATTATTTATTTATTTATTTATAATTCACTTGTTCAATGTGTAGTTAGTGCCTGAAACTTGTTACCACTGGCTTGTCACTGAGAATTAAATTGACTGTCTCAGTTCAGTGCCCAGTGGAAAGCTCTTTAGTACTATGAACAACGCTTGCTGACTGTCATAACGAAGCATTAAGGACTGCATCAGTGGGGTAATGAATACTACCTTCACTGCTTCTAAAGCCAGTCCTTTCCTAGAGAACTTAGTCATGTGGGTACACAGGGCCTTGAGAAAAAAATAGACACTTGCAAATCAAGTTTTTCCTAAGATAAACTGAAAAGGAAATTTACATTCAATTTGTTAGGAACCAAATCAAAACGTCAATTTTATTGGTTCTATTTCAATGGAAGAACATTTTATTTATGCATTTTGCTTAGATTTTTTTTTTTTTAACTCCAAAATACAGTGACAAAGAAAAAAAAAAAAAAAAGAAAAAAACCCATAGCTTTTACTCAGCCCTTCATAATAAAATGCCATTTTGTTATGTTATGTTTCATACTCCTCCCCAAACTGTAAAACTAATTGGAATGAGCATGTTCATTTAAATAGGGGAAAAAAGAAAAAGTGATAGTCTATCTACTCAAAGCATCAATTTATTTACCAGAGCTATGATTATATTTCTATCTATCTATCTATCTATCTATCTACCTATCTACCTATCTATCTATCTATCTATCTATCTATCTATCTATCTAATAGATTTCAAATCCTGGATATGTAGGACTTCCATTCCCAGGCCTGCCAACACAAAAGAAGAAAATAGTGAGAGGAGCCAACATACGAATGGCATTCTTTTAAATGCTGGGGTCTGGAAAGGCCTGCTGTGTTGCATTATGTTTGTGGGTTTCGAACTGCAACATGCAGATATATGCACATGAATAATTTTGAGCACAAGAGCTTTAATCCCATTGTAGAAAATAGAATCAGTCAAATGTGTAAAGTTGCAACATGTATTCATGGTTTGGTGTCTGAAGCATAAGACCAAGTCCTGGGACAGTGACTTATTTTAAAATATCTAAAGATTTTAGCATATGTGCATGAAAAAAATAACTTCTGGGTTCACACTCTCTGTTTGCCTTCTGCATGCATCTGGGAAAACTGATTTTTAATATACTAGAGAAATTATACTAGATAATGAGGTATGAATTATTATTTTTGAACTCCATGGATTTTTCCACTCTAATTATAGGGTTGATAGTCCCTGTGACAATAAGCCTGCCATTGTGTGGACTTGAAATGAAAGATGGAGTGAGAAGGAACACAGCTCAGAAGTGGTTGATTTCCATGTTTGATGCATTCACTAAATAATTCAGTATCACTAATGGAAATCTGATCTTAACGGAGGAATAGGGATGCGGGGCACTCAGTTGCCAGGGTTTGGCAGCTCAATAGCTTGGGAACAACAATGGAGCAAAAGGTGAAAAAATCTTTAAGCTGTTCTCAAGTTCTCTATTTTATTTTCCTGGAATCACATTACATCTTCCTGGAGCTGCTGTTGCTGATGGCTAGAGAGGGCTGAAGAAAGAAATTGATACTTAGAGTGTTTGTGAAACAAACAAAGCAAGCGCAGGCCAAGCTGACCTTTTAACTGGTGCACAAGTGGTTTTGTTTGCTTTTTGAAAAGCACAGCTTCCTTCTACTCAGCTGTGGCACCAAAATCAGTGAAGCACTTCTTGGGAGAAAATTACTGACTTTGTAGGTTTGGAGTCAGAATTTTCCAAGGGCATCTTATAAAAGAAGTGCTAAACTCCTGTTGGAAGGAGACAAGATCCAAGTATTTCCTTCAGGTTGCTGGTGAAATGATTACCTGAAAGTATTGAAAAATCCCAGTTTCAGAGGATAGAATTGGTCACTACTTTGCAAGGGAAGAAAAACAAACAAACAAACCCCTCAGCAACAGGAATTTATTATGAGGATCTTTCTACATCTTGGCACAAATCGCATCGCATGTTGTGAGCTTCTTTCCCCCAAACAGCCTTTAACATTTACAGATAGAAATATTTGGGATCCAATACTTTTGGATTGCTTACAAGAGCACTTACATGTGGCATGAATCAGAAGTCCTCCTATAACTTCTTATACTCCTAACCCTCATCTTTCCTTTTTAAAAGGAAATTCAGCTCATTAGGCTACAGTTTTGGGAAACAAAGTGGATACATGAAAGTGGATGTTTGATTTCCACAGCTGCTGGTCCATTCTTCACTTGTTTTTTGCTGTTTTGGAACCAGCAGCTGTAAACAAACACTGAGGATGTTAAAGACACTTAAAGTCTGCAAGCAATTCTCCTTTCTAGGTTATCTGTGCATCCAGACCAGGAAAATAATAATAAAAGACATTTTTTTTCTTTATGGATTTTTCTGTACATTACAAGAAGCTTAGATTAGGCTGTTGTTTCAAAGATTGTGTAGGAAAAAGCCTTGGCTGAAAAAAAAAAAAAAAAAAGTCAGGAGAGACAAAACAGCAGAGAAGTTCTTGAGGTAAACCTCTCCAAATTCACAGCTCTTTTAATAAGGAAAATATCCCTGTGGCAATTGAATGGTCATAACTTCATGCTGTCCTGTTCTTTTCCACTAGGAACCAGTAAAACAGGCACCTTTGAGGCAGTGGTTAACATACAGTCGATGGCTTTTTCTTGGCAAAAAAGTTACGTCAGTCCTTCCAAGATTGTTGTCTTGACCAACTGTCTCACCTCCTTCTGTCTTCACAAATTCTCTCTCAATAGCAAAGGTTCAGTCATGAAATTCAAGTGTTGTACTCCATTAATTTCAAAGACATCAAACACTGGGCAGTTTAGGGTAAAGAATATCTTTCTACATTTGGACAGTGCTTATTACACTAGAAACTTTGGTTATGTCTCAAGATGCTATTGAGACAGAAATAATACTAATATTAAAAGACACTTTACTGTTTGTCGATCAAAGACCAAGATACTTTTTTTTTTATTATTCTTAGGTGCTTCAGACCATTTGTTCCCTGAGCAGCTGTGTTAATCTCATCTGCAGTTTTAGTTTAGCCTTTGAGTCAAGAACCAAGCTATATCACACAAAAGTAATTTCAGTGCATGTAAACTTAGCATCAGAAAATTAATTTCTGAGCTATGGAAAACTAGGCATGGAGAAAAGCTGCAAGTGGTTTGGTCAAAGATTGCCAATGCTTCTAAAATTCAATGGAAAAATTATGCTTCTGAGATCATACACATTTTTTTGTGAAAAACATTTGCTTTCTGCAGAGAGTTTCCATTGTTTGCTGAGAAGTGGAAAATGAAGTTTTCAGTCTTTAGCTAAGACTCAGATTTCTGCAAGGAAGGGAAGAAATCTCTTGACTCACTTTGGTGCGATGCTTTGGTCTTAATCAAGGTGAATTTTCAGGTCAGACTTTGTCCTCTCCCTACTTTCTTGTTGCTACTCAGACACGGTTGACCATCTGAAATGTGCTATTGTGGTTGGACGGAGACCCACTGAGGGCTTAAGGTGTCAACCACCACCAGGTGCTTTTTGATGGGAAGCGTCTTTCTCTAGATGTACGTGGTGCTTAGCATGCCAGGATTTCATTAAGAAGCCCTCAGGAAGGTGCAAGGTAGCTGTCAAGGATCCGTTCAGCTTCACAAACACTGAAACATGAAGACAAAGTGTACTATAGAGTGTTCATTTCCACTCAGCTGGCTGCTAGAAAGAATATTCTCTCCATCTCAAGCCACTGCTTTACACTGCAAACCAAAGTTGTTGTTTTAACTTACATCACTGTCATTAAATCTGCCCGTTGTGCAAATCCTTAACAACCATGCCAGGACTAAACACATAACTCTGTGATGAAAAGAAGATGCCAAGGTGTGGATGGAAGGGAGTAGTTTACTTTACGAAGAAAGACTCCAGGTGGGTGCAATTGCCTACGCTGGGACTAGCTGCACAGTGCTTTCCATTGTCACAGATGGTAGGTGTTAGATGATGCAATGTGTACGGTGCCAGACAAATTACTTTTTTAGCTCATTCCTCTGGAAACAGGAGAAGAATCTGAACTGGATTTCTGTGCAAACCTGGAGCAGGAGCCACAAGCTGCAACCCCAGCAGAGACCCAAGCAGTCAATGGGCTCAGTCTTTCCAGTCAAGACAGAGACTTGCTCTGGGGATCAGGAATTAGCAGAGATTGCCTGGGCTTTGGAACAAGTCCACTTCGTTTTAAATTAAGCTGTGGCTTGGGGAACATTCTTTTTCAATGGATGTAATGAACCCAAAACCTGGGAGAGCCTAAATAAGAGCCTTGACATAACTGCAGCAAAGCACCAGAACCAGAACCGTTGAAACACCCCGACAAAAGTTGTCGAGAATGTGTGTATGTGGGGGGGGGGCGCCCTGTGAAGCCTGGCACCGGCTCAGCCGGGGGGCCCGTGCCCCTCCAGCGCCCCCGGCTGCGGGGGGCGCCCCGGGAGCCCCCCGGAGCCCCATCCTCGGGCAGAGCGGCCCCGTCCCGCCCCCCGGCCCCCTCCCTCCATCCCTCCCCCGGCGGTGGGGGCGAGGCTGCCCCGCGGGTGACCCTCCCGGCGGCGCCCCCTCCGCATCACACGAGGGGGCAGCGCGGCCGCTCGCTCTGCCCCGGCGCCCGCCTCGCCTCCCTCCTCTCGCCGGCTCGCCGCAGCCCGGGCTCTGTCGAGTCAAAGCGCGGAGGATCAGGTTCCCTGCCTCCGGTATAAAAATCTCGGGAAGAAATCCCCCGGCCGGAGAGAGCGGCGGGGCTTGAGGAGGAGGAGGAGGAGGCGGCGAGCTCGTCCGTGGGGAAGCGAAGGGACGCGCTGCGGCACCACCACCACCACCACCAGCAGCAGCAGCAGCAGCTCCACACCGGGGACACCCGCGGCTCGCCCCTCTCAGCTGCGGGAGAAGAGCCTCTCGCCGCCCCAAGTAAGTAAGCAGGGGCAGGGAGGCGCGACACCCTCCCGGATCCGGGGTCTTGCCCCTCAGCACAGCATCGGGTCCCCCCTGGTCCTCGGAGGTGCTGAGGAGAGCAGCCGGTGGTGGTGGTGCTGGTGGTGGAGAACACCTGTGGCCCCACAGGCACCTGCCCCGGGTCTGGGGGTGCCCGCCAGCAGCCCCGCTCGGGGTGCGGGTGGCCCGGGGTGTCGGGGCAAGAGCAGGGGGAGAGGGAGAGGGGTGCTGCTGCTGCTGCTGCTGCTGGTGGTGGTGGTAGGGGACGTGGCACGGCGGGGAAGGGAAGGCAGAGTTCTCGGGCTGATCCGCTTTGGGAGGACGAGAGGGCAGCGGGGACCCTGGCGAAACTCCTGCAGGTCCCAGGTGCCCTATGCCGGGAGCGTCCCGGCTGAGACTCCTGATAACCGAAGTTAAATTGCACCTTCAGACTGAGCACGTTAACCTATATGTACATTTACATATTATACATACATTTATATTATATATATATACTTTTTACTTTTTTCCTTGGGACTTAGCTTTCTTGTCTGTACTTTGATGCTGGTGAAACAATTGACTCTAGCAAGTGCTGATTTACTTAAAACTGCTCTCATCAGTTTATGTCTTGCATTTCCTCTGGAAGGGTGGGATGGGAGAAAATTTGGGTCAACAATGGTGAAAATACAGTTGTCTCCTAGTGAGCATACAGGTTATTCTGCAAATGTGTTATGGTCTCCAATGCTGATGCTTTGAACTCCTTGCCCTCCTTCTTCCTCTCACTTTTAAAAAGTAGAGCTTTGCATAGGGAAAAGGCAAACTGAAAAGGGAAAAGTCAGGTCTTTGGGAGCTCCTCTGCTCCTTGTACATGCTCCAGCTGGCCGTCACACACCTCTCTTCCACACCGCAAGCGATCCAATATCTGCTGTGCATTAGCTCAGTGAAGCTCTGAAGCTGGATTACAGGATGTCAGTCCTAGACTAGCTGGTTCTTAGAAGCACTGTGGAAATGTTTGCAACGTGTTAAATCCTTCTCTGTGAGATAACCCTGCTGCCATGGATAGCGGTGGATAGCGGTGGGTGCTTTAATTAGATCCTACTTGCTCTAAATGGTACAGTGGAAAAACTCTTTACCTGTGGCTTATCAACTCTTGAACTCTCTTCTTTCTTTGGTGCCCCTTTGGCCATGATTGTTCTATGCTTCTAGCAAAGTTGAATGTTTTGGCCAAGGAAATGACTAAGTGCGTAACTCTGGTTGTATTAGGGAGGTGGAGAGAAAGAACAGAGAGAGAAGGGAAGGGTATGAGAAAAGTCACTAGGAAGAAATACTTTTCTTTAACATTTTCCAGACAGTGGACTTGAGCTGATCTACAAAGCAAAGTTTTTTATAATAATTTTAAGTAATGAGGTCTGAACTTTTGATCAAGAGAAATGGTCTGAAGGGATAAAGGAACCTGCATATCTGTGACAAGAAATATTAATTTGTTATAGTAATAAAAATTTGGAAGTGAATGGATAGGGTATTTCATTGGAGAGGACAAAATGGAGGGTAGAAGGGGGGGGGAGAAGAAAAAAAAAAGATCAGGGGAAAAAAAAAGCAAACAAACCCTGCTGTGCAATTTAGTAACTTTCCCTAAAGAGAAAGGAAATGGCAAAGTTTAATATACCCCTGTCTCCAGTCTAAGCTAAACACTTTGATGACTTATTATTTACAAAACTTTGGATGAAATTGAAGGACAGAAACTTACTGACTTTAGCATGCTGCAGGGCAAGCTCTTAGATGGAAAAAAAAGAGAAGCTAGCAACAAATCTTTCTTTTACAAACGGGTAAGTCTTTGTTTATAGCATAGAAGTGGCCTAACAAAAGCAGACTTTTTGCAATTGTCCAGATGTCTATCACCAGTTATTTGATATACAGTCTGTAGCTGATACATCCTTGTCAGCAGAAGGTTGGTTTTACTAAAGTAATACAAAACATGGTGCGATCCCACTACCGTATTCCTGTATACCCATACTGGCACTAAGGACGGTCCTTTACTGATGGATGTTTTGTGTAGATTCATACTTCTCTTGCTGGTGTGAACGTTGTTCCATAGCTGCCTTCCAGCGGTCAAGGCTTCAGCAAGGTACTCTTCCCCATCATGTCCTCTGTTTCTTCTTGCTCATACTAGGAACAGATAGTCCTGAGTCTTCAGATAATAATTACAAATAGTTTTTTTTTTTTTTTTTTTTTTTTTTTTTTTCAGGAGTTCTGAAATGCACTCTTTCAACTCATACTCTATTTTATTGTGTTTTTGCAGCCGGGAAGATAGGATTATCAAATGTACCAGTGGGGCACTGAGGCATTAGGGATGGAATGGGTGTTGCTCATGAAACTTAGCACTCTGTTCAGACCTCCTCATAACCTACACTCCAACAGTGCTGTTTTCTGTGGGAACAGGTCTTTAACAATGTAAGCTTTGCTTCGATATTTGCAACCTCTTGCTGATCAGTGTATCAAAAGCATTTTCATTTAGAGGTTTCATTTCAGGACTTTAATTGAGGAAGTCCCTTTGTTTCAAGCTTCTTTATAATAAACTATTCAAAATGCTGTCTTTGAATGAACTAGGTCACTGTAACGCGCGCACACATAGTGATTCTTGTCTGCTTAGGGTAGCCTGCATTCGGCCGACCCATATCCCTGGTGAGCTTGTCCCTGATTTATCCTTTTTGGACTGGTTTGTTCACAGGGAGCTTATGCTGAAAATTCACTGCTGGAGGTCATTCTCCATTCTTGGCATCTCTGGCAGCCTTAAGCTTAAATTGCAGCCTCATTTTCTGTCCAATCAATACCAATCTTATGTCACTGAGTTTCCATGGTGCCCCCAATCTTCTGTCTACATATTGATGTCTGACAGCAGGAATAGCATTCTGTGTCGCTATATATACTTAGTAAACCTGTCAAACCTATTTAGGGTCTGTCTCGCTAATTTATATCCATATCCTGATATTATTTGTATCTATTGAGCTTTGACTGATGGAACTCGCTGCACTAAGGAATCAGCCCCAACAATGCACTCCAGGGATGGCTCAAGGGATGGATGTTTTGAGAAAGGCAAAAAAGACTCTTCTAGAGTAGCTGGGGTAGTCTAGAATCCTTTGTGCACAATAGATGCATTTTGAAAACATCCAAGTCTCAATGGCTCCAAGTTAATGCTTTGGAAATCATTATCCATTGTGCTGCTCTGAATGCATAGAGGGTTCTCTCTGATGGAGCCATGTGGA
The DNA here is from genome assembly GCA_011074415.1 of Stictonetta naevosa. Classification (NCBI taxonomy): domain Eukaryota; kingdom Metazoa; phylum Chordata; class Aves; order Anseriformes; family Anatidae; genus Stictonetta; species Stictonetta naevosa. Next base: position 59,334,104 of record CM021697.1, read on the forward strand.
AGAAAATAGAGAAGTGGGCATTGTCAAATATTCAATGTGCATTTGAGGAGATTTGAGGGAAATCTGAGTCTGTTGTTTCACATCAGCTTTCTTCAGCAGAAGCACTGTGGAAAAATGAAATTAAAGGAATGATCAATGTCTTCTGTAATGTGGAAGTTTGCATTTTACTACAAAAACCCACAGAGCATTATAATTGCATAAGGAAAATGTCTGTGGATTGATACAGCAGCAACCAAGCAAGTTGAGAAAAGGTATATCTTCCATGTGTTATTAACTTCCCAGGGATGGACACCTCAAATAATGTTATTTGTGCTAGCAGTATTACACACTAAATGGATGCAAGTAGGTTTTTATTATTATTGTTATTATTATTATTTAAGTATGCTTTTCAAACCTTTGATCTTTTATCAAACCGAGATGATCATGAGCTGGAGAAACTCTTTAATCCCAGTGTCTTTAACATGAACTTGATCCAGCCTATGAAATAAGAGTTGGCAGTTAGTATGGAATTTGCTGCTTAAAATTTCATTTGCTCCAAGTTGCTAGAAGAGCTGAATCTGTGACTGCAAGTTCATTAATACTTTTCAGATTGTCTACAGGCTCCAACAGTCTTTTCACTAGTAAAAGAGTAAGGACCTCCAAAGCATGAAATACCCTGTTGCAGGTGATATTTGACATAGTAGTATTAAACTAGTTCACTTTAAGTTCTCAACAGTGGCTTACTTTATCAAGGTAGAAAGGATTTGTAGGATTTTATGAAACTAGACCAATGCGTCTCACCTTATGTTATTCCAAAGAATGGAATCACTGAACTATTTAACATATTTGTCACTACCTCCTGTGGCTGCAACAAGATGACTGCTGTTTAGAACTGAATATGAACAGTTGTATGTTGAGGGGGAAGGGGGCATTTTTCTAAGACACTTTTCTAATTTCCTTTCTTGCTTATATATGTGGGAGTTACTTCTTAAAAAGTGTAGTCCTCTTGCAGTCTGCTTTTTAATGTCTTTCAGACCTCAGGTTGAGAGAACACAGCTGTAGGCAGTTTCATGGGAGATGAGAAGAGGGAATGTGAATGTGGAAAAGAGCTATATGTATTACTGATGCAATCAGGTGATTCTACCCTTCCACCCCCTCCTCTTCCCAGAAAGCCTCTTGCTTTCCCTGAATAGCACATTATGGTTTCAGTGTGTATAACCTTATGCTGAGGTTTCCTTATGTTAAGAAAAAATGTATTAAAATGTTAGATTGGTCCCAAGGAGCACAGTGCTTGGTGAGTGCCATTCAATGGCAGGTGCAACAGAGGGGCAAAGGCACAGAAAAAGAGCATTACAGGAGTTGGAGATTTTCTGATAAAAATAGCTTCTGAAAATAAATAGTGCTTGAGGCTCCGGTTCATGACTGTTTAGTAAACTCAAGTTCAATTTTAAACTGGTCCTTGCTCCTGTGAGGCCTGCCAGCACTATTTCAGAGCTCACTGAATGTTTCACAAGAGTGTTATGAAAATTGCCCTTCCTCATTTAGTTTCTGTAGAGTTCCCATGTAGCTTGAATCTTGTAGAGCATCCCTTGTTCAGTTGTAGATGATACCATTATTAGATGTCTGTGGGGAGGGAAGAGAAAGAAGAGAAATTCTCTAATACCACAGTCCAAATTCCCAATTTGGCACTTTTCTGCAGCTAGCTAATGTACATGAAACTGATTTTTTGCTGTCTCCAAATATTTTTGGAGCAGCTCACTATCTGAACAAGTTCTCCTCCCAGCAGCAGGAGTAAAACCAGATGGAACAGCTGGAAGGGAAAAGAGGCTGTGTGTGTTCTTCTTTCCTTCAGCAAGCCTCCTGCTACATGCTTGGGATGATGCTCGCAGGTATTGATGGGGCCAGTCCAGCTGGTGGTGGAGACAGGCACAGCACGAGGCATGCAGGCTATAAGGTTGAGGAAGCTTATTTCTCAGGCTTGAGAGCAAACTTGATCTTGTTTTTTCCAAGCGCATTAAGAAAGATAGACCACTTTACTGTTGTCTTTACCATCTGCCTTGCTACCTGCATTAGTCTATTGCCTTAGGTTGTCCCTTGGGGTTATAAAGGTAGAAGACAGATAGTTCTCAATGGGTATGTTCTAAGATGTGAGGAAATCCCTGCGTGTTGACACAAGCATTTAATGATACCTGTGGAAGTCAGAATGCCTGTCTGATTGCAAACAATGGCCAGGAATGAACTGGCTTCTCAAATTCTGTTCCATGGAATATCAGGCACAAAACCTGCTTTGTTCTTGGGTTTTGTTTCTTGGAATCTTGGGAAGAGTGGGATGAGTTCCACAGCCAACTAAAGATGTTCAAACTATTGCATTTAAGGATCCTTGTTTCAGCTGGATCACTAGTGCAACAGATCTATTTCTTATTTATTTTTATTTTTTTAATATTTTCATTTATTTAGCTGTACCTTTCACACATCATGTATCTCAAAGTGCTAGAGAGCCCTAATAGTGTAACACAAATATGTATGCCTTTCTGTAGTCAGCAACAGAAGGCCCACAGTCTGGAGCATCTTTGCCTCTGTGACAGAATTATCTGAAATATGCTTGACACAGCATGTAAGTAGTTCCATATCAAAATCTTTTTTAATTAAAAAAAAAGAGTAGGATTTCTTTTTTTTCTTTCTTGCTTGTAGCCTGCAAACAACAATGGGAAGAGTGCTATTTGCTCAAAATACCTAAATGAGCGTACTAATATCTCTATGATACTCCTCTAGGCTCTTTGTTAGGTAGTAAAGGAAGGGTAGCATTGTCTATTGCCTCTGAAAGTGATACAGGAAAGAACTTAGATGTAGTATGTGAGAAAGATGGCACCTCTAATATAGTGCTGTCCCTGCAGTGCTATGGCACTACACCTCATAGTCTTCTTTGGGACAACTGAACTTCATCTGCTTCCATACTGAGATGTTTTCCAGCTCACTAAATCATGTTCTTCCTGCTAAATGGAGATGAATACTAATATGGGGACACATTCTCCAACCATTATTCAGGGAAAGTTGATGCTTCAGCAAGAGCTTTGTCAGAAGATGGATTATAGAATTTAACTTAAGATTTAGAAAGAGTGCCCATCCCTTTATTTGGGTAATAAAATCTTAAAAATAAGACCCAAATGCATTATAATGCTGGCAAATGGTTGTGACTGTTCTCCCATTTCTTGTGGCAGAATCTTATTACTTTCATTGAGAGTGTCTTTGGAGTGGTGTATGTATTACTAAATTAAAGACTAATAAAGTGATTTTTCTGATACATTGTCTAAATTCTGATAGGATAGTACTTTGTTTCTGTAGTTTGAAAAATAAAAATTACTTTAAAGTAGCCTTTCGTCCCCAGGCTCCCAAATGGAAATAGTTTGAACTTCTTTTTCTCTATTCCATGGGTGATTTCCCTTAGTATTCTTCTGAAAACCCAGTCCTCTATTGTAGAGGCTTAGCTTTCCTTCTGGTGCTGATGAAAAGCCCCTGAGATGCTCAGATTGCTTCCCAGTAGCTTCTGCCACCTGACTGACTGCCTGGTTGGTTGTTTGGATTGCTGCATTCCCTGAGGTCACAAAGATGTTTTTGTCTGCGTGAGAGTCACTTTCTTTTATTAGAAGCCTGCCTAGGTGCAACTGATATGCAGTAGGGACCAAGCGGTGAAAAGAAACCAATCTACTAGCTCTCCCTCCAAGGCCAACAGATTGGATTTTCAGAAATCTTCCAAACACCCTGTGAGTTTTGACTCTGGAACTTCATCACATTTCACTTATTAAATCCTCACTTTGCTAAGCTGTCCCTTCAGCCCATGTTTCTTGCCTGATTTGCATGTTGTCAGATGCTGTTGCTAATCTCTGTAGTTGATGTTTGCTTAAGTGATTATTTGGCAGAAGTGTGTGAGCAGGCGTGTGTGTTTGATTGCTGTTGGCATGGCAGTTAGTTTGATATGGCATTAGCATACTTGCTCCATGCTGCAGGCTGCTTCCTCTTCTAGGCTTTCTCCAGCAACAGAAGATTAGGGGGTGGGGAATGAAAGGCAAAACAACCCCAACCCCAACCAGCCCCGAGAGATCCAGTTACGGTACGGTCAGTTTGACCAAAGACCTGCAGAACTCACAGGAGCCTAAAGGTTGTTCCCACTTTTCCCTCGATTAATAGTTATCTCATATCCTCCACCAGCAGAGGATTTATAAAGAGCTGCAGGGATTATGGACTGCATAAATAGGAGCAGCTATTTTGAATCTAGTGTTTTAGGAATTTCCCTGCCCTGGCAAAATAGTGTAGGAACTGAGTTTATGAGGTGATAAAGAAGGCAAACTCAAAAGCCCTTTGTGGCTTCTAGCTTTAAATAGCATGCTGAGGTCAGTTTGTATTTCGGACTCATTGTTTGGCTGTTTGGATTATAGAGGTATGTTTGTCTTTTACAAGCAGTCAGTCTATTCTCCCAGTCACTTGTAATTTAAACTATCATCTTTGTAAATCTTATGCATTAGAACAGCTTTATGTGCCATAAATTATTTCACTGGGAACAGTGGGATTACTTAGACAATGGAAAAAAACATATGAAATATTTGCTGGATCAATGCCTTAATCTAGAAGATTAACACAGCTGAAGTGAGTGTTTTATGATACTGTATGTATTCAGGCGCATACCTTTATGTGTAGGTGGGGATGACATCTCTTGTGATAAGTTTTAGAGCAATGTGTTTACTGTGGTGCCTTTGGTATCCTTTGTTTAACTGTGAGCTGCTCGAGTATTTCATATTAAAAGTCAAACTATTGGAAAGCTGATGTGAATTTCTGTCCGTCAATATTAATAACCATATTTTTCCAAGGCTTTCTGATGCAAGCTTCTGTCCATCAACATTAATAACTGTATTTTTTGAAGGCACAGTGTCTGCCAGGCATAACCCATTGCCCAAACCTTTTACCTTAAAACCTTCTAGCACTGAAAAGTCTGGACTTCATCCTGAGGAGAGGTGGATGCTTCTGTCTGTCCACGAAGAGCAGCCTTTATTTTTTACCTGTGAAGGAAGAAAATTTTTGGGCATAATATTTGAGGTGGCTTTGTAAAGCTGGCAGAACTCAGAAATGTGGCAAAGTGGGAACCATTTTTTCTACCTGCCCCCAGCAATCTGCAGAATTGGTAATGTCTTTGTGATGAAAGAATCCCAACTTCAGAAAGGATAGTAATGAGAGCAAGGAGTTTCACCTTCTTTTCCTCCTACTCATAATTCTGACCTAGGAAATTATTTTGGGGCTACTTTCAAAAATGGATCCTTATAATCTTCTGCAACTGAGATAATATTTACAAACACATCTGTTTGTTCAGTAGCGTAACATGAAAAGTGGTTCTGGCTTTCCTTTGGTTGCTTCTCTGTGCCCAAATGCAGCAAATCTGTGCTGGCTTTCACAAAAGGTGAGTGCTCTTGTGAATGGCTGGAATTTGAATACAGCTATACGAGGAAAAGACTGAAAACCAAGTGTACCACATTACAGCATGTACTTTGTTCATTTAATCGCTGTGTACTATAGTTTAGTTTGAATTATTTATGACTATACCTACAAGGAAGTACTCCTATAATTGAGAACCTCTCTTTCTTGTGCTAATCACAGCAGTAGGTTGAGTGGATATGGAGACTGAACACTTTTATACAAGAAAAAATAATTAGACGTGTAGACGTTTTGCCCCAACATTGTGCTTTACACACACATCAGAAGTGCCTCTCTGTTTGGAGAAACTTTCCAAACTGTAGGGATGCATCTCTAAAATGTGTTATCTAACTTTAGACTTTCCAGTTGCACAACACATAATATAAGTGACAAATTCACTCCTTTCTGTATTGACACGTTCAGTATGTGCAATAAGGCTCTACTTCAAGATGGGATTTTGCCAACTGAGATTTCTCAAGTAATTGTAGGTGGGAATTTCTCATCTTATTTAAATAGGGAATTCTGAAACAAACAACAACAACAACAACAACATAAAAACAGAGCAGGAGAAGTTTGTGAAGTGTAAATTACATGTCTAAGTCAAGAAAAATTGAAGCTTAAATATTTCGCATCAGGACTATCAAAATAGGAATTCTTGATTACTGAATTCAGTAACTATTCGAAGTCAGTGAAAATATAGTTCATATGTGAACACCTACAGTATTTAATGTGTATCGAGGGAATGAAAACCAGAAATCAAACCATATATGAGACAGATATGCTATCTACAGCAAACTTTTCATTATGCACTATGATGTGCAGCTGATGCTGTTCATTTTGGCATTTTGATGATCATGATTTCTAACAAAAAGGATAGCATAATGTACATTGATAGGCGATGAGGAATAGAAACTGAAAGCTGAGCATTTTCTGAAACGTATCCTTTCCTGATCAGCTTAAATTTCTTTCAAAGTATATATTTGAAAATTAGAATATAACTTACATGTAATTTTTAATAGTTTGTAATTATGATTTACAATTATTTTCATTATAATTATACAGTTTAATACAAATGAAATTTTCATTCAATTTTTCCCCCAAAGACTTGCACATTTTCTTTTTCAATTGCTCCACAAGACACAGTGTTTGGGATTTCTTTTTTTTTTTTTTTTTTTTAATTTTCTTCCCATATGATCATAGTTTCTCTTTCAAAACACATTTTAGCTTTGGTTCAATGTTAGGTTGAGACCCTTAGTGTAGAATATGTATAGTTTTCACTTCCTGATAGTCGTGTGTGATTTTTCTGAAATGAAGGATACTTGTGCTTTTCTTGTTTTGTTTGTTTTCTTTTAAAACTAATTTATATGTCTTCTACTCAGACGTTCTTGCAGTAGCAGAAGTTCCAAGCTGCAGCAGCTGATCCCAGGTAAGCTGCCTGCATTGCAGGGCCCCATCTATTTCCCTAATTTCCATACTCTGGTTCCCATCCAATCCCAGTTTGCTGTTTCATATCTGTTGCAGCAATAAAAACTGTGGAATAGATCTGGATTTTTTTCCTAAAGCATGGTTCATGTCCTGTGAGAAGTAGTAGTCCAATTGCACAAGATGTGGAAGTAGATGTAAGAGTGTGGGTCACATTGTAGAAAGGGCTTATGTGGACTGTTTAAAACTATTTGCAAGTAGTTTTCATCTTCCTTAACTTTGAATGGGCATAGACTTGAAATCGCTTTTCATCTAACATACACCATCCCTATGGACAAAAAACAAGTGTTTTGGTTTTGAAGATGTATTTCCATAACTCTCAATAGCTGAGGTGTTCTTAATCTTAATTGTGATTTCCTGTGTATCTAATATCCTTATTTCCATAATCCCAGCTATTGTTTGATTTAACCTCTCTTCTACATGAACTGGCTAGTAGGTCATTTTTCATAAGTGTTACACATTCTTCTATGTTTCTCATTTTCAGTGGCCTTTTACAGCCCCATGTTAAGTTATAAATCAATATACTACTTGATTGTTTATTTCTAAGTGCGCTCATAATTCATGCCGTTATTAATCTAGTGGGCACATGTATATGAAATGTGTCCTGACATTCCAGAATTGCATTACAATTGCTGTAGTCAAACTCTTTTTCATATCACAGATTAAAAATTTAGAAACTCTATTATAAATATTTGTCTACTCTGAAACAATTCTTGAGCTAAGCACAGGGGTATGTCATCTTTTGTCTCAGGGACTTTTTTGATATTTAGAATGTAAGTTAATTCAGTAATCATTGGTATATAGTGGCATGTAAATGTGTATGTGTGTATATATATATATTCTACATATTTTCTTTCCACTTAGTTTTGATGTCCATGGTGATTTTTTTTATTATTATTTTTTTTAAATTTTCTGATATTAGTTCAGTTGCCTGGGTAGTTGAGAGGACAAAAGCTTCCATACTATTGACTAATCTTATTGTTTTGTATGAGTAGTGCAACTTGTTACCTTGGTTTGTGTTCCTGCTATCAGATGCTTCAGAAATGCACTTAACAACACTGATCCTAGGCTGATCTTTTGGTCACTACCAGCCCCCTTCTGTATGAAGAACTTATTGTTCTTAACATGGGATTCTCAGTTGCTTGACTAATATTTTAAGAGTGACAGGACCTTAGCTCTTATCCCATGATTACCAAGGTATCGTGATAGCTTTTTTTCAAAGTCTTTGAAAATCCAAACAATTTATATCTAATGAAGAACAGTCAGGATTTTTAGAGGATTCTTGCAGATTAGAGAGGGATGATTTATCCATGTGAAAAATAGTTTGTAGGGTTTTTATTTTTGGGCTAGCATCTGCCTTTAACGGATGTTTCTCAGCTCTAGCTCCTAGTGCTGGAATGCAGTTTAGCACAAGTAAATTTCTTGAGGAGTTTGTTTTATTTTATTTCCCCTAACTCTGTCTGGCAAGTTCTTTGCTTGTATAGCCTTAGGTCTTGCATCTCTCTTCCCTGCTTTCAGCTGAAATTTGAAGCAGAGGAACCATTTAAATTCTCTGCAATCTCTTTTTCTGCCCCCATTGACTCCTTTGCATCTCAGCAGTCTGCAGGACCCACCAGCTCTTCCACAGTTCTGCTTTCCAATGTGCTTAAAGAATGCCTTATTACTTGTCACTATGTATTTGCTTCCTTGTTCCTCAACCTTGCTCTTGGACCTCTTAATCTCCATTTTACATCTCACCTGTCAAAGTTGTTCTATTAGTTTCACTTGGGTTGGATTTCCATTTTCTTTCTCTTAAGGATATTTGAGTGAATAAATTCATTCAAAAAGTGCCCCCCTCCTCCCTCTGAGTGACCAGGAGTATCATCAGTGACTGCACTTTGGCATCCTTTCAGAATATCTGTGCTCAGTCCTTGCATACTTTATTAGAGGAAGGCTTGCTGGGAACAGAAGTGACTCTCAAATGCTGTGCTTGAAGTCTGGTTCTCTTAGGACTGGCAACAACCTCCCGAGCATAATATCCACCATAATAATGTGATAAATTAAGATTTCAAAGAACTGTGAGATAATCCTATATTTGCATACCATGGAAAAGCATTGTAACTGTGGCTATTCTCTCTTCCTTTGGAAATTAGTGTAAAAATTTAGCCCAGTTCCTGAGTTAATTGTTTTCCATTTTTTGTGACTAACTTTTCTTCTGTAAGCTTCAAATGAGCTGCCTCCATATGAATTGGTTATGCTGACAGAAATCATTTATTGAAATCATCTCGTTTTCACATTCCTATAAAATGATAATGCCATTGTCATTAGATCACTGTGTATTTTTCATCAATTATCTCTGGTCTGAATTGGAGGCTTGTATTCTACGATCCTAGATCAGAACATGGTAGTTAGAAACACTCTCCTAATGCACCTCCCAGCAACAAAATGCTTGTTGTAGAGAGCCTGAAAAGGTAGGTTTAGGTTTATACTTCTGACTCAGACAGTCTTTTTGTTATATGCTGTGTGTGTGTGTGTGTGTGTGTGTGTGTGTGTAGAGTGTATAGCTCAAGACTGAACATTTTTTACTTTTAGAATGACCCCCCCTTAAGCATTTCAGCTAAAGGCTTGATCTAAAGTCTACCAAAGTAACTATATTAAATATATAGTTACTATATGCATATTTATATATTTGTAATGTTATATATCAAATAGGCTTATTGTGATTTGGATTGGCTGCATAGCTTGTCATTAATGCTTTTTGTTACTGCCTTTTTTTGATCAACACTCAAACAAACTGTGCTCCAGGAAGCTGTGATACTAGAAATGCAAGCTGATTGTGCTCATGTATATCTAATTTTATGCCCTGATGCTTTCCAGCTGTGGTAAATGGACAATTATTTGAAAACCAGTATGTTGTCAGAGGTGGAATATCCCATGAAAACTACCCATTTTCCCTGAAGTCTGGCTGTGTTCAATTAATCTGATGCTGACTTAGTCTCCCTGCATCTCCTGGAGAATGTTTTAAATTAAATTCTGTTAGTAACACTCATACTTCTTAAATGTCTTTAATTTAACTTCTAGAATTATCCATATTCTGGGCAAAATTGATGCATCCACCCTCCTAACCCTTTATTTCTCTTATGAAAAATCGAGGTTTTAAGGTTACTGGTACTTTAAGGATATTACCCTTTCAGTAATGAATCCCAAAGCAAATCTTTGGCTTTCAAAAGTGTAGGCATCTTTTGTTGCATCCTTCATATTGGAGCCACACCATATGCTCTGTGGTTGTGGTGATGGGGGCAGAGTTTAGGCACCTCCTGAAGTGCCTTAGCAGACTGTCAGGACAAGCCTCTTCCCCAGCTTGCATCTCTGTCCACAGATGGATTCAGCAATAGTATGTTATCACCAACTAATATCACAACAAGCAATCTCAGAGCCTCAGTGCATCTTCTTTCAAATTTGGTGCACACTGGCATCTCTAGCAGAAGTTAATCAACTTACACAAGCACATGCCAAGAGCAGGAAGGGAAGGCTAACTGATCGGGATGGCAGAAATGTGCTGCTGTATTTATCAGGAGTTTTTGGTTTTGGTGCTACTGGAAGAAGACTTATAGTAATGATTGCTAATCTCAAAGGTCATTTGGGCCTTTTCTTAAATTCATGTCTTTAGAGAAAAGGATCTCAAGGAATATACAGAGAGGAAAGGGTTATGAACTGGCTGGTATGCTGGATGGTGCATACCTACTTTCTTAATTTTCAGTAAAGCAGTGTGTGCAAGTTAGGTGCATTGCCACTTGTAAACCCTGTCTCTCAGCATTTCCATATAAGCCTGTTAACTGGATTGGGCTGGGTTTAAGAAAGAGCTCGTTCTTATTCTTGATGAGCTCAAGTGGCTTTTATGCAGGATGCTATGAATGGACACAAGGGCTTAGTGCTGCTTGTCACCATGTGACTCTAAATGCATTACCGCTTTTGCTGGGGCGCACAAAGTATCAGCAGGAGCAGAAGCCAAGTGAGGTTAGAGTTAACCTGCTGCTTCTCCTGATGGTGCTTTTAGATCATTTGCCTGTGCTACTGCTGAACACGATAAATGAAAAAGCCCATGAGGTGACAACAAGTAGCTTCTATTTTAAAGTAAATTGTTATTTAGGTTGAATGAGGAGGAAGACGAGTCTGCTTTTAATGGTACTCCACTGTGCATAGGTTTTGGGAGTTAAATAACTTGACCTTTCTTAATAGCACACCTGTGTTTGACATTCTGCTGCTGTTGCTGCTGGACCAGGCTGCACAGTTAGGGGATTTAGTGGGGGAGGGAAGAGAATAATTTAGTGCGCTGGCCAGAGCTCGGTGGAAACATTTTTGACAGAAAAAACAAAAGACTGCTGGCCTGGCGTGGGAGTGAGCCTTAAGCTTTGTACAGTGTGTCCGTGGGACTTGACGGCTCTGTTAGCACGGCGGTGTCATATCAGCATGCCGGTAATGCTCGTGTACCCCGCTGCCCCAGCGCTACTCCTGGCTCGAGGAGAATTCATTACGCTGTCTTAACGGTTGCTTTTCAATACGTGTGGTTTACAGGCAACGTGCAGCTCCATGAGGTCCCAGAATAGCGGCCATTGATCTAATTCTCCTTTTTCCCTGTTTGCCTGAGGGAACAGAAAGTACACTTGTAGAACTTGCAAATCACAGCAACAGAGGTCACAAGCGCAGTAAAAGTCAAAATGATCCTGACAAATTGGACAGATTCTCTGAAATTGAGAGTTCTTCTCAGAGAAATGAAACATGCTGTCCTTTGAGGTAAATAAAATGCACTTGTATAAAATTTGGAAACAAAGTTGTTGTATAGCAGGAGAAGGCCTGACAACAGAGTGTGTGTGACATTTGGTACTACATCAGCATCTGTTCCCCCCCTTTTTTTTTTTTTTTTTTTTAATAAGCAGAGATGTCTTGTAGTATTTGGCATTTGTGATTCCTGTGACATCTACCCTAACTATCACAACAGATGGTACCCAAGAAAGGACCGTGCAAGCAGAGAGATACAAGGCACTCTAAGCTTGAGGACAGAGAACTTCCATGATGTGCCCAAAACCAAGGTGGGACACCCTGAGGAGCTCCCCAGCCTAATGTTCATTGTAAAACCACTGGAGCAACTGTGCTTGGGCTGGGATGAAGGGCTCGTGCACTGCAGGGACAGAGGATGCTGCAGGAAGTCGTTAAGAAATTTTGGCCATGTGCTAGTAGGGAGTACAGCTGTGACACAGTAAACTGAGGTGGCAATGCATCGTTTCTTCTCTTCCTTTTTTCCTCCGTGTGGCTAGAACAGGACTGTGAATGCAGAGGAGGTGCTGTGGGGTAAGACGCACAGTTTTGTGGAAGTCCAGAGCAAGAGAAGTGAAATGGTGCAGATATAATGTGATATGCATTTATGGGGTTGTGTGTGGGAAGGCTACATTTCACTTGTCTGCAGGCAGCTTGCCATAACTAATAGCATTTAATACTTTTTTGTTAGTTTCATTTTTCTTCATTTATATACATGTATATTTTATATACATATACATTTCTTCTTTCCCTTTTTTAAGGGAAAAGAAATCATACTCATATGTGAAGAGTCTTACTGGGAACCAGGAAAAGCACAGGGCAGTTTGCATTGTCGTAAACAGTTTATTCCTGACTGAATAATCTGTTGCTGAGATGGAGTGGGCCTGTTTGTAAGCAGGTGTGTGTGATCAGTGTTCCGTGGAAATCTTTCTTTGTGTCATACTATCAATTTCAGAGATTTTAGGAGTTTTTTAAAAGCTGGATGTGATCTGGGCTGATAACAAATAGGGCTAAAAAGGCAAGAAGTGGAAATACATCTTATGCTCCCTGGGATGTAAGGACAAGTGGGTGCTGGAGTATCAGACAGCAAGGGACATCAGAAGCAGAGCTCCTTCAGTAACGATGCTCCAGAAAGATGAGGAGCTGGCTGGTCTGATGGCAGATGGTTTGCAGACTATTTGAGGAGGCTGGTATTATGGTGCTCCTCAGAAGTCTGGGTGTTAAATAGCATCTCTTTCCTATTTTCCCAGTCACATAACTACATAAGATAAAAGCTTCGTCGAGCTGCTAGACCATGGACTGGTTTTGCAGGATCCAGCCAGACGTGAGAGGGGTTAATTCACACCGTCAGTGCAGAAGACAAAATGGATCTTTGAAACAAATGTGTTGGGGGAGGGGGGGGTAAACCCATCAATCATGTGAATACTGCTTTACAGTAACTCACAACTGCAGCTTTTTTTTTTTTTTTTTTTTTTTTTTTTTTTCTTAAGCAAGGGGCTGGCCGAGTCTGATCAATCCCCTGGCTCTCAAATGGTTCTCAGCAGGCAGTAGCTCACTCCTTGTGGGTTTGTATGTACATGAAAGCCCACTTTATATTAACTCTGTGGAATAGTATTTTTTTCTTCTCTAAACCCCTTAGCGCTAATTCAGTGTAATTATACTCATTGAATACAGTACTGACAGCCCCACTCCTCCCCCTTTCCTGTCAGGATATTGGCCTAAAAATCACTAGATGAAGAAAATCCAAAACAACGATGGGAATCCTTTGTTCTGGTCTTCTACATAGGTTTTTATTATTTAAATGCAACCCGTTGGTCACACTTCCAAGTATTTTTCTTTTAAACTGAAGACTGGAAGGAAAAAAATATTTTCTTCTTTTAAACATTAATGAAGAATTAGACTTTATGCTTTAAGGAAAATGCTAAATGTTTCAAAACTCGTTACTAACTGAGCATTGGCATTGTTATTAACAGCCTGAGGCGGCTGAAGACCTCATTCTACCTTTTTGGAAATGGGGAGAGATGCCAGGGAAAGGCAGGGAGCCTCTTTCTACCTGGTCCTTCCCATGCCTATGTCTGTGTCTCAGGGATAGGTGACATTTTCCCTGTTGTGTTTTCAGGGCTGAAAATAAAGATGCAAGTGTCCTAGCACTGCATGATCTGGTCCTTTCTAGGTCTGTATGTATGAATGAAAGTCACATAGTGGAAAATATCTGGAAAGTAGTGACTAAAAATGATTTCTAGGAGTCATAGGAGATAGGCAAGGCCATGTGAGTTCTGAATGTAGTGTCCTAGAGAGATGTCTAACAATTCTTAGGCATATAATTGAGATGGCCAGAGAGAGTAAGGAGACGTTGCTGTTGAGAGACACCAGAATAATGCATTTTGTATCCGTGTCAACATTTTCAAAAGGTGTAAAGGGAAAAGAAAGGAAAAGAGGGGGGAAAAAACCTCTCCAGCAACCTAATAGCTGGAATAAGTTTGCTCGATGGCTTAAAGAGCTTAATGCATCTGACAGACTCAAGAAGAACAGATAACCACATCATAAATATGCTTTAGGGAAGAAAAATAACAAGTTAGAAGGCCTCTAACTTACAGGAGAAAGCCATGATAGGAAAAGTTCAGTTAAAAACTAATTTACAATTTTACAGAGTAGATGATGGGATGCAGAATTATAATTTCACAAAAGCTTTAATGGAAGGCAGTGGATCCCTCATTTTATGAAAAGTAGGCAACAAATGCGGGGTCATGGATTCCAGAAGATTGGCATAAGGAACTAACTTGGGGCTTTTGCCCAAGAACACCTATTTTTTTGACTTGACAGGAGAGTTTTTCCTCATGTGCTCAGAGATGAAATGTGGGCAGGTCAATGGAGCAGAAGTCTGTTTTAAAAGATGGCAAATGTGACACTCTTCATCAAATAATGGAGTTTTAATTTTAACTGTAATACATGAATATTGCAATTTAGGTGCCAATTTACTTCATATACAGGCTGTAACATGTTTTATGTAACAACTAATGTGTTGCCTTTTTTCACATCAAATTGTAACTCAATTGCTGTAGATGTAGAATACAGTCAAACATAATGTCAAAACCAAAGCGAACGGGGAAATGTACATTTTAAAACCAGAAGGGCCATGCTGGGAGGGCATTTACCATCAAAAGGTGGAGTTATGTGCTCCTTTTATTTTTATTTATTTATTTTTATCCCCTCTCTTACCCTGCCTTACTTATAGCCCTTATTTCGGAAATTCTGGTCCTTTAGCACAAATGGTTTTTATCCAAGCATTGTCTTGCTATTCTTAGGACTTTCTGTAAATAAAACCTTTTGGAAAAGTGAATCTGAACAATGAAGGCATGCATCTAAGGTGAAATAGATCTGTCTACATAAAGGTCTACCTCTTTAGAGTAAAATAAACAAAATCAAACTAATTCAGAGAAGAGTATCTATGCCAGTGTGTGCTATTAGTTACCTACTTTTTACCTGGGGAATGAGCAAGGTGTGCAGGGGTAAAGAGGTCTTCTGGACTTTGCAAGGCTCAGGAAAGAGAGGCATTAGAGAGAAGGAAGGTTTCAGCTTTATTGGCTTCCTTTGCTGATGGGAGTGAGGAACTTTTATTTATATACTTGTAGTCATGTGGATAAGCAAGTTTTGTTTCCAGAGTTGGAAGAAATGATGGCTTTCCTCTCACTGAGAAGTATGAAAGAGTTTAGTAGCTTTGAAATCTAGTTCAATTCAAGAACCAACTATAATTATAATAAATTTTTGGCTTCATTTAAGAAGATTTTGAAAGATCAAATCCCAAAGAAGGTTTTCCCAAATGGGGAAAAACCTGCTCATTTCTTTCCCATGGAATACTGAATTGTTCTACAAAGTACAAGTCCTTGAATTGGATTTTCAGGTGTAATACAACTTGGGTGGGGAGGACACAGGGCAAAAAGCAGAAGTTGTAAGCCTGTGATGTGGAGAGTGGTTATAGCTTGCATCGATTCCCCAGATCTCTGAGCAGTCTCTGTTCTCATTTCTTCTACTTTGCTTTATGTAAAGGTCATGCTTCCCCAGCAACCACTAGGACCCATTACCTTTTCTTTTTTTCTCTGTGATTAGCATTTCCTAATTTAATGATGGTATCAATGTGGTGTAACCATCTGGAGATACTCAACTTGAAAAGGACTGAAACTCGAGGCTGAAAACTTTGGCAAAGTGCAGACACATCTATCCCATGCTGTTCCTGTGGAGCAGAGGGAAAATCATTCTGGATTTCCAGTGCAGTTTAGATATTTCTTCTCTGGGCTTTGTGCAGGTAGCTCTCTGCTACAGTCTTTTCAACAACTTCCACAGGTTAGGCAAGAACATATTGATTTTGAACTTACTTTTTTATATAGCTGCCTAGATAGCAAACCTCCAAGCACAGGAGAGAACTTTGATTAAATGAAACAGAAGATAAGTATTACCAGAGCCAGATAATTACAGGTAGGCAGACATCTTGATGAGATTAGAAGGGCAGGAGTAGATACAACAAACAGAGGCATATACCTTATGAGCTATCCTGATTAGCTCCTAATCCTTAAACAGACTTGATTGAACTCTGGCTGACTGAATTGTTCTCTCTTGGGACACTGTTTCTGAATTTGTATAGCTGTTGTGGAAGATTCATCTGTGCTACCTTTTGGGTAATTGTGAGCAGCCAAGGCTGACAGTTCAAACCCTCGAGCAGGCAAAACTGGGAACAGCAGCCAGGGCTGGTGATCTCACGGAACAGATGGTGACCCAGAAAGCTGTATGCTCAGCATTAAGTACTTAATGACATGCAGGTGTCCTTCATGGTTTGGAGCACTGAAGTTTTTAAATTTACTGTAGGAAGTTGGTTACTTTGAAGACCAAATGAGGCTTCCCACCTCTGTGGAGCCATTTGTGGTGCAATTTACTGCTGCCAAAATCTGTCAGCTTAACAAACAGATGTGCGGCACAGAACTGACCTGAACTTGCCTATAGTGGGATTTAAGGATGGATCAACCAGAGACATCTTCATTGTAGACAATTCAAAGTCTTAGCCTGAGGCCACCAGAGTGAAGAATCATTTAGACAGTAATTTAGCACTAAGATGTTACTGTTATCTGTTCTTAAAGCAAGTTATTTTAGACCAGAACCAAGTGGTTGCTCTGCGTTCATGAAATAGCATTATCCTACTAACATTTGCTATGCCTTGAATGAGTAGTAATTTAGGATAACTAGAAACACCTTTCCATAGTGACCTTTCTTGTTGTTTGCCTCTTCAAAAAAATTGGTTTTCAAAGTGACAGGTCCATGGCATTGGGGAGAGAAGAAGAGGTAATGCTTCAGACCAGAGGAGTGGGGAGGAGAGGCAAAAAAGTCAGAACATCTACATATTTATTTATTTTTTAAAAGACTTTGAGTATACTGTGTTGCTGTTTCTGTTTCTGTAGTAGTGGTCATCTTTCCATTGAGCCAAGTGGCTCCAACAGATTGTGTCTGTGCTGTCACTGCAGGCACAGTTGAAGTGAGCTTTTCTCTTTGTGTGCTTGAACTACCTTTCTGGTGGCTCTGGCTACAGCTAGAGTATGAGCCACCATAGAGAGTAATACTGATTATCAAGAAGCTGAAGCTTAAGTTATGAACTCTAGGTCTGAGCTCACTGGTCAATAGAGGTGCTAATGCCACTCCAAGGAAGCTTGGCATCTTGTTCGCTGGATTAGCAGTGAATAAAGTTTAGTGATTCCCATCTCTTGGGAGATACCTTTTCACTCGAATAGTGTCTCTGTTTTTTTTTTTGTTTGTTTGTTTGTTTGTTTTTTGTATTTTTAAAGGAGTTGAGGGAATGAAAGGAATCATGCCTGATTAGCTTTAGGAAGGAGGAAAAAGATCTCATGGTTCAGAATGGTAATCACTCTGCGAGGGGCAACTATTTCCAGGAGTTATCACTTAATCTCTAGGTAGACTCTCTTCTGAGTAGGATTTAACCGGTAATATTTGGGCTGGCAGAACTACACAATCATTTCTCTATCAGGATAAGGCAGGAAGACATTCTTAGGTAATAATTTGCATTTTACTGAGGGGTGCCCGTTATAGCTTTTCTCTCCATAAACATCCTGAATTGTCCTATTGGCTTCTACACAATTTTTGGTATGCTTGAGATGAATTTTGACAGGTTATTCTGGGAAGTCATTAATGGTATGAATATCCCAGTAAAATCTAGGATTCTCTTGTAAAATATTCTAGTTTTAGGGAATTGTTTGGTGCTGCTTCTTGCCTTTCTTCTGTTGTGCTTCTCCCCCACCTGCCAGGATGGTGCAGAGAAATAGGCTTTTTGGAGCTCTTACATCTCAGGCTTTCCTTTCTCTTCCTCTTCCTTTCTTTCTGTTGCGGACATCAACAAGCTCCCTCCTTGACCTCTGTAGGCCAGCATGCAGTAGGACATCTTCCCTTCATCTGGTGTTGGGATACATGGTGTTATTAAACTTTTTTTTTTTTTTTTTTTTTTTTTAAACATGCATCTGTTTAAGATGCCCTGAAAGAAGGAGCTCTTCGCCAATGCTGTTGTAGTGAGGATGTGAAAAATGTAGAAGCTAGAGGAATATGTCAGAAAATCTCTGCTATATCTGAGTGAATAAGCTATTGCATCTTACGTACATCTGATCTCTAGTGCTAAAAATTGCCTTGATATTTGCATAGGGGTAAAATACCTACAACATAGGAGATGTGATTAAGGGAACTTCAACACTACAAACACAGCTTTGTAATTTTATTTTATTTTTTTCTTTTAGATGAGCTACCCATCCAACAGGCATCCACTGAAATTTCTTTTCAGGCACTTCTCTCTTCTCCCTTTAAAATTCCATCCTTTCCTGGTAAACCGTTGAGAAATTCTTTTTGGGAAGAGGCTGAGGAAATAAACCCCCATCCCCAAATAACAACATCTTTCTTTGTGGAATCTGCATTTTTTGAAAATGGACTATGTTCCCTCACACCTCCTGTGCTTTTCTTTTTCAAATCACATAACTTCCTGCATGAGGTAACCTTTTCTATCTCTGTCCGTCTCTCTCTCTTGCTTGCTCTCCCTCTGGCTTGCTTTTCAGCCAGCGTTGCTCTCTGGGTCTCTTGCTCGCTGATGAATGAGTTTCATTCATCTTTCTTTTGGGGGCTCTGTGAAAAGCTTTAGACTTTGCCTGCTCCCATTTTTTCGCTCCACTATTCATTTCCATGGCGATGGAGAAAGGAGGGGGATGGCAGAGTGGGTGGTAGTGGGGCCAGAGGTCAAGAGTGGCCACTCTCTGAATTAAAGCTTTGAATCCCATTAAAGGTGACACGTAACCTGGAGTAACTCTCCAAGAACTTGGCTGTCAAAATTATCAAAGCAAAGGGAGGGGGAGGCAGGAGAAAGAGAGAGAGAGATCAGAGGAGGAGGGACCCAAGAGCTTGGAGTTTCTGTCAGGATTACATCTGGTGACTTAATATAGGGGTAGTTCATTTGTGTTACCATACACTGCACTGCTTCAGCGAGTCTGGGCTCCGCAATCTGCATGCAGATAGGGTGCGTGAGGTAGAGAGGATTCCCCTCTGCCTTTGATCAACAAGTGTAATCTTCTGGTTAAGTAAACAGCCCTTCCCCACCAAGAAATGGGAGGGGGGAATTGAATATAGATAAATGTCCTGGGCACTTTAGATTTCATTAGGTTACTTGCTTTCATTTCTTTCACAGAGGTGCCAGGAGGACTCGACCAACCAAGATGAGGGACATTTACTTGGCATTGTATGAATAGTCACTGAGAGAAAGTCTGTGTCCCAGAAGACAGTATGTAAAGTAGAGGAAAGTGTATCAAGCTGTTTCCAAACATTCAAAATATAGGTCTTTTTAAACCATTACATTTTGAAACTTGCCAATACCTATACTTAAAAAACAAAAACAAACACACACACAAAACAACGCAAAACTTGTTGGATTTTCTTTTTCACTGGATGTTGATAACAGAGAGGAGGAATCTAAAGGAGGGAACAGGACCTCCTTCTCTGGGTGCATGATGTATTCTGAATTTCCATCCACTCTTTGAATGGTCTCCTCATGGTTGTAATCAGGATCCTGTGTGCAAGTTCTCCTTTCTCACTTGTAATGACTGATGAGCCAGCAGTTCAAAGTGGAATTTGCTGTCAGCTCCTGAGTGCAGGATCTTGCTCCTGGCACTACTGTTACCCTCCACCCTCAAGATTATCTAGTTCTACTTTTATGAAGGTCTGATCTTAATATGCACTATTAGAAAAGCCTACTAATTTTCTGTTATATAAAACTTTTATCCTTGCTCTCCTGTGTTTTCTGTATTAAGTGAAAATGTGAAAAATTGGGTGCTAAACTCCTTTTGAATCCTTTCAAATCCCCCTCACTATATTTCTCAGCTTGTGAAAAATCTGTCTAGATCCCAAACTGGACAATACTTTCCCTGCCAGTCCTGAGTATGCATTCAGCAACTGAGATTTTAAAAATCTGTTTGTACTATGAATTGTATTTGAAGTGAAGCCTTCAGCATCCAGGTCAAGTTTTGATGTTTAGAAAGACTTGGTTGCTCCTCTCTCAGGATACATTAGCTAGGTCTGTAGCATCATAATGGTTCTTCTGACTATCCTATTGTTCACTAGCATCCCTGAGCTTCCTTGTGGCACTGTAAGAAATGGCTCAACTCACTTGAGATGGAGGAGGACCCTGTGTTTTCTGTGCTTGTTGTTTATATTTATTTTTTAGAAAATTACTGTTCTTGCTGCTAGAGGCTAGTAGAGTTCTTTGCGTACAGTGCTTTTTTTTTTTAACAAACAAACAAAAAAAACAAACAAACATGATTTATTCCTTTGTATCACAAATAATTTGCAGTATCTTTTAAAATAAAAGGTTATTTTTTAATTTTCAAGTCCATATTTTTACATCATTTCCCCCCCTGCCAATGGTATATAGGAGTTTTTATTTATTATTATTATTTTCTCTTTGGCATTTCTTCACTTTCTTAACTAGCATAAAGTGAAAAGAAATACTGGACTTTCAGACCAAATTGCAGAACGCTTACATCTTTGTGATGCAGTAAAAATAAGAACTCGAACTCTATATAGTTATCACAGGAGATAAAAATGGGGAATTGGGAAGGTTATTAGGAAAGTTTGATATTCATGTGTGGCTTTTATTTATTTATTTTTGTTAGAGATAGTGAAGGCATAGCTTGAGATGCCAGAAATACCCTAAACTGAGAAGCAAAGGAGGAATAAATGCTTACGCTACTAAATGAGATGAGAACTCTGTTAGTCATATATAACTCTAGAGATGTTAAAAGTCCCCTAATTAGGGAGACAATCAGTTGTAATATGTATTTCATGCAAAAGGAGACTGCTGAGAGAAACAGATCTAACTTTGGAGACATGCTGCAGCTAATAAAGGAGCTAAAGCAGCCAGGGAAAGGATCAAAACAACAGCAGCAGCCACTGGTTCAGAGGTATGCAAACTTGGGCCAAGGGGACCTCAGAAATAGGGCAGAGATGAAGTGAGTGGAGAATAAAAGCATTGTAGCTCTCTTTACATGGGAGGTAGAATGAAGCAGTGCAGGGACTGAGGGGGGAGAGTTTTTGTTAATAAGGAAGATACTGGCCTAATTTGGTAGATTTGCACCCTGTCAACAGGCACCAGAGCAGGAGGGGAACTGCTGTCCTTTCAGCCATCAGATTTGTAATTATGGCATTTGATCAGTGATATCTCTTCCTGCTGGATAATATTGCTAAATGCAATGTGAGCTTAATGCAAGAAAGCTACAATCTGTCCCAATAGCAGCATGCGTAACAAGCACACTGACCAGTGGGATAGGCCCATTCTCCCCCCCACCCCCACCCTGTAAGACTTTTTTTTTCTTCCTTTGTTCTTGCTGGTGAGAGGTATGTTTGATATAGACCTGTTCCAGCAGGACTTTCAGGTCTGTTAGTCCTCCCTCTATTCCTTTCACTTGAAACAGAACAAACACAAAATGTAGACAATGGAGAGGAAACAGATTTAAGGTAGAGATTTGATTTACCTGCTCTGCTTGATACAACTTCTCCACATAGTGTTGTGTACTTTCACCCTCAGAAGTGTTGCCTTGCTAACTCCTCCCCAGTTCTTTCTATTTTCATACCCACTTGTAATATATTCTTCCCCTCTCTGTAGCAAACCCACCTGTTAATGTTGATTCTCCTGTACCAACAGCAATCACTGAGCTAACCTTGTTAATCCGTGTGTTATCTGAGGCGTGGGAGTATGCTGCCTTGCAGAGACTGTAATAGAATTGCATAAGCAGTTTCCCTTCTTCTGTCAAGCCATTTTGCAAGAGTTAAAATGCAGCATACAGCACTGCATAAGCTAGCTGTATTTTCCACTTGAAGGTGTATCTTGCTGACATGACAAGACCTGGGCTGAAGAAGAATTTAGAAAATTTGGGGAGAGATTTGCTGCCAGTGAATCGGGGTGAATTGGTTTTATGTCTTATTTAACCTGTAGCATGCCTGGTAGGTGATTGTTCAGAATCTACAGCTGTGGCCCTCACTCAGCTCTAGGGTTATGCATGAACCTTAAAGGAAAAAAAAAAAAAAGTTTAAGAGCTCATCAGGCCTTTCAGAGAGATCGACTTTGTTTCCTTGAACAGGTAGGGATTTGTGAGAGCTACTTTCTGTACAGTAGGTATTAGTATCTCCCTTCTCTCTTTTCCCACACTCGCAAGTACTGTTATTTCTGTTTCCAGTTAAGGAGGGCAGATTGTAGCATTTCTGACCTGGCCTGCAATATCATTCTTAGGAAAATGCATGTTTCTCTTGACATTCATGATTATGAGCTCTTTAACTCATGGGACTTTTGCCTCTCTGTCCAGTGGTGTCTTGGCTTGTAAAACTTGCACACATTATTATGGATGTCACATAGGGATGTGGATGCTCCACGGCTGGGATATGCAAATCTCCACATCACGCTAAGTGCTTTTATCAGGACCCTTGAATGTCCAGCTTTGTATAAAACCAGGCCTGCTTGTGGAATTGAATATAAGTGAGACTGTGGGTCTCTTCCCAGCTGAACGTAATGCTTTTGACTGAACACTGACACAGGCTGCCCAGAAAGGTTGTGGAGTCTCCATCACTGGAGATATTCAAAAGCCGTTTGGACACAGTCCTGGGCAACTGGCGCTTGGTGTCCCTACTTGAGCAGGAACTTGGACCAGGTGGCCTCTAGAAGTCCCTTCTAGCCTCAGAAGTGCTGTGTTCCTTGTACATGTCAGTTCTGTGACTCACAAATGATTATCTGGTTCAGGATTTTACCCCATCTCTACCCTTCTGTTAGTCAATATGTATGCTACAGATTAGTGTACAGATTGGCAGTGTGAGCTAGTAGAGGTGAAGAGAAGGGCATGAACTGTGTTGCATTTAAAGAAGGGGACAAATGATGCTGAACTATTTTTTTACTTGAAAGAACTACTGATGGAAACACTGCCATTTCAACTACTACTCCAGCAATGTGCACCAAGTAACATCCTGATAAAGAACTGTGACTGGAGGGACAACACTCTTGCTCCTTCATAGAGACCTTATTGTGGTATAATACATGCTCAAGCTGCAGGAAAATGAGTCCTAGGCATCCTGTATGGCTTCATTGGCTGTGGAGGGGGGAAGAAAAAGTTGCTGAGGGCTAGCTTTGGTGGGAAGCTAGCTAAATCAGAAACGTGCTTGATTTGGAGAAAGTGCCAAATCTCCAGTATATGTGAGGAACACTTGGGTGTTTTGTGAGGTCTGCGTGGTGGCCAGATGACCTGACTACATGAAGTGTTCAAATATAGCTTTTCTGAAACCCATGAGGATGACTTGCTCCTAGTAAAACTGCTAGGAGTGTTCTGGGAAAAATCTGGTGTCATCTTGGTACTGGAATAGCCTGAACTTCTCAGATGCATTCACTTCTTCCTGCCTCCGGTCTCCAGCCTTTGCCACCACGAAGTCTGCTCTTTCTTTCTAAGGTTATTTCTGGGTCAGTAAAGAGGGAGATATAATCCTTGAGCCTTGTGAGGTAGTTAGCTTAATCATCTGAGCTTGTTCTGGCAGAAAGCTGCTTACAGCAAGCCTGTCTTGTGACAGGGAAAGAAAGGGGGCAGAAAATGGGTAGGAGAGCCTGAATCACAGATCTGGAAATAGGTGCTGGAAATCCCACTCTTCTGACGCAGGACTTCCATTGTTAAATCCCTTAGCAGCCTCTGATTTATGTAAATGTTTATGTGAGGTGGACTCACATTACTCTGATCTTCCAGTGGTTTGGAATCTGACATCTACCTGTAACTGTTTTCAATTAAATTCTGTAGGACTTAGTAGTAATATCTATTAAATTCTATGTTTCCATCCTTTGAAATCTTACAGGGTGCTTTTCTTTCAGGCTTAGCCTTTAATAAGTTCCAGTGTAATTAAGCTACCATCATCTTGGATTGAGAAGAGAATCTTCAGAAGGATTTATTTTTCTCCATTTCCTTTGCTGAGTTTCTTAAAATGTCAGACCACAGAAAGTAGTTGCCTGCTCTCGGAGTTTTTTGAGCAATGGCCTCAGCCCTCATGGCTTCAGCACAGTTGGCTGGGCTCAACTGAGCTTCATATAGAGATACTTGTGTATCAGCCTTCATTCTGCAGGGACCTTCCTCAATGCACAGCCTGCTTGTTGCTGTCTGGCCCGTTCCATTCCTGATCATCATCATCTTCCAAGTCCTTTCTCATCCCGTCTGTTTTAGGCTTTTGCCATCTGTGACACAGTCCTAGAGCCTGAAAGGTTTCAGAGTCTGTTTCTTGGGTGACAGAACTGGGATTGATTCTTGATTTAGTTTATTTAACATAAAGACAGTGCTTGTCCCATCCCTGTCAGCTTCTGGAGACTATTTCACATAACATATCTGTATGTATATGCAACACTTGTAAAAGCAGGCCCTTTTCCCCTCACTCCCTTGGGAACTTCTTAGCAGTAGTAGAGAGCCACAGTTGTGTGTTCTGTGCACAGACTAGGCAGGCTCACTCTTTTGGGGTGGCTGTAGCATAGACCACATGTGGCTCTGAAGTAAGGGCCCTACTGCTCTTCCTCTGCTGCAAATATAAGCAATAATGCAAATATAAAGCATGGAATGAAGAAAGAAACATGGTGTTATGATGCATCTTGGAACTGTACCCAATGAGAGATGGATTGGCGTGATGCCCAGCTGCAAAGTAGAAGTGAGCCATCCCTTTTCTGTGCCCAGGTGTAGTCTGTTGGCAAGGCAGCATTCACTGGGAAGAGGGACCAGGTCTGGGGGCTCAGGACACAGGAAGAAAGGTGCAAGTGCCACAGCCCATCTGTGAGAGATCCAGCCCTGGTTGCAAGTGGGCTTTTGGAGGGAACCTGCTCTTGAGTCTCATACTTCATGTATGACACTTGGCAGAGATCTGTAAAACTGGGTGCTGGGGCTGCTTGTGTGCTCACTTGCCTCAGGACCCAGATATGGATGGTATAGGTGCAAACTGTGCCATGCTTGCTTGTTTCCTATCTATAACTTTTGAATAGAAATGCCTTTATTGCAGGTGGGGTATGTGTGCTCAGACTTTACCTTTTATCTTCAGAAATGAATATCTCAGGTGACAGGTCCTGTAGAAGCACAGTGCTATGGTATTTTTGCCCTCTTTCTCCCTTGCTTAATTAAAAAAAGGAAGGTCTAAAAGAGTTAGTAGTCAAGGGATACAGGAAAATTTGAATCTAAGTCCCTGTCAAACTCTCACTGTATTCACTGTATGAGTGGAATGTGATTATTTTTCTGAGAAACTGCAAAACAAGCAAAAGGCGACTCTGAGAAGATCAAGCAAATATTTTGCTCTTTGGTTTGTACTGTAGCAGCATGAAGACAGATCCGTGGAGTGAATCAGAAGTTGAGTATCTGCCCTGACCTATAAGGAAACATGGTCCTTGGGGTGGAGTGAGAAGCTGATGGAAGACATACTGTCTTTGATTCCCAACCAAAAGAAGGGTGGGCTGTGAAGGCAAGCCCTGGTCTGCTAGTGAGGATGTATTGCTGATTTCTGTGCATCAGCGCATCGTGGTAACCATCAATGCTGTTCTGGGGACCTAGGAAAAGCATCAAACTAATTGCTCTACCGAAGCTCTAATTTGCTCATCACTTTTGGCTGATGTGATTAGCAGTCAAGGCTAATTACCTGCAGGAATGCTCCCTCTTGCCTCCCTGAATCCACACATGAGGAAGTTGGTGTTATGATCCTTGGCAATATAAGCTGTTCTTTCTTCCTTCCATCATTGAAGAAGATGTGAGTACTAATGAAATCAAGGTAGGGGAACACTTTGGGATCAAGTATCCTCTTTCCTCAACTCTTCTCTCTGTGTACTGCTTTGTGAGTTTTTGTTCCTACTCTTAAAAAGAACGACAGAATTATTTTGAAAAGCAATCCCATACACTTACATTGTGTGAACCAATATAGGTGTGCTCTGTGATAGCACTTTTTTGCTTGCTTCCTGTGACAAAGAGATGAGTGAAAGTAACTGGCAAACAGATATGCAGAAGGTTTATTTCCTTGTAAACGTGATACAGTGACCTAAAGATGGGGGTGGTGAAGAAGGAAGTTAATTGAAATGGTCCGGAACTTCATGCAAGTCTGAATTTAATCCTGCCTTCCTGCGTGCATGCCTGTCAGCCATTCTTTACTGAAGAGGGAGGTAATCTTACTCAAAAGCTGAACTGCACCTTTCTTGGCAAAAAGTAAAAATAGAAAAGAGTGAACAGGTTTGAGTATACTGAACGTATTGCAAACTATCTAGAAGGGAAAAAGCAACATGGCTAGGCTGGATTTGTTTTTTTTCCCCTTGTCTCCTGTGCTGGCATACATCATAGAAGGTGAATTCAGCTTTGTTGAGCTAATTGTTTAGGAGTGGAATCAAGAATCTTTAAGATTAATGTACAGGGAAAACTAAGAGAATATACCTGAAATCCAGAAAAGCCTGTTGACTGAGTGGTCGCTTGGGTGCTGAAGATTTCATGGCTACTGTAATACAAAAAGTTAATGAGGTAAATTAGCTTATAATGAACCTTATGATGCCAGTTATTTCCAATATTCTTGTTATTCAGGATAAAGCTGAGCTATATTTGTATTTAGCTATATTTAAACTGCACTGCAATCTGAAACTTCATGAGCACTAGCTGGGCACCAAGGTAAAAAAGATCTACTATGAATCTAGGCATCTCACATGCCAATAAAGTCTTAAGTCCGTTGGGGCTTTATATCCAAGCAGATGCTTGGTTAACCCTCTCACAGTATGGCAGGTTACCAGAAAAAAAACATGAAGTTTGTGGGATCTCCACCCTCATTCATTAAAGGCAGCAAGTTCACTTAATGTAGGGTTTATACTTCCTAAAGTGTGCAACCTTACAGAAATGAACACATGCACCTGTAGTTGTATATGGGAGAGAAGACCTGAATCCAGGTCCATTGAGTGTTTGTTTTACTTTATGATTTGTGCAGAAATTGAGGTAGGAAAGATGTGTATGCATGAAAATGTCCAGTATTTCAGGCTTTGTAAACAAAGCATCTTTCAGCTCATAATTTTTGTGGTTTATAATGGAGAATAACAAACAGCATAATTTTCAGAAAATTTAAATAACGGCAAATAATTCCTTACACTTTTATCAGCATTGCCCCAACATTTGCACTGTTTTGCAAATTTTCTTAAGAGTCATAATGCCAAAAGGTCCGAGTGAATACAAATAAGAAAAAAAATCTGTTAGAGCTTAGACTGTGCTACCTTACTCACGCTTTATTGCAGTTTAAACTGGAACTTGATCCCCATAGGTATTTTCTCTGATAGGCTTTCCTGAGACTTTTTCTTAGTGCACACTCCAGACAGGTATCCTTTGAAAACCATGTTAGACTTTTTCTACCTTCTTGTTGGCAATAATTTCCGAATAATATGATACAGCTATAAAGAGAACACCTTCCCCCCCCCCCCCTTTTTTTTTTTTCTTTTCCACCTTCCCCATTGGCAGCATTTAACTTGAAAGGAGGCTGAATATTGCCAGAGTCCTCCCACTCCTGTACTGGCCTCCAGGCTCTCATTGCAAACCACTTTGGAATGTGCCAAGGCCTCTGGGACACCCACACCCTGGGAAAGAAAAGAGGAATCATCAGTTTGGTAGCTGTCTTGCATTGGCTTTCTGGCATTGCTATTAAGAATTATCAGGGTTATATTATCACTGTTTTATTCGTGGCCATTTATAATCTTGCAAAGTCATCTTTCATTCTTTTTTCTTTTCCCAATGTGTGTTTTTACAAGTAGATAGACTTAAGGCAGGACAGTAGTCAAATGGAGATTTTTTACAGTTCAAATTTAGTTTTGATACATTGTCATGACGAAACATTTTCCAGTTTAAAAAACAAACAAATAGGTAATGCTGTAGAAAATGTGCTGCTCTGTTCATTATGTACAATGTGTCTGATATTCAAGAATATAAGTAATAATAAGTAAAAAATATATTTCAAACAGTAATGCTTTTTTTCCCTTCCTATCTTACTTTCAATGGTTGGGCTTTAAGACCTAAAACAGGGAATGCACCTGTGTGTTACTTCTGGAGACTTTTACATATTCCCTGGCAACAGTGACCGCTCTGCTGAACCACTTGCATCATGACCTATTCCCTTGGTGGTAAGCTTCAGAGATCATCTGCATCACTGGCCTTAGTGACTCCTAATAATGCCAACTATTGATTGTTTTGGAATTATTTTGGAGTTACTACATGACTAATTTTCTGCTATAATCATGGCAGATCCATTTTGTGGCTTTGCGTATGGTTCAGTCACTTATTTAAGGTGAGTGGAAAATATTAATGGATCATTTTGCCCTTTTGTTTACACAAATATGCAAATTAAGGCCCAAGTCTGAAAAAAATTGAGTGATGCTGTAAATTGTTTTCTTTAATGTCTGGTTTATAAAACTTTGGGATCTAGATAAACTTTGTATGCAAGATTTGGCTTCTGGTTTATGTGAATGCTTTCACCACTTTTTTTTTACTGGATATGATTCTTGTCTGTTAACCTTTTATCTCTACACTATTCTTGACATTTTCACATCTGAGTGCGTTCATATGTAGTGACACAGACCTTTTATTACACTTCAGTATCCCGATTTCCACAGTTTGCAAGCTAAACTTAAATTATCTGATCTTCTTGGCTATTGGTGCTAAGTTCCTCTAAGAGATCAGGCAATGTAGCTTTTTTTTTTTTTTTTTTTTTTTTTTTTTTTTCCCCCAAGAACAAGAAGCAAGAAAATGACCAAGTGCTTTTTTGATACTTTGGAAATACGATATATTGAAATAGTGAAATGTTATGGTGGCAAAATTTAATTAGCTGTAACATGAGAGAAATCAAATCTTGACAATTATTTTTAGGAAGATGCCTTCCACAGTGAACTGCAGAATACCTTGCAGAGAGAGGCAGACAAGAGGACTTTTTCGAGTACAGAGATTCTCATCAAGTGACAAAACAAGAAAGTATCTCTATAAATTTAGTTGTCTGTTGTTGTTGTTGCTATTGTTATTTATCATTGCTATTATTGTTGTGTGTTATTATCATTAAGAATACCAATATCAGAGGAGAGCTGTTACAAGTGTGGAAGAGATACAAGAAGCAGCAACAAGTGTGGAAGAGATGCAAGATAGATTTGGAATCATAAGAAAATCATAAGAAAACTGTAGATATAAGCAGCTGTTTTTGTAGGATGCTTGTTAAAAAGAGAAAATAAAGCATACATTTTTGGTGGAAGACTAAAAGTGAAAGAAGTGTTAAAATGAGACTGGAAGCAGGGAATGTGGCGGCAGCAA
Organism: Stictonetta naevosa; assembly: GCA_011074415.1. Classification (NCBI taxonomy): domain Eukaryota; kingdom Metazoa; phylum Chordata; class Aves; order Anseriformes; family Anatidae; genus Stictonetta; species Stictonetta naevosa. Next base: position 59,363,701 of record CM021697.1, read on the forward strand.
CTGAAAGAACGAATGGTGAGAAAACCTAAAATAAAAAGAATTCAATAAAGGATCATCTAAGGAGAGCAAGGGTGTAGAATTAGTATAAATGGAAAACAGATTTCTTTTTGCCTTTTTTTTTTTTTTTTTTTTTTTCCCTGAAATAGTATTTTTGCTAGTTCTGTTTCCCATATATTAGTTTGAATTAGTAGATGTCCTGATTCTCTGGATGTGGTCCCATTTTGCACAGCATCAAGCTATAGGATGCAAAATGCCCTGCTGTGTCTTTTACATGATCAGCAGGAATAATAGCTGAAGGAGTACAGAATAGGATTTGTTGTCTTTATCTAGATAGGATGGGTTGTAATTAACCCATTGCAGGCAGCTGTGTTTAAATTTGTATATACCTATAGGTTTACCTGCATGTATGTATGTGTACCTGAGTAGTTACACCAAATGTCAATAAGCTATGAAGGAGTCAGCAAATGATAGATACTGAACAGCAAGAACAGCCAAAAGCTTTGCCTTACATTGTAGTGCTGTGTGTAGTTTGTCTTTCCTCGTTCTTGTCAGACTCCTTATATATCAGTCCACACTGAGGTAGTATCTGTATGAAGAGATTGGAAATACCACTTGACTTTTCATAAGGAGATACCAAAAATGGAGTTTACAGTTAGTGGCAGCAGACTTTTGTCTAGCAGGAATGCCGTATGTTTGAGAGTGCCCAGTTGGATGTGGAAAGAGACAGAATGTGGACCAAGGCTCCTGATCAGTGTTTGGTCTCTGAGGAATACATAATAGTCTGACTGCTGCTGGACCAGGCAAGGACTAATTGAGTCAACACTACTCCTATCTGAAGACATGCTGAGAAAAGAAAGGCTTAGGAATAAGTGTTAATCCACTACTTCTCTCCTTGCTCCATGGTGAGGTGTTGCCCCTGTGATGATTACAGTGCTTGTTTAGAAATCATCCTTTAAAGCTCAGCCAGAGGCAACTTTAGCACAAGTAGGCAGCTTAAAATCCAGCAGAGGGCAATGCTGTATTGCACCTATACAGATACTGCAAATGAGTCTACCTCGAGGACCTTTGAATTATCTTCTCTAATGAGAGATCATGCATTTAATTCAAGATAGATTATACTAACCTTGTGGTTGGGGTTTTTTAATAAAGTTCAGTAGTATGGCTGGGGAAATCTCTCCCATTGTTGGAACGTGTGTTGCCAGTAAGAGGATGGATAGATTGCATTACATGTTTGAGCTGCAGAGAAATAAAATGATGTCTTGTCATAGCTCTTGATAGTTTTGGTGTGAAGTTAACATCCCTCACTTTTTTTTTTTTATTATTATTATTATTATTAACCCTGACACACCTCCTCCCCCACCCCGTACATGCCTATTAACTTCTTCGGCTACTGCAGTTTTTTTAGGGCTTTTTTATTTCCCCATCATTATTCTTTGCATATTCACAAAGAAGAGGAGAAATAACATACCTCAGTAGTTAAGTAGGACCATATTCTTGGGAGAGTCATTGAAACAATTCCCATTTTACTGAAATTGTAAAGGGTATGCATACCATGATACTTTTCTGTCTATTAAACATCAGTGAATAAATTTGAAAAAAAAGTGCCAGTGAGAAGGGCCATTTAGAGTTACAGATGTATGCAGCTCTCTACTGCCTCATGAAGCACGTCAAATTCAGTAGAGATCTTACAAGGTCTGCTGTTCCAATTTTAATTTTAGACAGCTGCAATCTCAGAGTTTTGTGTGACTCTGATCCTGTTTGAAGCAACTGCACTTTTGGCGTTTCCAGTCAGATCTCTGTGTAGTTCTGGTGCACGGGATGAACCCAGAGCCCATCTTCAGGAGCTCCTTGTTCTGATGGGTGCCCCAGGGCCCAGACAGGAGCCCTTGAAACTGGATTTGCAGCTGCACACCAGCTCCCCTTTGTTCCTGCTGCAGCAGTGAATGGTCTTGGTGCAGCCCTTGGACTGCAGCTTTTACCAGGCTATTCTCCAAATTCCTGAATGAGCAATAGGAGTAAAGGGTTTCAGATGGATTTATGGGAACAAAGATAAAAAGCCTTCCTAAAGGGACTCTGGAGTAAAGCACCTTTCTTGAGGAAAACTTGTGTACTTTCCTTCTCCTCCTATGTTAGACTGCACACGGCTGCAATCTGCAGAGTGACTAGCAGTAGCAAATGGAGAAGGATTTCACCTGAGAAGTCTGATATACATACATGTTTTTATCATACTTTTCTGGCTTTCTCCTGTTCTTACTTCCGAAACAAGCCAGCAGTGTCTTCCGCACCTTGCAAGTCAGTTTGCAGTAGCGGATCAGCCACACTTATTAGGATGCAGGGCAGATGCTGCGTTTTCCGAGGCTTGCATTTCTGGTTATAATTACAGAGAGCAAAGGAGAGGAAGGAGGTGGCTTTTTCAGTGGCAAAGACAACAGCCTGGGATTTAGAACTAATCTCTGGACAAACTGTTTTTCCTAATTGACGTGTGCAGCAATGCAGTTGATGTTGCTTGCTTAAAATTCAGAGCCTGGAGCTAGCTTAGTGTGTGTGAGGTGTTCCTAAAGCCACAGACCCAGCTCTGGGGAGAAGCCGGGGGGAACACAGAGCAGGAGCCATGCATAGGGGCTCTGGGGCTGCCCCGCACTGGCCGGGAGCTGTCTCAGGTGCTGTCCCTTGGTGCTGGCTCAGGATTTTCATTTCCCCCCCCCAAAATCTAGGTGACAAAAATAGTTTCATTTCCTTCTCCCTCTCTGTGGTAAACAAAAGGCATGTACATGCAGACAGGCATGAAGGAAAAAGACTGCTGTCGCATTTCTCTTCTAGCCAGAACCAAAGCCTCCAAGTGTTTATAAAACAAGCCTCAAAATACAGCTTTTCTTAAGTCTTCAAGAGTGCAAATATAACATGCAGCCAACGAAATACCATTGTCTCTGCTCTGTGGCAAAGTAAGTGTTTAAATTTTTTTTTTAAGGACATTCGGACTGGGCCCCTGAATACCAAGTCCCAGCTGAGCATGAATTCAAATGACTGAGGCCTAAGCCCCTGATAATGGGGTTTATTAAGGAAGCACTAACAGAGCAGAACTGGAGTGGACTGAATGGCCAAACTGAAATAATGGAATGCTTGTGGCAACCAGAAAATGATTGCTTATTGGCATAATTCCAGGATAAACTTCTGCCAAGAGTACACAGTCTTTCCTTGCCAGTTTCTTCATATGGGGAAATACAGTACTAAATTTCTGCACGTAATAGCAGTGCAAAAGAATAGGAGGAGAAGTGGCAGTCTGCATAAGGAAGAGAAAAAATGTACATCCAAAATGATGTAAACAGCATGATCCCTTGAGCTTCGCTGATCAGCAGCGTCTAAAGAGACCACCTGGGCTTCAGATTTAGTAATATAGTCTGAAATGCAGGTTTTAGCCTGTGGAGTCCTCTCACTTGAATCTCTAATTAACAGCGAGTGCAGCATGCAGGGAACAGAAAAATTTGGAACCTTGTTCTAAAACTCCTCCCTTCATGAACAATTTCTTTCATACATGAAAAAAAGAGGACTGTCTTGCAACTCTGCTGTGAGACACATTCTCAAGAAAAGTCTCTTGAATCTCTCTTGAATCACTCAATTATTTTAATCACCGAGAAATGCAATTATGAGATGCAGCTGCATATAACTGCAGGTTAAGTTAAAAAAAAAAAGACTAACTGCTGCTCAGACAAGGGAAGAAAGAGTAGTGAAGTTACTCTATATTGTACTGCCTTGCCTTTATATACAGGTCTTTTGCATAGAACATTTAGTGAAAGAGCCCTGATTTGTATCCCCCCTCTGCTAGATTGGAAATGTGTTTTTTTTTAATTTCCCCCCCAGCCAAAATCTCACATATCTGAATGCTCCAAATACTATCCTACAAGGCATTTTATAGCAGCAGCCTCTCCAAATCTCACGTGAAAGCTAATCGTGTAGTATAAAATACTTAAATAGCTACTAGGGCACAACAATCTTTTCTTCCAGGAAAATGTCTTTGAGGCCATTAGAAATATCTGTACTATGAAACGTGTTACAGTCTCTGCATGGGAGATTGAGATGCTCACCTGAATAATCTTTGAGCTGTAGCTAGCACTCTCTTGAGAAGTAAGAAATTAATCAAAACCTCTACTATTAATCACAGAAAGGATCTGAAGACAGATCTTCTAAGGTTCACATTTTTATTTTGAAATAATTTTAAAATTCAACAAAAAGCATAACCTTAAATTATTTTTTTTTCTTTCAATTTCTACCACTGAATTAGCACTCAGTTTATGTAACTAACTTGTCTTTCAAAGTCCCAGAGGGGTGGTTCTCAAATAGCTTTTGGCTGGTTGCTGTGATATAAGGTCTAAAGCTGAATACAGCCTAGTTTGGAGGGAAGTGAGAAAGGATATTGTCTGGAAACAACCAACCAGTAGATCAACAGCAAATCTGAGCTGTTCTCAGCCTGATTTTTTTTCCTAGTTATTATTACATTTTGGTGTGTGGCATAGATATAGCTTTTAAAAAAATGCCTTATTTATATGATAATAAGAACTCCATTTGAATCAAAGCTGCCTTCCAGCAGTAGTACAACCTCCTCCAGGGCTGTAACCTCCATTAAGAGGTTAAAAATGCCAACTGCTTTCTTCCTAAACTCAGTCTTGTAATTCTGGCATTCACTGTGCTTATTCTGTGATGCTGTGATGATACAGTTTGTTACAAGTACAATTCTTGCCACGTCTGCACAGAATCTGGACTTTATTTTGAAAAAATAACAAAAATATCTCTATGCATTGTGGTTTGGAAAGACAACTTTTGGGAAAGCTTTTCAAGTCTGACCTGTTTCATTTTTATCAATCTGAATCTTGAATAAACTGAAAAAATAGACTTTGCATCAGTTTTATTCTCGGCTGGCTATTAACTCTGTACACCGCAGATGAACATCTTCAATTCCATTTTGTTTATTACTTTATTATTATTATTATTTTTTCTATCCTGTTCTTCCGTTTGGACTCCCAGGATAATGGTGGGTTCAGTCCTCCCTCAGTCAGCTGCCAAAATCTCCAGGTGTCTTTCTGAGATTTTCTATCTCTTGCTTGGATGGTGAATACAGAGATCTCTGGCACACGCAAAATGGAGACAATGCAAATATTGTGAAATACATATTTGCCTGCCCCCACATCTTAAGAACAGTTTCAGTTTTGTCTTGCACGCTTTATATTAGTTAATAATTTTTTAGTTCTCTGATTATTGGTGTGTATGGTTTTCCTACCCAATTGTTCTGTTAAATATTTAATAGCATAAATAACCCCCACCATTTTTTCCTTTGTGCTCCTGCCTAGTTTTCCTCCAATGCTAGATATCAGTCAATATTTTCTAAACATGGATGGAATTAGGTATGTGTCTTGCTTTAAAAGGACATGACTTCTCTTAGGAACTGTCACCTTCAGTGGTTTGATGAACACTGTCTTCCAGTTTGGAGAGGTGACTTGTTGTTGTTTAAAAAGAATTGTTTTAGTGGCCCTAAGAGTATTCTGTGACCTGAAGCAGCAGCAAGGTGTAGAGTGACTAATGAATGGATTCTCTGAGAAAATGTGTGTACAAGGGTCAAGGAGTGAAGGTAAAGGGAGAGATCATCTGGGATTGAGAAGATGAGACTTGGAAGGATAATTAAAAGAACAGAGCTAAATGGTGGACATCAAACTAAAGAAGGGATGTCAGATAATGAGAATTTTTAATCAAATGGGATTTCCTCATTTTTTTTCCCCAGGTACATTCCAAGAGATGAGGAAAGTTAATCAGCCATGAAAACAATTTCCCCGCATCTCCCCCTCTCTCCCACCAACTAGATGGAAACAGACATTGAAAAAATCACAAGTATTTTGACCTGTTGTGTAGCTGGAAGGCAGCTGACAGGCACAGTGGCCTCTGAACAGTACCCCTACAACAGCAAGCAGATTTATTGTTCAGCTAACAGCATTTTGGTGGGAGTATGCAGCTCTATTTACTTCCAAAACAGATTTTTTTTTTTTTTATGGTGTATACAAAAGAGCCCAACAGTCTAAAACACAATGAGGCTGCTCCGAAGTCTCATCCCTATATATCACATACTCTATAAGTTCATCTTCTGCTGTCTGCATCTAACACCATTTTATAGCCACAATGCTTCTTTTTTTTTTTTTTTTTTCTCCCCGGGGGGGGACGCGGCCGGCCCCCGCCTTGGATAGAAATATGAAGCTTAATGCAGATAAAGTAAGTAACAGGAGTAGAAATAGCTACTCTTCCTAGAGTTCTACAGTGCTTGTGGACATTGGCCAGACTCCCATAGTTGAAAAGGGAGTTGCTCTGAATCCCAACTAATTTCTTGCTGCTATAAAATGCCATGGTCCATATCCCTTTATGAATTCAAGGTAGGCTCCTTTCTGGGTGGTTGCTAAATTGCATAGGAATAAGAGAGACTGTTCTTAAAGCCCTAGCTAAGTAGGAGAGACTTGGAGTCTGGGGAATACCAGCTGAAGAAGCTGAGGCCTGGGCTTTTCTCCTTCTTTTCTGACTGGTATCATGCTAGGAGAGTGTATGTGCCTTGGAGATGCTGTTTCCATTCTGACCGGCACAGGTGCAAACGTGCTTTTGGAGAAGTTTGACTGAAAAACACGTTGTAGCTCTATGTTACAATGTGGCTAAAAAAATATTAATTTGCATGTCATATATTTTTTTCCTCATTCGTTTTTGCATAGCTGTCCCTTATACTGTGAGATTTTTTCATTTGAAGCAATAGTTCCTCAGGTGTGAAAAAATATTCAGTACCTCAAAATATGCAGTACCTCAAAAAGATTAATAGAGAGCATAGGTGAGAGGCTTGAGGTATGTGCTTTCAGCTTAAATAGGGTTCTGATTGTATTGCGTATTTTGGAATGGCATCTGAATAGTCAGACAGTGAAGGAGACTGGGAGTCATAATAAGTAAAGGAAATAATGAAATGGGCTATCTTATTTTAGGTGTATAGAATATACACCTTTTTCATTTATGGGTGTCTCGGTGTTTTTCGAAGGAGTCAAGTGCTATTATCCCTGTTTCATAGATGGAGAGTGAGGACAGTGACAGATGCTGTGACTTGCCTATATTGCTATTGAGCTGAAAACATCCTCATAGAGGCAGAAAGAGAAAAAGAAAATGATAATACAGTGGAGGTAGCTGCCTGGACTGTATGGTGCAGCTGTATGTTATGAAAATCATATCACAGTTTAAACAACTCTCAAATTGTGAATTCTCTTGGCCCGACAGAAACAATGAGAAATTATTTTATGTGATGTGTTTACCAACTGGATGGAATATGCCACCCCTTTCTCATACATTTTCAGAAGGTACCCAAATTCATCTCAGATAGATGAAAACACATTAGCTGGCCAAGTAGGTGTCAGCTATGCTCCATACAGACAAGATTATGTATTGTGATGTTTATTTGCCCTTTTCTGGTCCTGTAGTTTCTTGGTAGCCAAGCAGTAGCAATCTAGACATTTCTGTCAGAGGAGTTGCAAAACCATGAAAAAATACCTTTTATGTCTTAACATCTCAGGCAAACAGAAGACTGTTAACTAAAGCAAAGAAAGCTGGAGGGGTGGGAAGGGAGGCAGAAAGAATAACTGTAATAAGAGAATGTTCTTCCCCAGATACGCAAGCATGCACCTTCTGCTATTATCAAGCAGTTTTATTTTCTGTACGCTGGAGAAGCTGTGAAGGCGTCAAAGGAGATTAGATGATTTATTGATGGTTGTGGTTGTGGAAACGTGACTACAACATACAGGTTCTCCAGGAGAGACACGTGGATGCAGATGATGCACAGGAGAGTTGAGTCAGGAGCTTGGCTTTTCCATAAATGAGACAAAAAATGTTGGAGAGAACAGATGTGGGTCTCCTGTGGTCTGCCTAGGTGTTGGCTGATCAAATCCAGGATTGTTTAATCTTGTCTCTAGTCTTGGAAAAATGAAAACATAACAAAATTTTGTGTGACTTCATAGGTAGTGACACAGCAGGTGTGATTGTTGTGGAAAGAGCAGAGCAGAAAGAAAAAAAAAATCACAGAGAACTGGCTTAAAAGAGGCCTTCCTGATAGGATCCAGGAATACAGCAGTATGAACTGAAATTTCATTAAAAAAAAAATATTTTTATTTTTTAAGTCTTTCAACTAGTGCTGTAGGAGAGGAAGGTTAATATATGAGACAGTCGCAGAAGTCAGTGTTTGTTCCCACTGACTCACTCAGACCCACCATGAGGATAACAGAAAGTAAATGTGTGCATTGTGGATGAGGGTGAAATAAGTAGGATGCCTTGTAAAGCCTGTATATATATATTTTTTTTATGGTAGGGAATATAGTTTAATACTAATGAGCTCATAAGAACAAAAATAATTTTAATTTACAAAAATACTTTCATAAACTTGCTGTCTTTTCTTGTTAAAATTGTTCTCCATGGAACATTTCATTTCTGACAAAACATTTTCAGTGGAAAAAAAAAAAACCACTTTTTTTTTTTTGTCTTTTTCCTTGAATCTTGAGTCATTCTGAGTTTATGGTCTGCACTAAAAGGCAGAATTCTCAGGGGTATCTGTTATCAGCTTGAACTATTAATTTATGTCTGGAGAACCAGAAGTATAAAATATCCACAGCATGTGTTTGCCCTAGCCTGATGCAAGAGACAAGCATGCAATTGATTATGCAAATATCAAAGGCTAGGGGAACTGTTATCCACAAGTTAACTAATTACTTTAGCTTATTTACTTGAACAAAGCTAGATGAGGCATGTGAATTGATCATTGTTTTCTACTTTTTCTTTGTTTACATTTAAGTCATTTTCTTCAGTTGTGCCGCTCTTAGTTCCCTGCTCATTTGTATAGCATTGACATAACCTGCTGGCCTAAGTGCTCATTTTTTCTGGCCCTTAATGATGCCTATGTTGGAAAGAGAACATGAAGTTGATTACATATTGGAAAATGTAGTCCCCAAGCTGCACACTGCAATTTTTGAAGTGAAGTGTTTGACTTGGACTTATCAGCAGGGTCATGCTGTGATTTTATTTTTCCTTTTAAACTAACAGTTTGATTGTGGCTTGTTATTTATGGGTGCCCTGTGCTGTAGCTGAGGGTAAATGCTGGTTAAAAAAAGAAAAAGAAAGTTGACCAAATAAAATTTCAGCTTTCTAAAATTTTCCTACTTCTCCCTGGCTGATCTATAGCAACAAAAAGATAGTTATACTCAATTATTATTATTTACTAGTGCACCACTGAATAAATTGAAGCTCCTTGCAGTACTGGTTCTTATTTGAGGCAATTGCCTCCTGCCTACCAGCTACCATTTAGCAGCTTCCCTGATCCTACAAAAAGGGGAGAGCATTGCTGGAGCTGCCTCCATGTGAGGTGGCCCTTCTTTTCCCCCACACAGGGAAGTGAAGTGGAAGATGGAAAAATTAAAAAAAAAAAGAAAAAAAAAAAAGAAAAAAGAAAAGCTAAGATATGCTTGTTAGCTTAAACTCTGCAATTCTGTATTGCTTTGCCAAACAGAGCAACCTGCTGGCTGCAGTGTTTCATGTGTGTTGGAATGGCGACCTGGAGGCTGGAGTTGAGATGTGAACCCTGCAAGCAGCCATTCTCCTGCAGCTGAAATGCAAGGAACTTTTCTCCAGTAGGGTTTGGGCTTTCCTACACCACTTTCAACTAACTTGTTAGCACACAGACCAAGACCAGTAGCTACTGCTATTTGGTGTTGCTAGTGCAGGTCCCAAAAAGCCACATACAGTTCATAGAACTGTAATGATCCCTCAGAGGAAAGTAAAAGGTGCAAGAGAATTGAGGATAAAGATTATGCTTTGTAGAGGATTGCAGGACTCTGAAGAAATGCTTTTTTTTTTTTCTTTTTTTTTTTTTCTTTGTTGTTGTTGTTCCCTTCTCTTCCTAGATGAGGGCAAAATATCATTCCATTACTTAATTTGATCTATGGAAACTCAGTGTTTCATGATTATTCTAATAGGTTTTTCTTTAATAAAATCATTCTGAAACATAACCATGGTGAGAAATGAAAAGGCTTTTTTTTTTTTTTTTTTTTTTTCCCAAGACAGATAGCAACTGATTTGTCTACCAAGTGATACTACAATTAAAGGTACTTTCCTCAGAGAATTTAGCTTGTTTATAGCCTTAGTGGTTTAAACATGAAGTAATGTTTCTGTTTGAAATGAGCACAGCATTTCTTTGACCTGTGAAAGTGTGAAATGATGGACATCAGCAAGCTGGCTCAAGGCTTTGTGCCATGAGGAGGGCTTGGGGAACTTTACCCATAAGGAAGCATACAGAGAAATGTGTGTCATTTCCATGTCTACTTACAGTACCCAGAAAGGAAAAATAAAGTTAATAAACATTTAGCATTAGATAAGGAAACAGCGTTATAGTGGAGGGACAGCTGTAACAAATAAATAAATTATGTATTGATAACTGCAGTGGTTAGGGTGGAAGACATGTAAGGAAAAGCTGGTACCTGAAAGACATTTGTGTGAGATCAGACAGAAATATCAAATGGAAGTGGTCTGTGCAATGAATTGGAGAAAATGGAAAAAGGTGTAGAACATGCAAATATCATTGGGTTAGCCCAGGCACACGCTGAAATTGTAAACATGGCCAGCAGCCAGGGCTTGAAAATATGTCCCAGTAGAAATCAGAGTAAAAATGATGTAGCTGTAATCAAAATTAATGATAGACAGTAATCAAATAAATATTACTAGTATACAGAGGATAGAACTCATGATTCAGAATTTGGAGGAGTATAGAGAAATGTCTGTGTTTTTAATGTCAAAGGTGGATGTAGATTTAGTTAGAAGTCCTGGTAGAGTTATGCATGAGGAAAATATAATATTCTTGTTACAGAAGAGAACTATAATTCTCGTTATAGAAGGGTTTATCTTTCTACATTTAGATTAGATGACAAAAGGCCCTAATAGTAATAGGGGCTAGGTATCTGTGGATAGGATTTCTTTACTACCTACCACAGGACTATTAAACGTTGATGCCATTTTAGAGTTTATATCAGTATGACCACAAAGCTCATCCTTAAAAATGACCACTAGTATGAACTGTTAATAAGCTGATTCAGATTATATTAAATTGGACCATAAACTAATAAAAGTTTAATTAAGGTTTTCAGTTTTAAAAGACATTTTAAAAGAAATTAGTTGAATTGGTAAAATGTGTTGGCCCAATGCAAGATTTTTAATAAAGGACTTTTTCAGATCTTGGTATCAAATTAAAAATAACCCGTTTCCTCAAGGAAGAGAAGAAGGAAAAGAAAGACCCTGGAGGAATTCCAAGCCTAACTGGGAGTCAACGCATTAAAGGGACATCAGGAGCCTGAAAGAATTGTGGAAAACGTACTGATCACCGAGGAAAGTAGTGTCTTGAAAGTCCAGGAGTGGCCTGCTGCTGAGAATCAACAAAAATCAAGCTGACTTCAGTCTTTCAAGGGAAATTATAAGCAAATCTACTTTTTATTATTATTATTATTTTCCCCTCCTGTTGCTAACAAAGACAATAGAGGAAATGTGTGTGTGTGTGTGAGGAGGGTGAACACTTTACAGTGGGGTGATTACAGTTCACAAAGGTCTAGCTCTGAAAGTGAGTAAGCATTTGTCTCAGTTTTCAATACGGGAGGTCACGTAAGACATAGAGGCACATGTCAGGTTGTGAATGAGAGAGTATTGGGGAAGCAGAAGTTTATACAGCTGTTGCAGAAGTCGAACTCCTAAGAATTGAATCCTCCAACTTCTTTACAGAGAAAACTACTTCCATCTCAGAGAACTGCAAATATGGCAGTTGACATTTTGGGTTCATTAGAAATGATTGTTAAAATGTGCATCAAATGCTTCCAGCTTTTGTACAACTGCAATATAACAAATATTTATATTTTAGAAAGAAGAAATAAATGGATTCAGGTAACTGCTGACCTGTTAATCTGCCCCAATAGACTCCAAAATAAACTGTGTTTTGAAAAAGTAAATACTTATGAAATAGATGTAAATGTTCATTAAACATGGCATGTGCTTACTGAAAGGAGACTGATCTCCCAAACTAGCTCACTTAAAAACTGATTTTTCTAGCTGTCACTAATCTGTGACTAATCAAACCATAACTTATTAAAGTATTTGTTTCTGGACTTGATGATAAATTGTTAATTCAATCGAGAAAAAATATAAGGGGTGTGGGTGGGTATCAATGCAAAAGGTTGTCCTAACATTGGTAAGGAGCTTATAGAGGAATCAAAATGAACAGTGATGTGAAGACAAATAGTGGGCTGTAGGAATTTCTTAAGGCTGCTATAGGGATGCATTTTATTTATTCATGATCATGGGATGAAAATGATATTGTAATAAATTGTGAATCATAGGATACTCAAAATATTTCTTGTGGCCAAGGAGGAATATTGTTTGTGGCCTTTTATATATATTTGTATCGAGAATTTTGTTGTTCATATGATTGAAACCTTAGCAGGCTGATGCAAGAATTATTATTAGTCTAGATGTAATTACTACAGAAGAAGAAAGAATATGTCTATAAGATATAATAATAGCAGTTAGAATAGTTACACATACACTATGATTCAACTGCTTGTCCTGATATTATGCTAACCCTTCCCCAACTCCTTTGAGCCCTGAGGTCAGTTGTTTCATTATAGTTTTGGTGATGCTGTGGTGACCTGTCAGCATCTAGAATCCTTTCCCAGGAGGAATATGATGTTCATGTTGATGGTTCCTTTCCCCTTACTTTGAGATCATCTTAGGGTTGCTTTTAAATGTTTGCTGACCTGCTTTTGTACCTTTCTGTTTCTCCATTGGTCTGTAGCTCCGTATTATAACCAAACTTACTATATGTGTGTTGTCTTTTGCATATATTAGAAATTATTTCTTTGTTCTCTTTCTTACTCCTATTTCTCTCCGGCTTCAGGTCTTCATTTCTTTATCTGACCATTGGTGAGATTTCTTTTATAGCTTTGAGGTCTGCATTGTCAAGCCCATGACACATCTTGTACCTCCCATACACATACTCAACATTGTATCCTGTGTCTCCACGTCTCAAGTCCTTTGCTAAGACACCAGTCTATATTTCTTTACAGTACATTATTGTAATAGAGTCATAAAACCTGAGTGGCTCCATGCAAAGATAAACAAAAGTAAATCAAATTAGCCATAGCCAGCTGTTCAATTAGAAAAAATGCTGCTGCAGCTAAACCAAATGTGACAAAGCTGTGGATAGAATAAAGAAAGCTTGGACAGAGCAAACCATAACAAGCCTGTCTCGAGGCCTTGCAAACTCATTACAAAGCCTCTGGCCTGTATTAAGGAACAGCAATACATACAGCATTGCAGTACTTGCAGGGTAACAGCATTGTCAGCACAGATGATGTTTGGTGTATTTTATTGGAAGAACTGGAGGATATGGATGGGTTAAATCACGTGACAAAATTTGGAGTGAGAGATTACACTCATATGGACTAATAATAAGACACTTGTTTCTATAAGCTGGGGCCTTGCCAGTTGCTTTGGGAAGAACAGATGAAGGAAAGAGATTTTGAGTAATAGTTATTAACAGGAAAAAAGCCACCTGCGAAAGGCATATGTGATCCTAGGATATGCTGCATATGCTAACTTCAGTAGGGATAGGAAAAATAAAGGCTGCTGCTCACCAATGGATCCTTGTTCAAAATTGTCTGTTTTGTTCTGGATGTTAGTGTTCAGGAAAAGACTTATTCTGATTGGAGCAGGTGAGAAATGGAGAAACTGTGTGTGAGTTAATAGCATTTGCTCCAGGGACTACAACTTGCATTAACTAAGGTCCAAAGGTCTAAGGAATGCAGTGTGAAAACATCAGGGATATCAGGGTTGCCTTGGGCTGCTAACTTGGGTATGGAGAACACAAGCTGTGTTTGCAGGGTCTTGTGCTGGAGAGAGTAAACTGTTTTTTTTTTTTTTTTTTCTTGGGTTGTTGGTCACTGTATGAAAGTGTCTGTAGTGTTTCTACAAGTGGATGTGTCTGCCTGCCACTATGCTACACTTTGTGGATACCAATTTGGATCTCCATTAAAGCTGGGATGTGTGCCCATGGGATAGGTACTTAGTCACGTGGACTATAGTTACCACAGGAAATGAATGATTTAGTGAATCATGTTCATGGAAGATGTGTGTAATTGTAAAATCAGGTCAGGAGGCCATGAGGGGTTTGGAGTGGAGGCTCAAGCTTTGCACAGAAGGTTCTTTAAACTTCACACATAGTGTGACATCTGCCTGACTCTCTCAGGTTCAGTGTAGATGGATGGTGGATGAACTCATCCATTTTTTGATCACCTCTTTTTTTTTTTTTTTTGTCCCTTTTATTTTTTGGTCTCCCAAGCAGAGATTGATTGGGAAATCAGCTGTAAGATTAAAGTAATTCCTATGCCTCGCAGTTGTTTGAAGAAGCCATTTGCTACAGTGCATCTCAGCTGGACTTCAGTTCTCACCTCGTTACACACTTCATGCTTTCCTAATGCTTTCTGTTTCAGTGTTTAACTCTCAGTAACCATTTCTCTCTTCTGTAATTCCTGTTTTGGTGCTCTTTTCATGGTTTTAGCAGTGTCTTTTCTTATTAAATCTCTTTTTTTTTTTTTTTTTCCTGATCTTGTTCTAACTCATCATTTAAACTGTTCTAAGCTTTTTCTTCTCTACCTTTTCTCTTTGTTGTTTCCAGCAGTTCACCTCACCACAAAATTCTTATTTCTTTCCTTCTTTTTTTTTTTTTTCCTCTTCCTGTTGGTTGTAAATATCACCTGATCTTGTTACCATTGGTGTAAATGGAAGTCTCATTACAAAAATCAAAATGTCAAAGAGGAGTCCATTTGCTACTAATATCTTTGACAGGTCTTTAAATCAAAGGTTGAACTAGAAATGTTATCCATATTTGTAATTTCATGGGAGCACCTGCCCTTGCTGTTCTATTATGTACAAAATAACGATGTAAATTTCTGTAGTCTCACCTGTTATGTTGGATTTGATGTGTTTGTGTGGTGTGAGATGAGGCTTCATTCTGTGCAACATGGTTTTCCACTTGCTTATAATTAATAGCAAAGGCAGTTAGGAAGCAGCCTGGCTCCCTCTGCCAGAGGGATACATGTGTCTGCAGGTTTAGGGTTTCCTTAGACAACTTGGCAAGGATTTTGGCTGCAGGGAGTCTTTGGCAGATATGCTACATCAGGGCTCCATGGGGTTTTGTTTATAGGGCTTCTGGAGCATTTCAGACTCTACAACCCAGGTATTTTTCCTGCCAGTTTTGTGGAAAAGAATATCGATGAGATTTGAATTTGAGTCTCTTTCAATTCAATATAAGTCAGCTTCCCTAGAGGTAGATATTCACAGCTCCCAGTGACTCTGGCAGCCTGTGGGGTTGTGCATTACCACATCCCAGGTTCTCGGGGTGGGCAGAAACGATGCAGGAGGAAGCTCTCAGCCCTATTCATGTATTTCTTTGCATTTGGTGGCACCCTGAGCTGCAAAGCCCCTGGTGCTGCCTTGCTTCACCATCTGACAGTGCCTTGAGATTACAGAACTATTTGTCTCTCTTTCTCTTTGTGTTTTCACATAAGCTGTTAATATTTCTTCAATTAAGGAGTTAGTTGTTTGGAAGAGAGGAAGTGAGAAGTTAAATTGTAGTGGAAATGGGATGTGAGGTGAGGTGCAGTGCTACTGGTGGTGAAGTTTCTCCAAAGAATAGGGGCTAGAGGGGGAAAGGTCAAGTCTTAACTGTATTGTAACTATGTTTAATTATGGAGAACCAGTTTGTGTGCTGAGTTAAATAAAAAGTCAGATTAGTTATTTTATTATTTATTGCATATGGTATTTATGTATTTATTAATTAATTTCATTTTCTTTAAAACAGAAGAGGCTCTAGTTGGAAACATATAGCAAAAGAAAACAAAGCAAACAAACGTTCCACAGGATTCATGTGTGCCTCAGCTTCAGGCTCTGTTTGAGTTCCCTGGGAACACTGCTGGTCCTTTTTTTGGTAAACCAAACTGGGGTTAATGACAGCTGCTTAAGGCACTTGAATGCCAGGTATCTTGTAGCTTGCACATGAACTATATTGAAACAAAACTATTACATTTTCTCATCTGCCTTCTAGCATCTATCTATCAATCTAAAGGTAGATATTTAAAAGTCCATTTGTTACAGATTCCTCTCCTGTTGTCCATGTCAATTACAATTACGTTGCTTTTGAACAAGATGGTTGCCAGCAGGGAACAGTGAGAAGTGTCAAATTAAATTTCAGATATATTTTGTTCTTTGTTCGTGGTGAGAATTATTTCTCTCCTCTCAGTGAAATGATCTCAGATATCCTCTAAACTCTGTGGTATCAGTTTAGTGGAGTGTTCAAGGCTATCTTAGTGGCCAGCACTGGTGATGCCTCCTTCTAGGCTCTGGCATAGACCTGTTTTGGAAAAAATAAAATAAAATAAAAAATAAAAAGTCTGGGGAAACCTTCCATCCAAGCAACTGTTAGGCCACCGTCTTGGTACCCTGCTACCTACTAGAGAGACACCTCTGGGAAATGGGGAGGATTCTGTTTTCACATAAGTAGTTGTTGTGGCCCTACTTTCAGGTGAATGATGCTAAAATGTGACAATGCAAATTATAGGCAAGTGAGAAAGAAATGTGTGTAAAGCATTTCACAGAGTGGTTGAGGTTGGAAGGGACCTCCAGAGATTATCTAATCTAAACCCTTGTTCAAACAGGGTCACCTAGAGCACGTTACACAGGATCACATACAGGCAGGTTTTGAATATCTCCAAAGAAGGAGACTCCACAACCTCTCTGGGCAACCTGTTCCAGTGCTCTGTCACTCACAGTTCTTCCTCACATGGCGATGAAACCTCCTGTGATTCAATTTATACCTATTACTCCTTGTCCTATCACTGGCCACCACTGCGAAGAGTTTTGCCCTGTACTCTTCACATTGTCCCCTCAGGTATTTGTAGAGTTTGATAAGATCTCCTCTCCATCTCCTCTTCTCTAGGCTAAACAGGCTTAGTCTTTCCTCGTAAGACAGATGCTCCAGTCCTCTAATCATCTTTGTGGCTCTACGCTGGACCCTCTCTGGAAATTCTATGTCCCTCTTGTACTGGGGAGCCCAGAACTGGACACAGTATTTCAGGTGTGGCCTCACCAGAGCTGAGCAGAGGGGAAGGATCACCTCTCAAACTGCTGTCCACACTCCTGGTGCAGGCTAAGATCCAGATCTGACACATTTAAGTCAGACAGCTTTGAGTGACTTTTGGTGATTGGCTAATAACAGATCCTTCACCACAAAGCAAATGATTTTAATTCTTTTTTTTTTAATTCTTTCTTTCTTTTTTTTTTTTTTTCTGTATTTAAATATTTGTTTCCCAAATACAGTTCTGGGGTTCATTAGAATGCTATGGATAGCCTCTGTGTGCACAAGTCCTATCTCTGTGCCCATTTTGCATTTCAGTCAATTAGCTTAACTGCTATTAAGAAGAGACACTAATTGGTGAGGAAGGAAAAGATAGATAGCAACATGCCAATAACAATTAAGGTAATGCATAACATATAACCTATGCAAGTTGTTTTTTTTTTTTTAAAAACAAAACAAAACAAAACAAAACAAAACAAAACAAAACAAAACAAAACACTCTTTTCAGATGTTGAGTAAGCCTAATAAGAACCTTGCAAGGTAGACCATGTAATGTTCACTACTCTGTATGAATGGATAAAGTAGAACACAAACTGTATGCTGTGTTTTGTTTTACACAATAAATCACAGCCACGGGTCAGGAAAGATGAGAGAAGTTCCAGGCCCATCAAGAACCTCTGATGCTTTTTCACAGAGAGCAATAATTATTTACTTTTCTGGGGCAAAACTCATCCACAACGTCAGTGCTGTAGATCAGGAATTTGGTACAAGGGATGGAAAATAAATGTTAAGAATCTTTGTATTCTCTTTGTAATGACAATAATTATTAATTTTGCCAATGGCTAATTGTGTTTGACTTGCTTGTGTCTTCAGGCCCTGAAGCAGAGCTTCCCCAAAATGCTTTAGCTGAAGTTTAGATGGGGTCCCACTTTTTACTCTGTCTTGTTGTTCCCCAGAATGCCACAGCAACAACAGCAACGTCGACTGTTCACAGCTGCCCTCCTGGCACTTGTTTTCATTCTGGCAGCAGTGAGTACCACTGAGGCTGGCAAGAAAGAGAAACCAGGTAAGGTCCAGTTAATCCAGGGTTAATCCCTGAGCTACATTGGATGTGTGGAAGAATGTCATATGTTTTTGGTTTTGTTGTGAAATTCAGGGCATTAGTTAACCTTTTAATATGCAGGATAGGGATTTGTAGCTTTGACATGTTGTTCTATATTAAATAGGATAACTGAAATTAATTTCCATGAAAGCTAGCAGCTTGAGAGCCCCGGTGACAGGAGTCCTCAGTTCATCAGAGTGGGTATTGCAAGGCAGCTTTCCTTAAAATTTTCTTTGGGAATGGGTTCCTGCTTGACTTAAGGAAAGCCACATGAGTGATGAAAGAGCAGTTATCCTGTTACTTATTTGGTGTGGTATATGTAAATGGTATTTTATATGTAATGGATTTTCATGGTATGGAAATCTTTCAACAAAGGTTTGAACTAACTCTGTGCTGCAGATAGACAGCCAGACATCCAGCAGTATGTGCTCTGTGTTAGTGATGAACTCAGACCTCATTGCAAGACAGACAGGCCTAGAGTGGAGAACTCACATCCATCAAACACAGTTTTGATGGTTTTTAAGGATCACATCTTAATGGTGTTTTTCTTGAGGTCTTATTATTTACAGGCTGCTAACATACTGGTTAATAATGATTTGTGAGTCCGTCAGAGTGAGTGTTCCCCTTAAAAACGAGCGTTTCTAACCACTGTGGCTGTAAGGAAGCATGAGAAAATATGCAATAACTAAAAGACAAATCATTCCATATAAGGTTATTTACAATTACTTGTGTTATTTGGGGGGCTAATTTATTATTTTTGTGAACATTTGGATTTCATAACATTGCTGCCTTTTCTCATCAGAGTTGAGTGTGAGGATTTAAATCAAATCTCACTTCTTTTGTCCCTGAGTAACAAAACCCCTATAGGTTATCAGCGTTTCAATCTGTACTGATAAGATTCTGACCATTTACATGCAGGAAGATCAATAACCATAAGTAACTCACATTAACGTGCCCCGTACCCTTCTCCATGTAGTTTGTTCTTTGCCTTTGGAGACATATTGTAACATGGTGTTCACCAAGTGAAAAGTCTGTAACCCACTGCTCTTCCCTAGAGGTGCTCAAATCCTAGTACGCAATGTCAGCATATAAATTCCTTCTCTGTACAGTGTGGAGTGCTTCAGATGAAACTGAAAATATTTACATCAGTTATGGGGAACAGAGGAGTGTCCCTTTCTGAGTGCTCTCTCCTTGTTTTGGTCAGTGGTCCCTGAGGGGGGTTTTGATGACTCCCCATGCTGAAGGTGAGAATCTTCTCTGACTATTAGATGTAGTAGTGGGACTGAATTTGAACAATCCACACTGCTTTGGAGTCCAAGCCTAAGAGACTGACCTTGCTCTTCACAACCGTGAAAGGAATGGCAGATATTTTGCTTGTGAAGCAGTTTTACAAACCCCTTCCTTACTCACCCTTTCAGGTGCTGTGACTGTTTAACATGTTTAGTAAAGGGAAGCTGCTGTATCAGCTGTGGGTACTGACCACTTCTCTTGATGGTGTATGCTTCCTTGTCTTTGTTCAGAGAAAAAAGTGAAGAAGTCTGACTGTGGGGAATGGCAGTGGAGCGTCTGCGTGCCCACCAATGGGGACTGTGGCCTGGGGACACGCGAGGGCACCCGCACTGGGGCGGAGTGCAAGCAAACCACCAAGACTCAGAAATGTAAGATTCCCTGCAACTGGAAGAAGCAATTTGGAGGTGAGCATCACAGTCTCAAGAGGCTGGATTTTTTTTTTAATTATTTTTACTTAAATGTCTTGAAGGAAACTTGTATTTTATGCTTAGCTCTGTAAATGTCTGTGAAGGTGCTACCTCCACATTTCAAGTCCATTGCAACTAAAGCATTTAAGGCATCAGAAGGCGTCTTCCCCAGAGCAAAGCAGCTCCTCCAGCAGAGTCCATATAATCTGCTTATTTTAAATTCAGTATTCCAGCAGCATGCTTAAATCTATTTTCCTGTCGTGTACAACCCTATTTAAGGCAGCAATGTAAGCGTCATCTGTTCTCTCACAGCTGTGAATCTCTGCTGTGGTTACCACAGGCTTTACGTGACCTTGTGATATGTGATCTGCAGCATGGAGCATGGGTGGCTACCACTGTGTGTGCATTGAAAAGAGTGAATGGAGACCAGGGTATTTCAACTATATTATTCAGTTCATAAGGTTCCTTTATAACAGTTCGGAAATATGTGTTAGACAAGATGTCTGTCCAGGACTCCGATTACTCTTGCAAATTTGACTTTTTTTTTTCTTCCAGTAAACAGCTTGTATGGCTTTGACATCAATGTGACCTTACCAAAGCAATCAGTGCAGCAGTTTCAGACTTGACAAGTTCATAGTTGCACATACATTCTTGAAACTGTTCACGCTTTGTCTGCTAACCTTTGGCATCATAGAAATGGAGGAACAATCATATAGAATGTGGATGATATTTCACATTGGTTTTTTTTCTTTTTTCTTTTTTTTTTTTCTTTATTGTGTATCTCCCTATTTGATTGCATTTTCTTTTTTTTCTATATTATGAACTGACAGTAATGCAATATCCACGCAAAAGCAGGAAGATTCCATCCTAAAGCATTTCTGTGCCAGGGGAGACAGCAATTGTTACTGCAAATTATCTTTAATTTTTTTCTGGGATTCCATTCACCAGTTGCATGATCATTTTGTCTACAAGCACTGTCTGTTTGTCATTTACTATTGGATTCTTAACAGTTTTTCTTTCATCCTGTCATTTTGTCTTAAAAATTGCTATTTACTTATTGCAGCAGAGTGTAAATACCAGTTCCAGGCCTGGGGAGAATGCGACTTGAATACTGCCCTGAAGACTCGAACTGGGAACCTAAAGAGAGCCCTTCATAATGCTGATTGCCAGAAGACTGTCACAATCTCAAAGCCCTGTGGGAAGCTTACCAAACCCAAACCTCAAGGTAAATTCAATTTATGGAAAGTTGTACACTAGTTCATTCACTCAGATCAATGGTGTCCCACGTGCTTCAGCAGGAACTCAGTACTACAAGAGATTGTACTCTAATGGCCTTTCCTCATTCTGCATTGCTCCTGACTGCCAGCTATTGGGTACGCAATATTACCGTGTTGTATAGTCAAGGCAGACTAACAGACAAGAGGTGAGATGAAGATTAGGGTCCCAGTTTCAACCTTACACTACATGTGTTGCCATTAGTTTGCTGATGCAGGCCTTCAGAGTTGAGATGCTTTTCATAACTTGCATGTTGACAGGAACACCACAGTAATAGCATGCAAAAACATCTCTCGGTGAGATAAATACACCTTTCATATTGGCATTTGGTATTGAGTAATGAGAAGTTGAGAACAGGGACTGCTTTCTTTCTGAACACAGCGTTGAAGGGATGTTTTGCTCACTGCATGCTGAAAAGAGGGTATGCAGATGTTCTGCACATTGTGGGTAGTATATTCTTTATTAAAAGACAGCAGGGAGGAGAGCATGGAATGTAAATTTATTTTATAACTGGGAGTGACAGTGTAATTCCTGGTATACAGAAAGGTATTTGCACTGCATTTTGATTCCTGGTGTCCTAAGATAGACAAACGTGTGGTTTATTTATTTATTTATTTATTTCTAATCATTAAGGCCTTTTAATATACTCTTTTGTTGGAATAACTGTTGTTATGTATGTAGGATGACTTACAGTGGCAGCTAAAGCTGTGAGATCTTGTTTGAGCTACCAAAGTAATGTGTTTTTAAGTGGATGATGCAAGCTATGCTACCCTGGCATTTATTATGCTGAAAATCAGCTAGGTAAAACATAGGCTTTGAGTGTTTGGATAACTATAAAAATAAATGAGATTAGGAGTGACAGGTGGAACTTGGATGAGCATTTTTCAAACTGTGGATAGTGGTGCACCAGTGATCTGTAGGGTACCTGCAAGTGGCCTGTTCTGCTTGTGCAACCCAAGAGATGTCTGATTAGGTGACAGATGCTTTCTGTATGTGTGCGTGAATCCATGTACTTTGCAGTCAGTACATCTGTAACCAGCCTTCCTTCCACACTTTGCACTGAGTTATCAGGTAAGTGCTGAGTCTAGGACCTGTGTAGATAATACAAGCTGTGAAACAGAAAGGATACAACTAGATTTTCAGAGACCAGCTGACTTGGTCGAGTTGACAGCAATAAACATCTTCCTTCGGTGACAGAAGTGACTGAGTGGGAATAAAAGCAGCAAGGGGACTTTGAGCTCTGTGATTTTATAGTTCATTAGTTTGGAGGGAAAGACATTTTTTATTTTTTTTTTAGCAAGTTTTCATGCTTAAGTGGCATTTGGGATTTTATTGAATGAAGCTTCCTGTTGTGCCGCCAGGGGAGCTCCAGCACTTGAGCCACTTGAAGCCTTCTGCCTTGTCCTGCCCCTGTGGAGTCAGTGGGCTCTATTGATAGCTGTTGGAAGAAAAGGGAGACAAAGCAGAGCTTTGGTGCTGCATTATTTTGTGAGAATGGTGCTGTTGTGTGGCACACGGTCATTTCAAGTTACAGTTTTAAAGGCAATGTCCCAGCAGAGCTTGTGTAATTTCTGGACTGGGGTTCCTTTTAACTGATTCTGGATTTTAGTGAGTTTGTGTTGATCCTGAAAGTTGGATCATGACTGGCTGCAGCAAGATAATTATGTGGTGCAAGTTAATTAATAAACCTGACTTCATTTGATTTGAAAGATTGCAAATAGAGAAATAAGTACAAATGTAGGTTTGCTGTCATAATAAACGTGGGGGAAAATTCTGCTCTCCTGTTTTGTCTTAGAAATCTTACAGCATCTTCCTGTGTGCCACCTGCTTGTTCATCTGCTGTTCACATTAGTAGGAGCACCAAGCATGGAAGTCAACACTTGCAGTTTGCCTGGGCCTTGAGCTAAAGATAAGACATCAATATTGCAGATGTGTGAATAACTGCATAGGAACTATGCTGGAAAGTGTGTTGACAGCAGTAGGAGGAACTAGAATAAGAAGTTAGGTCAAACAGAAGAATACTGTGTGAAATGTTGTGCCCTACTGAACTTTATTTTTGAATTAAAAATCTGAGTGCTGACATGTAGAGTATTTCTGTTTTCTTCCTGAGGAGAAGGAAATTACAGACTGGACATAAGTCCCTACACACATCTAGATAAAGGAAAATTCAATCTATAGTGAGAATAGACAATATTTAATTCTTTGGAACCAAAAAGTAAGATCTAGATTATTGTTTGAGCACTTGAAATGAACTACAGATACATATTAGGCTCCTTTTTCTCCAATAGCTTCACATCAGTGGCTCTAGACTACAAGAGAAAAAACAAACAAACATATAATACAGTATTTGGAAGCAGCTATCTTTTTCCTGAGATGTAACGTTGTTTAAGGTCTGTGTATATATGCAGCTGGACCTGTAAAAGCTGCTCAGCCGCTGTCAGTTCCCACTGCGATTGCCTGGTGTAGAAAGACAGTGGCTCTCTAGCATTTGTGAGTGCTAGCAGCAGAATATTAAGCGAGGGTCCTATTGATTAAAGGAATCTGTTCTACTGCTAAACTGTTACATCTCTGACTGGTGTAAGCTTCAAGAACTGCATCACTGAGTACATCTCTGACAGCAGTAGCTTATGAGTGCGAAAATTGGATGTGAACTGACTAAGAATATTTCATTGAAAAGTAGCAGTATATTCAGAAAAAGGGTTTTAATAATTTTACTGATTAGCCCTCTTTCCCATGCCCTGAATTTTTCCTTTTATTAGATCATTTTTGTAGCCTCTTCATCACTTTTCCTTTTAATTTAGTAATATAAATAGGGTCAGTAGAAGTCCCCATTTAGCTTCTCCAATCAATTGCAGCTCTTGTTACTTTTTATCACTTGCCTACTTTTAAAGGCAGCACCTCTGACTTAAGTATTTTATTGTATAACAATTTGCCCATGATAAGAATATTTTCTACTGGACTTGCCCAAATTCCTTTTATTATTGGTAAATTATATCTGAGATTAAATGACTGGACTGTACAAAGTGATCCAAGCATGTTCTCTACAGATTTGTTTTGAAAAGGAAAACAGTATTGTAATACTCCTTTTTGTTGTTCATCATTATGCTCAGTAAGTTAACTAAATGTTTTCCTTCTGATTACAGCTTGCATGTGGAGCAGCTATCTTTATCTGAGACCTCCACAATTGTCCCCAAATCTTATTTAAAAAAAATAAAATAAAAATATGATTAGTTAAGAACTCAAGAATGAATGTAAGTGGGTAAATCAGACTTTTTTTTTCTTCTAGACTTGCCCAATGCAGTATTGTGCCTCATATTTCACCAGGCACATTTCCTTAGTGTAGTTGAAGTTCCTCCTCACCTTTGCTGCTCTTTGAGAATAACACAAATGAATTGGTATCACCTGTAACTGCTGCTGTCCTGTTGCTTATCCACCTTCCAACCTCATGAACATAGAAAACCTGTGCTGGTAGGATGAATTCTGTATCTCCCTTATCTCACTCAATTTGGATTATGAGTCCTCTTTCATGGGCATTTAATCTGTGTTTAAGAGAAAGGAAAATTGTATCTACTGAAAAATCCTAAGGGTTAGCATTTTGCAGGTTCACTGATAAAATTAGTTTTTTTTTTTTTTTTTTTTTTTTTTTTGAGGAACTTTGTTCTGCAGCAAAACTTCTGATTAACTAAGCCAGGAGATCATCATTAACCTTAGGAATCAATGCCTGCCTGATAAACTGGTGATCTAAAAGTTCTTGTGGATTTGTTTTATCATTAGTCATCATTCATGGAAAGGACTTAAAATCTTTATGAAGTACTCTCATTAGTTTGGAAACTAATGTTACTTCCTGGATACTTTTTCTACAAACATTTGTACTTTTTCCTTATTAGTAATTGCTCTGTATTGGTGTTTTCCTTCTGAACAGCTGACACTCTGAGTATGGATTGTAGTCTTGGAGCTTACAGCTTGGAAGAGGAGAATTATTTGAGAACCTCTGCTGTATATTGGACTTAATGGTGAAAGCAGACGATGAATCTGGACTCTGAATTTCATCTGTATTTCTGTTGAGCTCTTTTCTCCTTAGTTTTGCTGAGATGTTCTCAGATTGGATGACAGTGGCTTGGTTTTGGGCTGCTGTGCTGAAATACAGTTATCACAGGATAAAAATTGGTGAACTTTCTTGAATGCTGTCTGTTTTTGACAGAGAGATTTTCAGTGATGTGACAGCAGTATCCCAGACACTAGGGTTTGTGTATTTAGTACACAAATGAGGTCATGAGAAAGCCCATCACAAAGGCTGGAAAAGATCAAAGGATAAATTTTATCACAGGATCCTCTTGGAGGCATCCACCTCTCCTCTAGCTCACACAATTGCATATTCTAATCAGTGTCTGAAGTGCCGGGGATGCTCAAGGTCTCCCTAAACCATCTTGACAGATGTGAAAGAATCAAGCACTTCCGTTGAGCAGCTGCTCTGATGGCCAACTTCCACTGAAGAGCAGAAAATGCTTCCGACAAACTCCATCTGGCCTATTTCACAGCCACCCAAATGTGATTGATGATTGTTTGGGTTCCAGCCAGCCAGAAAGTAAAAGAATGGGGTATTGTCAGGATTCAGGAAACATTTTGCTTTTACTGCTAAGAGAGGAGAAATTTATTTTTATTGAGCTAGGTAGCCTGATAGGCTTTATTTCTTTTTTCAGTATGTCTTTCTGTCACTCTCATTCTTCCTGTCTCTCTCCATAATTCTTGTACTTTTAGCTACTTATTCTTCTGATAAAGATGAAACTAAATAGGATAAGCAGTCTACCTGCTCTTTTAGCAATGTACCCTTCATTATTTTTTCTTCAGCTACTTTTTTCTCTGATAACTTTCTCACCCAAATGTATTTAATTCTCAATATATCTCCCTTCACAACTCTTTATCAATTTACATTGTATCTGATCAGTGAGTTTCTTAATTCTGGCTCAGCTTAGCCCTTGACATTTAGGAAAATAATTCCAACTACAGCTGGCAAATATTAACACTACTTATGCCACTGTCTTTAATAATTGGGGTGGCAACCAAAGGTTGCATCCTCCAGCACCCAGTGTTTTGAAAGGTTGCTCGTGGGAAGGCAAGACATGTTGTAGATAGTATTGGCTGTAATCTCTTTCCTGTAGTCCAGATCAGGTGTGGCATCTGAGAGTCCAGCAAGGTGTCAGTGCAGTTCCCTGTCTTTGACACAGTGTGCATGTTCCTACATTAGGGGGAAAAATTATGCACTTTCTGTTTTTACTAATTTCCCATTGTTTGATGAGCTTTATTTAAGAGTTAATTCAATATAAATAATTTGCACTACATTGCTTTTTCTATCAAAGAAACTTTACAGACAGCAACTATGGTATCCTCCTATCACTCCCTGGAGCTGAGGAAGTGTTGTTTCAAGAAAAGTAATAACTGAAAGTCAGAAAGACTAAATTATTTTCCAGGGCAGTACAGTATCAGTGGCAGGTCCAGCTGCTCAGCTAGGAGCTGTTGACCCTTGGCTCCCTGGTCTCACTATTAGATCTCACTGCTGTTCCCTTTGTCCCAGTCTGCAATTATCAGAATGTGACAATTCACTTCAAGGTGTCTGAACTATGGCCTTAACTAGGGTCTTTGGTGTTGATGTTGGTAATCTCAGTGGGTTTATGACAGTGTTTGACATTAACTTGCCTTGTGTCTTCTTAGGGGAGTTTTCTGTCAAAGCGTAGAGCTGGGCTTTTGTTAGTGAATGGTTTTATCCCTGTCCGTGCTTTGGTACCAGAAGGAGAATGCAACATGTAGTTTCTGAGCACTACAGACTTGATTCCTACCTGCAGAAAGGACATCTTAATAACAGTGCTTTGCTGGGACAGACTGCCCACACATTGGCAGAATGACTTGGCTGCTGGTATGTTGCAAGGAGCTGACAATAATGTCTGAATTAATTGCTCACCTGATACGCAGCTATTTGTTACTCAGACAAGCTGGGTGCTGCTCTGACAAAATGGAGCACTTGTGGCCTACCCCATTTTGCAAGGTGGGCGGTCTGCTTTTTCTGTGGTGCCCTCCCTCAAATTTGCCTCTCTGCGGCAACAAAATGCCTGCTTCTGAAGAGTAGCTGGAGGGGATGTAGAGGAGGCCTGTTAGGACTGTGACTCTCTTTTGTTTGAAAGACGCTAGTGTCTCCTGTTTTGGCACCACTCTCTTCCTGTACCTCCTTCTGTAGGTTGCAGAACTCCCCGTCTTTAATGTAACTCATTAGTCGTGCAGGCACGCAGCTAGTGTAATAATTAGTGCTACAGGAGGCAGAACAAACTAATTAGATATAAAAATGAGGGATTTTCTCATATTAGGAAACAGCTGTTATAGTTAACCAAAACCCTGAAAGGCAAAAAGGGGAGTTTTTTTCTCTTCCCCTGAAGGATGAGGCATGCTTATTCAAGAATGGTTCCTGGCACTGACCAGGAGCCTGCAATGAAATACAGTGATCTGAGCTCTGCGGGGCAGATGCTGGCAGTGGATGCCCAGTGGGAACAGCATGGTTGGCTGTTATTATTGTTGCTATCATCGTGATTATTTGTATTGCATGAGTTCCCAGAGGCCCCGGTTGAAAAAGGATGCCATTGTACTGAGCACTGCATAAACATTGTGAGTGGCAGTTTTGCCATGAATAATTTATACCTTATGGAGCTGAGAAATGTGAAAACCAAGAGGAGAAACAGTGGTCCAGAGGGGTGAGACCGGGTACCAAATGCTTGGTTGTGTTTCCCACTGCTCCTTCATAGTCTTGAGGACATGGCTAGTTATTTCAAGATGAAGTAAAACTCAGTGGAAACATCTCCGAGACGTGTCTCTGTGGCTTGGCTCCCTGCTGGAGTATCATCAGGAAATATGATTTTTCTCATTAATTTAAGTGAGAACAAGAATAAGCCATATATGAAAAATAAAACACAATGTTGGCTAGAGTGTGGACTGGCCTCAAGCTGCTAGTAAGCTGCCAGTGCAACCCTAAGCTAATAAAGTTTAGATGTCATTTAATGGAGTTATTTCTGCTTCCATTTTCTTATGTTTCTTGGAGTCTTTCCACTGTAGTTTCCCTTGAGACTGCTTTTGTACCTTTGAAAAATTAGACTTTTTGGACAAATAATTTGAATGCTTCATCAGATGCACCATCAATCTGATTCACACAGCCCTGATTCCAGGGAGGAAGAAATGCTTGTAGGAGAGGGAGAAAGAGAAATATTTTTTTAAGTACTATTTTTCAGTTTCTAGTTGTTCTGCAGCTTTAACAGGTGACTTTGAAGAGGAAAAAGCTGGGAAACTTCATGGGAAACCTATTTTCTTACCCCCTAGTTTGTATTTCAAATGCTTTTTAATGTGCTGCTCCAGGTGGAAAAACTAGATATGACAAATATTTTTGTTTAACCCTCTTGTGCCTGCAGGAGTTTCTTTTAGTGCTTAATGCAGACCGTTTGGGGTGAAAGTTTAAACAGCCCACTATGTGCCAATTCTCTTACATGCTCATTGTCTCACTTTCCTGGCTTGCAACAGCATCCAGCCTCCTTGGCAGTAGTTGCTGCCCTTGAGCCATGAAAATGCCTGAAGCTGTGGGACTTACTGTGATAAAAGATATGCCATCAGCAAATGTTTACACTTATTACTGTTCCCAGCAGTGAAACAGAGAGAAAGCTCTGTTCCTTCCTTTCTGTCCTTTCCTTTTCTACTTCTTCACTTCCTTTCCTTTCAAACTTGATTTTTTTTCCTTCTTTCTTTCTCCCTCCATCTCATTTTCCACATCACCTTCTCTGTAGCTGTTCTTCTATCTGCACTTAGTGCAAAAGCTTTGCAGGCAACTCTTCATTGTGGAGCACTGACCAAAGCAAAGTCTGTGTCCCATGCCCTGAGAGAAAATGCAGAAGATGCCCAGGCTGGGAAAGATGCAGAAAGCACAACTAAGAAATATGCAGGCCTGGTTTTCAAAAAACAGCTAAATAAAATTAGGTTTCTATTCACTGTTAACCACAAGTAATTGTCTGCTAAACAACTATTTACTGATCTCAGTTTGACATAGAAACTGCCTCAATGTAGCATTTTGCTTCTCTGTGGATGTAGGTAAATGCCAAACTTTAAAGGGATTATTACTACTTTGTTTTAAGCAGTATCCTGTAGACAGGTGAATGTAGACAGTAAGCTCTGAATGTGTCGGTCTATTCGTGCACCTGTCTTACTGGTGTTAAGATGGATCTTGTGTACAGCAGGGACAGATAACTGAAGAGCCAGCTGAGATGGGGTCCCTTTGTGCTGAGCGCAGCACATGACAAAGAGCAGTAAGAATGTCCATTCCTTGAAGAATCATCAGTGCAAACATGCCAGATACAGATGAAAAGAAGAAGAAAACAGAAGAGCAAAGTTAGCTTCTTCTGGAAATCACTTTCCAGTTAGCCAGACCGCTTCAGCAGTTTCCAAGCGCAAAACAGACACTGCATGAAAGGTTTAACACTTGTGATCTTCTGAATACTTACTCTTAAGGCTCTAATGTCTTCAACACATATGATCCAGGATAAAAGAAAATGAGAAGAACTTTCCTAATTCTTATCACTGGACAAATAGGACATCTAGCAAAATCAGAAAATGTATGAATCTCTATTGTCTTTTGTGTGTCTGTGTTTAGGCAATCTTGACTTTTTTTTTTTTTCCTCACAAATTTCAACAAATTACATCTTTAGAAAAAAAATAATACTGTAATACCTGACTAGTTTGAAGTTAGAATGCTAAACTGAACAACATTTAAGTCTTAACTTCAAATGATAGGTTCAAATGATGGCTTCAAATGATAGGTTCAAATGATGGCTTCTGCCTAAGAGAACCTTTTCCGCAAGTGGCTCCTTTGTCCATTTCTTTGTCAGATGCATTAGGGTTTGTTACAGGCATAAATCTAGCTGTTGCCCCATTGATAACACACAGAGCAGAACACCTTCCTAGCATATGATGTTCACCCTTTGGGTTGAATTGGGTGAATTCAGCTGGGAACAAATTCAAGGCTATCCCAAACAGAAGTTTAGCAAAGTGAGACACAGAACAAAACCTGCTTGGAGAAGAGTGACTGAAGGAGTGGAGAAATTGCGAAACGCTTATGGACAACAAGAGACAGTGATTAAACACAGAGCTTATTTGTAGGGGATATAATCAATTCTAATACCTTAATGAAGTAAAACACATCAAGGTCATTGATTCATTGGAGAGTTGCCTTCTATGGCTTTGTAGCTAGTGGAATATTCAGAAGTGTCCTGTATCCAGTAACAACCACTATAGTAACTAGGTGCTTCAGGAAACTTGCTGCAGTAAGAAGCAGAGAGCTCTTTAGGAACCTGCCTTCCTCTGTACTGAGTGGGACTGTGCACTGCTTCCTGAGAAAACTGTCTTGAACACCTGGTGTTGAAATGCATAGCTGTAACCCTCTGTCAGCACAGCTTTTGCTATTCTGAATGCTTTATTTTTTTATAGCTTTTGGGGACACTGCTTGACTTTTGTGTATAGGAGTTCAGCAATGCCACGAGTGAATTATTACCTTCTTCTAAACAAATGAAAATAAATACCTGCAAGTCTTGGCTTTCAAAGCTAGGATTCCATTAAAATGCAGCTACTTCACTTTTGTGCCTTATGCATTAAGAGGGGCTTCAAATCTTATGTGGCTTCTGTTCGATGTAATTACTTTCCTTTATTGCTTGCATAGTAAGAATAAGGCTCCAGAATAAAGATGACTATTTAAGGAGAACTGCTGCCATCATAAATTGCATATGAAAAGCTGGGCATATCAAATTAATTTGTTTACTTGGTAGGGTCCTCAACTTAAATTTGCTGGATTTTTGTTATTGGTAGACAGCATAAGCAGACAGAAGTGGGCCCAGTGCTAATTCACGACCGTGCAGTTTTTAATCCTGTGAATAGTTCTTATGTTATTCATAGGGTTATTCAGGTTGCTGAATGATTAGAAAATCAAGTGTGTGTACATCAACACAGTTTGCTCTCACAGGGCTATTTGTACAATGCCACATGGGTGTTTTTATCTCACTGGAAGTGCTCTGGGCTCCGGGGGCAGGGAGCAAGATGTCTGTGCACTGCTTGGATGCTAGTCTCTACAGGAACAGCAAGGTGTTCTGAATTAGCTCTTTGCATGTGCCCTGATCCAGGATTCGGGTCTCCTGCTGTGCAAGAGCTCTCACACTGTGGGATAAGTGGTAGGGGGAGGGACAGTAAAAAGCACATACTGTAAAATGGGCACAAAAACTGAGGACTGTTTTGCCATCCTCATTAATATTCTGGACTGTTCATAGCTCATTCTCCTGGTCTTTTGTTTTGATGCAAGGATGTACCGGGATGGTAATGCTAAGTATTTCCTTGATGTGAAGCAAGCCTGGTGCTCAGTGGAAAAGACATATCCAACTCCTGCTGCTGCTTTCCTCAATGTGGCTGTGTGCTGAGGTGGAAGGACAGTTTGACTGGAACACTAATGCCTGGTGCACTCAGAGAAGTAGGCAAAGAGATACCCGTGCCCTTTCCCTCCACTGCACAGCCTGCTTACCTCGTGTTGAGAGACAGTGAGAGAAAACACAACTCCCAGCTCAGTGCTGACCCTGGTATTGGTGTCCATGGGATAACTACCTTTGATAAGGCCTTTAATGGATATGAGTGTAAATATCAAAGTTATTCACTCACCTTTGGTAAGGTTTTATATCAAGATGTTCCAGTTTGTGGCCTGTGAACCAGATGTACCCTCCAGGATAATTCTGTCACAGTTAGGCGCCTAGTCCTGCTGAGCAGGTAGGGAAGTGATCCCGCTTTCTGCCTTGTTCCCTTCTCTCTAGATCCTTAACTCCACCACAGGTAGCTCATAAAGATAGCTCCCATCAATGTCTGACTCAGTATTGAAAATATCAAGGCACCTAGTTTTAAAGCAGATAGTGCAGTGAGTATATTCAGATCAGAATTCAGGAGGGTCAGTGATACAATGGGAAAATGAGAGGAAGAGTAAGACGTGTAAAAGAGGATAAGAGACAAGACAGAAAAGTAGTGTGTGGGGGGGGGGAGCTTTAGCTGAAAGCAAATTCTGTATTAACTTAATGAAAAATGACATTCTGGAATGACAGTTTTTAAAATAGTGCCAGATACTGTGAATGGCTCTAGGCCAGAGGCATGCAGACAATATGCACACACTAACGCCGACATGTATAAAAAGACAGAGGAAAAGAAATAGTAATTAAAAAAAGTTTTCATGTTTTCAAACTGAAAACAATTGCTCCTTGTTTTAAATTATTACTTCTTTAAATGTTTTTTTTTTTTTTTTTTTTTTTTTTAAAGTTTTTAAGGGAATGAGACTTTAGAACTGATTATGTGGCTAGAAAAATGAAACCAATATTTTATTTCACATTGATGAAAGGATTATTCAAAATTTTTGTCCTGTTGACAATGCTGAAGAAGAAATGTTGCTTTGAAAAACTAATTGATAGGAAAAACAACAGTCAGAGAAATTAGAGGTCCTAAGTTTACTTTCTCCTGAAGGTACCGTGGCCCTATGCATAGCTGAAGGATGTCAACAAAGCTCCCCTGGCTTTAATGCAAGTAAGCTGGTTTTACCATAGTTGATGATTTCTCAACTATATTACCAGAACTGGCCAAAGAAAAAATAATAATATTTTTGAAGAAAAAGACCATCTTAAGGCCCAAGTGCTTGTCTTTTGCATTCTCTGTGATATTCATTGTTAAACCTGAGATGTTTTTTATTTTTTTATTTTTTGGTACATTCTGACAAAGAAGAAATAAAGGCAGTATTCAAAGGAGGGAAGTGCAAATCAGTGAAATCTGGGTTAAGGCAAACATGAGTCTACTGCTTACTGTTTTGTTTCCAGGCAAGATGCTTCACAAAAACTGTTTCTGTCTCTTTTCAGTAACTGTTTTGCTGTATTTCACAGTGGTACCTGTGAAGATTTATTCATGCTCCCAGTGAGAGTTATTTTCCCCATTACAAGGTTATATGTGATAAGAGTATCTCATCCCCTTAATTCCATATTTAGTTTTTAAGCCTCTCTTTCAGTTTCCTCTACCCATAGAACACTACCCTACCTGATAGTATGGTGGCATTTACTGCAGACAGTGGTATAATACATATGCTTTCACTTGTAGCTTCACATTGTTCCCATAATGACCCCAAATTAGTCAGAGCAACACATGCTTCCTCTTCCCTTCCCTACCCTATCAGTAATAACTGGCCGGACAGACCGTGCTTGAATGACTCCAGGCCAAACCTCAGCTGCCTCTCGAGTGTTTGTAGGTGTTTGTCCCAAACAAAAAGGGAACTGTTGGCAATGGAGAAGCTGAAGAAACAAGTGAGCTTTCTCACCATGCTCTGGAGTTGCTCTCATATTCAAGGAAAGCCAAAGACAAACAATGAAATAGAAAGGAAGTAAGGGAGGGGAATGTGTGTGGGTAGTGTGTGCAAAGCTTTCTTCCAGCTCTCCACTGAGCCATGACCCGGTTTCTCCAGGAGCTGCCTGCTGTTTTCTCATTTTTGAAGCAAGTTCCTGAGACAATGCTTTGCATGCCAAACAGGGTCAACTGCTCAGATAGGAAGGGATCTAAACTGGACGTGCACCCCCTTTCTATCTCTAGCTCCATGATTGTTCCTTTTATTCTTCTTTTCCTTCAGTTTCCCCTTCCCCTATTCAGAATGAGGAAACAAAACTAGTTCTTATGTGCATAGAGAAAATAAGGGGAAATTTCAGGGGTATTGGTTGTTGATTTTTTTTGTGGTTATTGTTATCTTGACAGAATCCAAGAAGAAGAAAAAGGAAGGCAAGAAACAAGAGAAGATGCTGGATTAACGGAGCCAACTTGGGCAATGTGAGAAAGGGACATCAGCAAACACGATCAGTTAACTATTTCATTTATAACTAGGCATTTTATTCTAAAATTATTTATAGCTTAATGGTACAATAGAAGGAAACAAGCAAACAGAAAAAAATCTTTTTTTTTTTTTTTATTACTTTAGTATTTTTAATGTATAACCCTAACAACAATTTTTAGAGGCCTGTAATAAAGGACTCCAAACTCATTTAGAAAATTGTCTATTATATATTGAACAATGTAGAGGTTTTTAAAACATTTTTTTAAAACTTTTTTTTTTATCAAGTCTCAGTCTTGTAATTACTCCATGCAAGCAGAACCTGAACCTGTGTAGAGCCCTGCTGAAGCCAGTGGTGACCTGTGTGGACATAGGAGTCCATCTGGATGCAGTTTTATTTAAGATTGGGACCATGTGTCTGAAAGAAAAACAGATTTTGTTTCTTAAATTCTTGTTATTTCTGGATAACTGTGTGTTATTTGTTTGAGGAAACGATAGGGGCATTTTGTTGAGTATTTGCAGGCAAAGATTTTTCTTCTGTGTGTGGTGATGTTCCTTCCAAACTGTCACCACCTCTGTGTTAAAACCAGTAACACTCCTCTATCCTTGGCCTTATTTTGGTTGATGGCAGTAAAAATTCTAAAATCTTTTAGTGGTTGGATATAGCAGAGTCCTAAATTTTCACAATTTTGTAGCAATGATTTTTCAAATTGCAAAATACTTTTTTTTTTTTTTTTTTTTTAACACTATATCAACACTGGTGGATGGTAGTATCCACTGTTTTACCTGCAAAAGCAGAAAAATGCTTTCTTTTTCAGAGAAATCTAGTTGAAATCGTTGCGATTCTGCCTAACCCTACTTCCTTTTTTATTTGTAGGAATCTTTCTGTTGATTTTAACTATAGTTGGTTGAAAAATAGAAAGTATGTCTGCTGGGAAGTGACAGGAGAAATCAGTTTGAAAACTGAGAGGGTTTATATTTTTTACCAAAAAAGGGACAATTTGTGAGACTTGAAACCAATAGGAATGAAAATGATTTTTATTTATCTACTAGTAAAACAGAAGGGAAATGTCAACATAGTACCTTTTGCTTTCTTCCTTTTTTATATAAGCAAAAAGAGCTTGGGAATTCTCAGCCATAATAAAAATAGTTCTGTACTTTATTTATTTATTTTTATTTTTTTTTTTAAAGACAACTTGGCAGGGGGGAAAAAAAAGAAAACTTATAACCTGCTGTTTTTCAGTTTGATTTTTACCTATCTCAAATGATAATGAGTTCTGACAGAAATCACAAAGTAGAAAAAATATCTGGCAAAGGGTTGGTATATCCCCAGCTAAAGGGTTGTCTTACAAACCAAACAACCTTCAGACCAGACATTTTAGAGGAAACATATAGGATTTCAGTGCACAAATTCTTTTTAAAATCATTGCTTTGAAATTATAAATCTTAAATTTCAACTCTAAGAATTAAGATTCATCATTTATGTAGACTCCAGCCCTGCCTGATAGTCAACAGGAAATCTCCCGTTGTCCCCCTTTGTATTCCTGCAGATACCCACTGACTTCAGTGAAGCTGCATCATGGTGCATTCATCTGGGTAAATCACTCTATCACACTGCTGTTTTGGAATTAGCTTGTAGTGATGCAGAGTCTTTTTCCAGACTAACTTCTCACCTCCCTTTTCTAATCAAAAAATAAAAAAAAGCAGAGCTTGACCTCTTTTTTTTTTTTTTTTTTTTTTAATTATTTTTCCTGACATGGGGACTATGGCAGATCTGAACTCGCAGTGAGCCAAGTCCTTCTGGACATTCCCAAACCCTTTTGAAGCCAGCTAGCCAAGGCTGCGCATAGCTCAAGATAGACTAGTCACACAAGTATTTCTCAGACTCCTTGGGTGTGTTTTGCAGTCTTTGCTGATGTCCTTGTTATTTTGACTATACTATTAGACGTACCCGAGACAGTGGTATAATTAAAAATGTCCCAAATGTTGTGGACACACAATGACCAAGCCCAAAACTACAAGTTGCCATTCATAAAGGCTTTTATTTGGGTGGTTCTGGGTGCTATTTTTTTTCATGGTCTAATCAAATCTACCAATGCTTGTGCCTGACTTAAACTAATGCATTGGTAGATCTGACTGAAAGCAAAGGGAGGAAGAAGCTTTCTCACTCACCAAAGGTTTGTCTGTCTAAATGCTGCATCAGTTCAGTTCACTTAAAGTGGTTCAGCTTTGAGTGTAGACACTGTTGCACCATTGTCCTACACCAGTTAACCTAGTCCATGTTTCACAGGCAGTTGGCAGGAGTTGGGAATGATGCTGAGACCAACAGTTTGACTCTCCTTTAGGAAACTTTAGATATGACTTCTGATTTCCACATCTGTGAGTAAAAAGAAAATAAATTCCCCTGAATCCTGTGTAATCTTATGTCCCTTAAGAATAACTGCTCATCTGGATTGTTAAAGGAACATTCCTAATAGTTTTTGAAGGAGGCCAGTCAAGATCCCATTGTTGTGATTGTGGTATAGGTACTCCATGTAGAGAGTTTACAGAAACAAACAAACAAACAAAATGCCATGTTAGGACCAGCAGAAAGCACAGTGGTCATGCAAGCAAAGGGTGTGAAATAGAGCACTCCTTTGTACTACTCAGACACATATGGTTGGATCTATATTAGCATATTGTTAATAATAATTGTATTCGTATATGCCATACTTTACAAAAAAAAGAAGAAAAGTTCCAGCAGAAAATGGTCTGTGGGAACTCATTCTATGAAGGCAATGATAAAAGTATTTGATGAAGAAAAAAAACACCGAGGAAGGTTAAAAAGAAGATGCAAGTCAATTCAACTCTTTAAGACGCACCTGCTACCTAGTGTGTAATTGCTTCACTAGTGACATTATTAAGAAAGAAAGAGGCAAATATCTGAACAAAACCTCTTCCAACCCTATCTTGCTCTGTTCCTACCAGAGTTATTATGAAATTTCTTCTTATTTGTTTTCTAATCCTCTATCTTCCACCCTCTGGAGGGCAACCTTATGTGACCGTGCTGTGGGGTTGGCTACTTTGGATGAGATTTGTGTTCTGCACTCTTCATCCATGAGGCACTAGCTGAACTGACTGAAACTCATTTCAAGAATGTCCCACTCACAAAGTGATTTTCATTCTCATTTGCTACAGTTATAGTATGGTATGAGGAGATGATAAAAATGCCCCAAGTGACAGGCTTTTCCTAGAAGATCTGAATGCTCAGAAAAGAGAGTAGTGAGTTGCTGAACATTAGCTAAGGGTGAATCTACATCCACACCCTGGAATCCAGAAAGATTAGACTGAGATTTGGATTTGGATTTAGCTCCATTTCTTCTTCTACTTCCTCTAAGTAGACTGAACCATGCTTTCAAGCTATTAGGCCTGTCAATATCTTGATTTAATCAGTACTTGAGGACTGGGGCATTTTCTCACTTTGATATGTCTCCTGACAGAAGTGCCCATATTGAAAGAGAATCATTTCTTGTTAGCCTGGCATATTTAACAGATTACAAAGTGCAGGAAGACTATAGCATAAGGTATGTATTATGGTTCAAGAAAGGGAAAGCAAATTTATCAGTTCTCATCTTTTAATTCCATAATGACATTCTGAACTGTATAATTTTTTCAAATGGAGAAATTTTCAAAAGGCAGAAATTTTCAAAAGGGAGAATTTTTTCAATAAGGAGAAATAAAAGTGTAATAATTATAAATACATATCAACAGGCCATGTAGGGCCCATGTCAAGAAGAGACATATACTAAGTCAGGAACATTTTATGTAAACATATTTCACTTGCTTCTTTGAGTAGAGATGGCAGGATTACTGAGTGGCACATTTGCTTTTATGCTTTACTTGGTTTGTGCCTTAATGAAAACTGGACAATAGTGGAATGTTACTGAAAATACAGGAGCTCCCACTCCATCCTCAAAAGTATGTGTATACCAGGAGGCAACCTGGCTTTCTTTCAGTCTGGGAATCAGTATATATATATATATATATATATATATATATATATAATATATATTAATTTATGATTTTTTTTTCTGAACTCAGATGCTGCTGAATTTGGCCAGCAACAACATTAGCAATGTAACCCTGCCACATTTCTAAAGCAAAATATTGTTCAGGTACACCATTCTGATATGACACAATATCCTTTTTCACATCTCCCGAATTCTTGCAGTAAGGGGAAACAGTATATGAACGAGGGTAGGCATCTCTTATTCAATCTTTTTAAACTCTATAGGACAGCATCTTCTCTGAACTTTTGTGTTCTTGCTCTATGGGGACAGACTACAGCTATTGTCTGCCTTCTACTACTCATGTCTAGTATTGATAGTGTTTGTAGTTTTTCCATCGATTTTGCTAAGGCAATCTACCTCCTGCCCAATCTTCTGCAGACATTTTTGATCCTTCTTATGCTAGAGGGTATATTCTCCACTACTTGCTGGCTTGTAAAACAGCCCCAGCAAGCCCCTACCATTAGGTATCTTTTATTGTGTCCTTCTAACATTAAAAATAAATGACAGTGTAACTTGTTCATCAGAAGACAACATTGGACAAAGAAATGTAAGAATAAGCTTTTGATTCTCTGGGTTCAGTGGGAGGATGGCTGCTGGTAAAACCTCTGTCATAGCTCAACCTGGGTGAGGCTTCCTAGAGAAAAGAAATGAGTCCTATATGATGGAAGACTAGAGACAGTGATGAAAGAACAGCTACCCTCAAACAGAAGAACCCCTTAGCCAGATAAACAGAGCAAGACGTTGTGTCCTCTCCTACTGAATTCTCTTTACCTTCAGGTTAAAGGGAAGAGACAAGGCACATAGAGCTTCAAAGATAGTTAGAATTTTATGAGCGAAGTAGAGCATGGAAAGACCCTGTTCCTCCCCATGGGTGACTGAACTTGGAGAAGGTCTAGATAGTGTTGTTCATAGCAGCAGAAAATTTCATGTGCTTTTGGACTAAAAGTAAATGGTAAAGTCTAACCATTCTTCTAGTGTTCCTCTTCTGTGTCTCTTCCAAAATGGCAGACTGCCTTGAGGCCTCATCACTCTGACCTGAGCAGAAATGAGATATGTCAAGGAAAGCATGGGACCTCAGCTATATTCCCTATGTCCCAGGTGGCTAAAACATTAGTAGTTATCTAAAAACACAATAAAACTGAAAGCATGGGTCTAATATATGGTTTTACTGATGAGACAAAACAGAGGCTCTCCAAGTGTTCCCATTTTGGAAAGTCATTCAAAGTTAAAGACTATACAAAAGCTTTAGCTTGAATTCTGTGATATACAGCTAGGAAAATGGATAGCCTCTGCTGGACTGTCTTATCCTAGCCAACTTCATTTAATTAATTACACTGTTTGAATTCCCTCATCATAATCAGCCTGGCAACATGACGATAACTTGTCTCAATGGGTGAGTCATTATGCTTCCCATGTTATAATTATGTGGCACATCTAGGTTTTTATAGCTGAAGAAAATGCCTCGAGTAGTCCAGAGACTCTTGTGGTTGCTGAGGGGACTTGTAGCAGATGCAGGCTAGTACTGCTACTGCTTGGAGCTTGGAACCACCTCATGAGCTTGTCACAATCAGAAACAGCAACTCTCTAAATATACATGCATACATACTGCATATATATATATACACATATGTTCATGTATGGAAAAGCAAAGCTATTTAAAAAAATGTACCCATAACTCAAAACGTCTCTCACAAGTCGTGCTGCCATGTTTTAAAGCTAAAGCAGAAGTGCAAGAGCTTTTGCCCTGTGTTATTATTATTTTCATACAAGGGTAGTATATAGGCTGAAGAGCCAGTTTTCTTCCCTCCTCAATTTAAGGATATTAAGCAATTTAAGGATGGCTGTGTTGAATGAAAATGCAAAACACACACCAATGAAATTGCCGATAAGACATAGTATAAAGGTGACATTCTTTTCTGTCACACCAAGTACATAGAAGGGCTTTATACAAAGCTTTGAAGTGGAAGAACTGATTGGGTTAAGTAGAAGCCCAGACAGAAAAAGGCTTTTTCTCTGCAAAGAGAAAGTGAGGAAAAGTAAAAAACAAAACAAAACAAAAATAGACAACAACAACAATGACAACAAAACAGCATAAAGTAAAACAGGAATCCTCTTGACACTTGTAGTTTGGGTGTTAAAAGAATAAATGGAAGTCAAAATAACATTAAAGCCTGAATATTGTGTTCAATGGATTTCTAATTCTGTATATATTAAACCAGTGCTATATAGTATCTTCTCATGGGTTACGTTCTTTACCCTCGTCAATTTCCTTTTTATTTTCAGTTTGTATATTGATTTTGTAAGCTAGTAGTCTGTTACCTTTTCATTTTTTTAAACTTGTATGAAAGCCATATATCCATATTGTAGAATGAAAGCATTAATCCTGTAATATCCTTTTAATGTTTCCCTTAGCTCTGTGGGATTGTGGGAGGCTCTAGCGAATGTATATGTTTACCAATTGTATCAACATAATTTACTTGCTCTTAGATAAACAATTAAATAAACTAATACACAGAAATGTGGTGTCATCATTTGGTTGTTGCAACTGTAGAAGACTTTTGAATTTCCTTTAATTAATTCCGAATGTTATTAGTGGTCTGCCTCTGCTGTACTAATTTCCTGTCAGCTGTAAGTGTTGCATGTCACAGAAATATTTAGCTCTGTAAATTCAGAAAGAGTAGGAAGAGTAAGAATCTGTAGGAAGCAATCTACCAGAAATGGTTCTAGCAGAAAATGGCTCTTTGGTTTGGGACTGCTGAAAACTGTCTGCCCCAAATTCGCCAAACTTGTCAGAGTTTGGAATTACTTTTTTTTTTTTTTTTTTTTTTTTTTAATTATTCTGTCAGATAAGCAATGGGAAAACCTTATTCCCAGTCCTGTCATGCTCAGCTGTTCAGCTGTTTTACTTTAACAGTGAGTTTAATGAGTGTGTGTTTGGTGACAGATGATTAAGCCTCATGAATAGAGCAAATATGTTAAACTACATTAACAGACTACTCTGAATGAGGAGGAAATTCAGGTAATGTTCATTGTATGTCATTTCTTCTCCTTTATTTTTGTCTTTTCATTATACTTTCTTTTTTTTCTCCTAAATCTGCTTTCCTTTCCAAAGCTCTTCCTGCTTTTGTTTCTGTGCCCAACTATTAGTTAAAATTTTAGAAAAAATTAATTACTACAAGCC
The DNA here is from genome assembly GCA_011074415.1 of Stictonetta naevosa. NCBI lineage: Eukaryota > Metazoa > Chordata > Aves > Anseriformes > Anatidae > Stictonetta > Stictonetta naevosa. Next base: position 59,405,121 of record CM021697.1, read on the forward strand.
ATTCCATCACTCACCACCAAAAGAAGGAGATGCTCCATACTGGTTAAAAGACTAGGAGATTATATAGTCTTCTGAAATTCTTTGGAAGAAAGTGGACTACTATGAAGCATGGAAAATGATAGTGCATTCTTCAAATCATCAGTGGACTCAACAATCTAATTTTTTCTTTGGAAAGGAAACCAAGTGCTTACTATTGTTTAATTACAGAAGAAAAGTCTTAATTCCCTTTTTATATGCTACTTAGCAATTAGTTACATTTTTAGGTTAGTAAGTACTGATAGTTTTAAAATTCTCTTGTTCTTGGGAGCTATCTGATCTTGTGAGTAAGCATGAGCTGCTTCAAGACTGTCTCAAGCAGTGCTTAGTGTCCCAGAGCTCCATCACTCAGGACACCCAGGTCTCTGATTTCTCCTATCCTTACTACCTCTGTACACAAATGCTGACTAAGTCAAAAACAGGCTTGGCAAGGAGTTTTTGGGTCAGCTCACTTTTGGTGAGTGCTTTCATGGAACAGGGTTTTAGAAGGCCATGTCTATCTTTACATAGATTCTTTTTGTTATGTATGGGTTACATGAATGGATGGGACTTCACATAGAAGGGACCCGAACTCTGCTACCACTCTCTGCTCAAAATTTCTGAGACTGGTGGTTCATGAAAAGAGTCTGTGGTTACAAGAATGACTGCCAGTTGTGAGTGGGTGGAGTTGTCCATGCAAAAATAGCCGATAGCAGAACTGAAGCCATTTTGAGAACTGTAAAACCCCACAGCTCAACCTATACACTACTACAGCTGAAGCTAATAACTTGTTTGTAATTCATCATCCCTCTAGCCTTGTAAAAGGTAAATTTCTAATTAATACATAATATTGATGTAAATGCATACTATTTGCACATGCAGACACACTTCACCCCTTGCCTTGTAGATGAGAGACGACACCTGATTTTTGCTTGGAGTGGAGATTTTGTATAATCAACTGTTCACGTACAAGATGAAGCATTCCTCCAAAATAATAGTCCAACTCCTTGCCTATTGTCCTCTTTTATGATGATGTTGGAAGTCACCCTTGCAGAGGTCTTCTCTCAGGTTATCTTACTTATTAGCCTGTACTAATCATCCCTAGGAAAAAATAAAATTAAAAAAATAAAAATAAATAATCTTATAGTGAAACACATCTATTATAAAAATCTTCACTGTTTTCTGAGACCTTTTCTCAAGAAATTCTATTATGTGAGACTTATGGTCAAGGGAGATTTGATATTAAGTGCAAATATACATGTGCACACACAAACACTTGTGCACACATGCATACACACACACAAGTATGCATGTGCACACATACACAGAGAGAGTCTCTTTTACAGTCAAAAATAACTCCATCCCTTCTGGGTACACTGAGTTATAGAAGGGTTTATTGCTATACAATCACCATGGAAACTATTGTCTCCATTGGTAAAGAATTATTTGTATTTATTCTGTCTCTTTTTTTCAGTTGCACTGTAGTCCTTTTAATTTGCTGCTCCACTTCTACCCCAGGAGCAAAATACAACAGCTTGGATCTGAAAAGGTCAGTAACTTCTTTTTTTTTTTTTTTTTTTTTTTTTTCTGTATAGTAGATAATGCCTCTCAAGATCAGTAATGTTCCCTCTTAAAAATAAAGAAATACTGATAAACAAACATTTTCTGTTCATTGATAGCTATGTAGTAATATTTAAGTGTTATGGAAGGCTCTTGAGAGAGAGTGAAAGAGAAATGCGGTATGCTGGGCTTGGAGGAAAGGGAAAAGAGTTTTCTATAATAGTGACAATTAACTTGCATACTATTGCATTTTGAAATACAGGCAGATTTGTCTTTTCTTTCTTTCTTTCTTTCTTTTTTTTTATTTTTTTTTAACCCTAATATACAACTTCAGAAACCCACTGTTGATAAAGAAGAAGGCTACACCCATGTAATTATACAGTTCTCTTTCCATCTGAAAAGCTCTAGTCTCTTTATTACATTAATTCACGTATTGCTACAATTCACTGTGTAGCACCACAAGTACTCATGGGACCTAGATACTCAGCCTTGGTGAAGTGTGGTTGGTGCTGCCTCAGGGTGCACAGTCCAATGCAGTGGCTGCCTGGCAGTGAGTGTGGTGCAAAGTGAACCTCCAGCTGCAGGAATGGACCAGCTTCCACTTTCTCTTCAAAGCACATAAGGTGGAGGTAGTGTCGAGAGAGAAATAACATGGTGCAATCTCATTCCTATTATTATCCTATGATCCTTCCTTCCTTCCTTCCTTCCTTCCTTCCTTCCTTCCTTCCTTCC
>CM021697.1:59407437-59420249 GCA_011074415.1 Stictonetta naevosa
TCCTTCCTTCCTTCCTTCCTTCCTTCCTTCCTTCCTTCCTTCCTTCCATTTTCCCCTCCCTTCTCTCCTCCTTCAGAAACTAGGCATGCATGCCAGAAAATTTTTTTAAAAATGCTGAAGACTGAGGTGATGAAGAGCCCTGTTCTGAGTTCCCAAAATAGGATTACCTGAGCAGGAGATGGAACTGGTTGCACGGAAGGCTAGAGATTCCTCTCCTTATCTCAAGGCAAGATATACTAAAAAAATATTTGTGTTGAATTTAGATATTTTAGACTTGATTTTAGATATATTCTGAAAATGAAACAGCTCATTTTCAGCTTGGAGGAATGTCCTGAGAATCATGGTATAAAGATCCTCAGCTGCATAATGTCTCAGTCCTGTAACAATTTAGAAAGTGCTGTGCTTTATGTGTTGTGGATAATCCTACTGATTCAATAGGGCACTTCCCAGTGTAAAAAGCCAAAGAATGACAGAATCAGAACCTTAAATGAGACTAAGGTAAAAAGTTTGTTATCTTTGCTATTATCCTCCCTTGATGACAGGGGTCCATCAAGCCACCTGCACAACTGAGTGACACAAAGACAAAACACACTCTTCCTGAGATAAAGACTGTTTTATAAGTAGTTGAATTTGAGCTGGGCCTGTGTATCGTCATTGTTACTTGCTGTCTTATCAGGAAAGCTCCCTAAATAGGCCACCGTTCTATCTACCAGCATGAGAAGGAAAAGACAAGTATATTTTATTTCTGTCCAGTGTGTATTGAAAGCAGTAAGTGCTCTGCAACCTTAATGTCAGGGTCACAATAGGATGGCACAAGAAAGCTGAAGAACAAGCTTGTAGAGGAAATAAAACAAAAGAAAGAAAAAAGAATGAAAGGAAGGAAGGAAGGAAGGAAGGAAGGAAGGAAGAAAGAAAGAAAGAAAGAAAGAAAGAAAGAAAGAAAGAAAGAAAGAAAGAAAGAAAGAAAGAAAAAGAAAGAGAAAGAAAGAAAGAAAGAAAGAAAGAAAGAAAGAAAGAAAGAAAGAAAGAAAGAAAGAAAGAAAAAAGAAAGAAAGAAAGAAAGAAAGAAAAAGAAAAACAGAAAAAAGAAAAGAAAGAAAAACAAACAGAAAAAATAAAAGAAAGAAAAACACCAAAAAAAACCACAAAAACAAACAAACCAACCAAACAAACAAACCAGAAAAGGCAGCCACCTTCCTACTTTGTAGCATTTATGCTATGAGTCCCTGAAATACATGGATTTCATCAGCAGAGGTGGAAAACACTCTAATCTTAAAACCAGAAGTATGCGTTTTTGTTGCTAGTAGTAGCAATGACAACAATAATTTAACTGCCATTGTTATGTTTTGTACAGTATTTTAGCAACATTCTCTCGGTTAACACCTTTGATTGCAAAACTTCTAAGCAATTTGTCAATGCTTAGTACCCACTATCCCTGTGTCTGAGGTGGAGGGACAATCTCTGATGTTGTCCTCAGGCTCCCTATGTAGTCAATGGAGCATGACAAGTCTATTCAGAAGGTGATTCAAAGTAGAGGGCTAATTTAATAAATCTGATAGATGTCATGAAGGGCTTCTCTCTTTGCTAGCTGTGGAGGGAGCTTAGAGAAATTAAGGGTTTTAGGCTGATCTGAGTTTTGCATGGTACTTTGCCCTCCCATTAAGTTAGCAAGCTGCAACACTGAAGGCCAGCATTTCAAAGATATTTAGGAATTTTAAAAGTAAGGAGTCTTAACTTAAAAGAGCCCCCCAAAATGTAAGACAAACGGGCCAAGACTGTGCATTGTGTCAGTGACTGTTCCAGTGTAAATCTTTCTTGTGGAGGGAGGACTGTCCACGTAACATGTCTCTGAATGGGACCAGAGAGCAGGGTAGAGGTAAAACAGGAGAGCTCACTGCCTCCTTCTTGGCCCTACTGATGGTAGTGAGGCACAGGAGAGAGTAAGCCTCTGCTTTTGTTCACTTGTTTGGCTCAGCCACGGGATGGAGGCTGGGCAAGGGCTGTGCCTCCCACGGGGCTGATGGAGCTGAGTCCTTGCGGCGCTCTGCAGCCTTTGTGTGACACAGCATGTGTAATGGGAAGCTCCTCTCCCCGGATGAATGTGCATGGGGATGCTGATGCTCCTGTTTCTTTCACAGCCATGCTGGGAACCAGGGCGAAGCTGCATTTCTCAACAGCAAGCCAGTAATTCCTGGAAACAAGCGCGCGCAGGAAGGGGCCGTGGAGCGAGAAGGGGCTGGTTTGGGAATAGCACTGCAGGACCACTCCTTATCTAGCATGGCCCATTGACACATTTAGGGCTTCATCCCACAAGGCTTTCAGCATCTCCCGAGAGACCTAAAACTGGTATCCTAAACACTTTTCACTGTGAAAAGCTGATCTGGACAAAAAAATCTCTCTAAAGTCTTCAGTTGAAATGGGCTACGTAAGCTTTTTAAAAAATTATCACAGTGCCCACAGGCCCCTCTTATTCACATCCCAGTTGCTTGCTTGCTCTCTATTTGGCACAGGCAAGTTCTCGTCAGCCCGGCGTTCTTCCTCTTACACTCATATCAGCTACTGAAGTGACAGGAGCTCCAAGCCAAATGCCTGGCATGCGGGACAAAACCCTGCCAGGACAAAACCAAGTATTTATATCTATGCTTTCAGTGCCAGGTGGGAGGTGTGAACATTAGAGAATGGAGGTCGAAATCTGTGGCTGGCAGGCTGTGCTGTTGCTCCAGGGGAGCAGGCGCTGTCAGGGGGCTTCAGAAATGCAGATTTAAGAACAGGAGTTAGAGCTGATGGGTTGGGGTGACAAATTTGCCACATGTTTCTTGACATGTCTCTAGTTGGTGCCATTTTTGCCTCAAAGCCAAGTCATGTCATTTCTGAAAAGAAAGGCTGTACTTGCTTTTAAAATTTGGTTTTGAGTATGACTTTAGCAGTCTAGCCAAATAAAGAAACAATCATCTCTTCTTTTCTGCAGCAGATACAGTAGGCTGGGCTGGGATAACTGCTGATACCAGGGACTGAACCTCCAGCTTTTGGAGCTAAAACATGTACTGAATTAAGGGACTCATTGTCCAAGTGTGTCCAAGCACCCATGATTGTGTCCACATAATCTTAACACTCCGTGAGAACAGTATTCCCTACTGGATGGGCTCTTCTGAAGATGTAGAGCAAGTGGATAGGAAATACAGTGTTCTGGACTTTAAGCAGGAGCTAGCCCAGATGAGCTGGATACATAGCCCTGAGAAAATTTCAGCTTCATAGCAGGGAGAGACCCAGAATCACAGAATCACAGAACATTTAAGGTTGGAAGTGACATCTGGAGATTATCTGGCCCAAGCCTGTGCTCAAGCAGGGCCACCCAGAGCAGGTTAACCAGGACAATGTCCAGGTGGCTTTTGAAGGTCTCCGAGGAGGGAGACTCCACAGCATCTCTGGGCAACCTATGCCAGTGCTCTGTCACCTGCATTGTAAAGTGCTTCCTGATGTTCAGAGGGAACCTCTTGTGTTCCAGTTTGTGCCCATTGCCTCTTGTCCTGGAACTGGGCACTACTGAAAAGAGCCTGGATCTGTCTTTGCACCCTCCCTTCAGGTCTTTCTAGACATTGATAAGATCCCTCCTGTGCCTCCTCTTCTCTAAACTGAACAGTCCCAAACTCAGATATCTTCTGGGCTTACTGGTTCCTGACAATGTGAGGATTGAAGTCACCACATTTATTTATTTATTTATTTATTTATTTATTTATTTACTTATTTATTTATTTTCAGAATCACTTGCTGAAACATTGCAATACTTTAATTAGATGTCCAAAAATACCTTTCAGAATCTAAACCAGAGCCAGCCTGGAAATCAGTTCAGACTTTTTTTTTTTTTTTTTTTAATGAATCAGATGCAACTGAAGATACCAAGCTCTCCTTTCCATCACAGTGAGTTAAAGAAACTTTTCCAGACTTTTGCTTTGCAGGTATCTGAGATCTGAGCTAGAGATAATTAGACCTTTTGGCTGAGCATAGATAATCTTTTCATTATAATGAATGTAAAGCTCTGCAGTGAGTTGAGTGTGATATGGTATTTGATTGGGTGAGATATGATATTTGATACGGAAATCAGGGCTGACTGGGACAGGAATGGGCCTCCTCAAGCAGTAGTTTCCAAAGGATGTTACCTGCTGGGAGAAGTGTGTACCAGCAATGTGCACTTGCAGCCCATAAGGCCAACTGCATCCTGGGCCGCATCAAAAAAGTTGTCACCAGGTTGAAGGAGGTGATTGCCCCCCTCTACTCTGCCCTTGTGAGGCCTCACCTGGAGTACTGCGTCCAGGTTTGGGGCCCCCATCACAAGAAAGATGTGTATCTGTTAGAGTGAATCCAGAGGAGGGCTACAAAGATGATCAGAGGGCTGGAGCACCTCTCTTTTGAAGAAAAGCTGGGAGAGCTTGGCATGTTCAGCCTGGAGAAGAGAAGACTCCTGGGATACCTCATTGTGGCTTTTCAGTACTTAAAAGCGTCTTACTAAAACAAACAAACAAACAAAAAAATGGAGATGGACTCTTTACTCAGCTAAATAATGATAGGACAAGGGGGAATGGTCTTAAAGTAAAAGAGGATAGATTTAGCCTAGAGATTAAGAGAAAAATCTTCACTGTAAGGGTAGTGAGGCACTGGAACAGGTTGCCAAGAGAAGTTGTGGATGCTCCATCCTTGGAGGTGTTCAAGGCCAGGTTGGATGAGGTCCTGGGCAACCTGATCTAGTGGGTGGTGTACCTGCCTTTGAAGGGGGGTTGGAGTTAGATAATCTTTAAGGTCCCTTCCAACCAATGCCATTTTATGATGAAGTGGGAAGATCTGGGCATTTGGCAGACTTCTGATTACACACTATTCATTTTCCTTCCTTTGTGCCTTTAAAGGTGTCTTACTTTGGAATGGACTAATCTAAAAATGTTTCAGCTTTCTAGTGTGAATTACTAGTCCTGCTATCACTAATTCTTATGCACTCCTATAATTTCTGCTGGTGCAGATTTTGCTTTTCTGATACAGCACTTTCACCTGTGGAGAGATTTTCTGAGTGAAATTGGATGAATTTTTCCAGGAACTGTGAAAAGGACATTCTCTGAGCAAATGGCTCATTTAAATATAAAGCATGAGAGGTGAGGCAGAGAGGTTAAGCCAAAAGGAAATGGGAAATCATAAAGCAAACAAGTGTTCCATCACAGTAATATGTTTTGGAAAAAGCACCTGATTTTCAGCATCTGTTAATTGGTCTGGCTCAGTCGGTGAGAGACGAACTTTGTTATGGGATGTAGCCTTCAAAATGTAATGGGAGAATACCAAGGAAAACAGAAGAACATGCTTCTTGCTTAAAGACAATAGCAGGAGTGGAAGACATAGAGATTACCTTGTGCACAAGTGAGCAGGAAAGTGGAAACAAAATTACATACACAGATTTATTCAAGCAATTTTGCTATCATAATCCAAAGAGTAGAGAATGCACCTAGAGCTTGATGGTCAGAAAGCTGTAGTTCTGCTTTCCTCAGAGATTACAAGCCTTCTTCTTCTCAGCTGTGCAAAGCTGGCCTGGCCTCCCACCTATGAAATGAACAGGTCGCCCCCCAGCTCTCTGACAGGAGTAGACAGTCCAGGTCTTCGGGGCTCCAGCAGAATGCCCTTCCTCTGTGACCATTCCTACCTTTTCTTACACTGACAGATGGCAGAAAGAAGGTTCACTGAAAACCTGTGGTTAAAACTTATGGGAGATTGAGAAAGGCGTAGAGAAAAGAAAGCAAACAGATTCCTACCAGAAATAGTGCAGATTATAAAGCTGTCTTTAATCCTCAACTTTATACATATCCATGGAAAGAGAAACAATTGTGTGTAAGAACCTGAATTTTTATAATGTCAACCAGCATGCCATTTTGGAAGTACCAAAGTGACATTCCTAAAAATCACAGCTTTCTATTCACAGAAAAAGGCATTGAACCTCAGCCATGTTATGGTAAAAGAGATGGGCATTTTTTCATTTTTTATTTTTTAAGCAGTCATTTTACCACAGTGACGAAAGGGATAACCTATAGCTAGACTAGAAAGTAAAGTTGAATTATGTGAGAAAAGGACAAAACTGAGAAATTCCGAATGAACATTGTGTGAGAAAGATGAGAAATTGACAGTGATACACACAATGAAAATGAGGGAAAAGAAAATTAAACTTTCAAGCTTGCTCCATGATTTCAAGGAGGTTTCTCCTGGCAAGCTGTATAGATGGCAGGACAGGTTTTCTTCCTACGTTTATCTAGTGCTTACATGCACCTCCTGGTCTTCTGCCAGAGAAAGCATTTTTTCCTTAGAAGTTTGTTTTCATAGTCTGCCAGGTAGGCCTGCAAAAGAGCACTTGTAAAACTAGGCAGGCTACTGCTCAAAACAGTTTAAAGCTCTGCACCAAGAAACTTTAATGAGTGAGAGAATGGATTAGAGATACCTTTTGGCTTGGAACAGTAAGCTGAAATAAACTCTGCTTCCTTAGCATCATACCATACAAAGAGCTCATGGAATTTAAATTGCTGTTCTTTGGTGAAATACCTCTGTTTCAATACTCTGCTCTCTGTCATAACACATTATACTTTAAGCTACTTGCTTTCTAGTTTTCACCTCACAAGAAGAGGCTGCTCCATGAAACATATTCAACAGTCACAGGACGGAGATAAAGGCTTTTCCCCACTCATTGACTTTCTCTGTGTGAACATTTAAAATTTAAAACTTTCATAATCCCCTTTAACTGCTTACATTGAAAAGTTTTGGAAGGAAGTCTGATTTTTTTTTTTTTTTCTTCTTCCATGGAACTGAAAGAAATCATGGCTCACAAACAAAAAACTATCACTAGTTGCCTTTCCAAAAAGCTGGTCTGGAAGAGCCCTGAGCACCACTTCAGACAGCTTCATGCATAATTACTCTTGGCCCTTTGGAAAATGCTTGGGTTTGAACTCATCTGTGATGTTCCTTTATCCAACCACAAAATCCCAGGGGAAGGACACTCTGCAAAGGACATCGCATTTACAAGCACCATTTGGCAAAGCTTTTATCTCTATTTAAAGAGCAGACTAAGGAATGAAGTGAAGAGAAATACAGTCAATGGTTTCAGCATGCAATTGCTATTCTTTCTCTGTCATGATTTAGGAGTCTTTTTGGTGCCAGTAGGAGGTTGTGGTGATGTGGTATTAGGTCTCAAAGATATGCCTGTAAAAATGCTTCATTTCTTTATCAACTGTTTGTGTTAACAATGTTGCAGAGAGTCCATTTACTATCTGGCACAGGTGGAGAGTACACCACTATTGATAACCATTTTACATAAGGCTTATGCAGGTCATATTTTTTCATAATTTCAATGCAGAATGCTATTTTTAGCTTCTACAAATGCTCAATACATGTAACTGCCACCTAGACCAGGAGACCAGCTGGCAACCTACCCCAGTAGCTCCAGCCCAGGAAGCTGTCAGGTACATGTAGGGTGTAAATTCAAAACACAGTGGAGGAGGGCAGCATGAACCATCAACACTGCTTTTGTGTACATAGAAGCATGAGAAAACTATACAGGGGAGAAGAGGAACAGAGAGATGTAGGTTTATGCAGGATGGAGGTTGATGTCTGAGTAGCAGTAGAACTGCAAGGCAACTGGGTATTCTGTTCTGCAAGCTGGTCAGCATGCTAGGACTTGCACTGTATGAGACATAACGAAATGATCTAAAGCCAACTTACTCATCTACATATATATAATAAACAGACAAATATAAATATATATATAAGGTAAACACATATATTTAGATACATGGCCTATATCTAAATATATTTTGCATAGACTATATATGCATTTTGTGAGTTATTTTATTGTAAATATAGTGTGTGCTAAGTTGTGGGACTCCTTCTGGTGAGTTGTCATCATGACTGCTATTTTTTTTTTTTTTTTTAATCAGGTTCAAAAAGTGACTGGGCAAATTCATAGTAAGAAATAATCCATTCAGACTACTAAATGCAAAGTTGTCATTTGTAATTAAGGAAGTCTCTAAGGTGCAGCTGAAGAGTTTGCAACAGACACAAGCTAGGAGTTGGAGATCGTCTTACTTGCCCTGTTCATATTATTTTCCCAGGTACTATTGGCCATTTTCTGTACTGACATCTTTTAGAACTGGGGTGATGCTTGACTTATAAAAGTACTTCACAGTCTCATCCCCTTCAGGGTGGAAAAGGGCAAAATATGTTAGATATGCCAAAGGTATTGAGGCTCAATTACTTAATAGGAATAGAAGACAGAACAAGGTATTTTGGCTAGGTGGAAACAACACAGAGCTAGCTGGACTTCAGCTCTTACCTGGTTGTTTGTCTTCCTGTTTTCTGTAATGTTTCCAATGTTAACATATAAACTCATTGAATCCCTTACCTTTATTGAACACATTGTATTTTGGTACCCCTGCAACAGCAATCTGGTATCAGGGAGCACGGTGAAATGGGGCTCAAAGAGAGCAAATGGAGCAGACAGCCCAGAGGGACCTGTGCCCAGAGACATGCCTAGGGAGTCTGACAGGGTGTCCTGCTGCTGCAGTGCACAAAAGTGAGAGCTGCTGTCTGCCTTTCAAATGTTTCTTCTTTCTCTTGTCTTTTCTGGACTTGAGCGACCACCTTGCTACAGGCTTGGGTAAAGCTGGAAATGTCACATATTAGCCCTATTTTAGTTTTTAACTTGTTATTTTTATCCTAATTTCACTGACAGATAATTCTATATCTCTGTCGTTCTCAAACAGATCCTACAAGCTGTTCTACATGTGAGGGATTCACCATTGGAAGTTATTGCAAGCACCTTCCTGCAGGGATTTGTTGTGTGAAATCTTGTCCTGTATTGACTGTTTTCTAGCTGGGCGTATGCAGAATGTGAACCCTAATCTGTGGCCCTAAACGATTCTGTGAAACAATTAGAATTGCCTAATGACAGGAATTATAAAATTTTCAAATTCAGAAATTGCCATAAACAAGCTATTTATTGTGACTTCCTTGCCAGCAAAACACACTGTTAGGATTATTTTCAGAAAGGAAATAGAAAAAAGAGATCTACGTATCCAGAGTGAACCCATTTATAATCTGAAATTTTATTAGTGGAAGAAATTTCATGCTCAATTCACTGAGAGGTTTTGTTTGTTTGTTTGTTTGTTGTTTTTTCTTCCCATGACTGTCCCTGAATTTTTGCTTTTGGGTAAATTTCCACAGAGCTACATGGGAGCCTAAGCTACATGAGAAGCTGAAAACCGGAAGAATCGAATTATCATGCCTTCAGGTATTTTGATCAGTTATAAGATGCTTTATTTCAGTTCTAGTAAGCTGGGAAATTTCAGTGACTGGTGAACACCCTTGCATAGTTAATTATTTTGCCTAGTCTGAAATATAATATGGAAAGTTACCTTTCTGTCTAGGAAAAAAAAAAAAAAAAAGTATTTACAGTTTGAACTTGTGCTGATTTTATAAAGTGTAGCATGTACTCTGAATGCAAAATAGTGACTGCTGAAAGGGGCTGGCATGTACTGTGACCCCACAAGCAAAAAATAAAATTTTACTACTGTGTCTGTATATTGCTGAAGAGAATATGAGCTTTCCAGGAAAGCAGAAAAATCCATGTGCTTTTGTTAGACTAACTCGAAGCATTCCCCTCCAGTCACTACAAAAAAAAATATAGCTGGCCTACCATAAAAGTGAATTTGATCAAAAGACATATTGTTCGCTGATAGTGAAATGATTTGTTCTCTACCTATTTCTGTGAGTTCAGCTTTGAACACATCACCACTGATTTTTTTTTCCCCTCATTACTCCCAATATTTAAATTGTCATGTAATTTTCAAGGCAGAACACACTCCATGAATTTATCCCCTCTCAATCTCATAGCTGTGAAAACACATTTTCACCGTTTAGCCATCTCTGCTTTATGAGATGGCTTCCTTCTGCAAACTGGGCTGACACCAAGTGTGTCACCTCCTGTGATTTGCAGGCTTTCAGCAGAGAGCCCAAAGCTGACTCTCTCTCAGTCAAACCATTGTTTCTTCCCAACAAGAGGCAGTTTAGAAACAGATCTGCTAGTTGACATAGAAAAGATATTTTAGTGCCAGCGAGGTAAAGACCATTTTATTTGTATTTTATTTGTATTTGTATTTTTTCAAAGGGACTCTGACAAACTCTACAATGCTTTGCAGGTCACTGTATAGTGCAGTCTGTAGCTGGGACATTTTCATGCTCACTTTTTTCTCTTCAGGTGCTCCTTGATCCAGAGCTTGTGGCTGAGCTCTCACTGCTCAGCCACCTCCTGGAATTCCCCTTTGCACTTGCCATCAGGTCCCATTTTTGCCTCTGGCACAGTCTTGTCCCTTGCTCCTTTTATTGAAAAATTAAGTGAGGAATGAGACAGTGTTCAGGGAAAAATATCACTCCAAGTCATTTTATTGTGCTTATAAAGCCTTAGGTAAGTTGGCAAATTTACTTTATGGTCTAAGTAAAGAAAGTACACTACCATCCTAGGCACTTTATTTTATTCATCCTTTTCCCGTCTCAATGTCATTTAATTCTGATATTTACACCAGTGGAATAACCAAAAAAGCTTTCTCTGTATATATACCTACGTAAACTAACATTCTATATGAGTTAAGTTGGAGAGCAGGCGGATTGCCCTGGAATAGCAACTAATGCAGAACATTTACTGACATTACATCGCATCAAAAACAATTACACTTCCATTACACTCATCTACTTTACCCCTTCCTGTGTATGTGCTTGTTGAATCCTGTCCATATTTAATTTAGAAATGGATTAGTTAATGAGGTGGTAGCATCAGTTACTAGCCTGGCAGCAAAGCAATGAAAGCCATCCAGCAAACGCTTTCTGATTTGGAAGTTTTCAGTGAAGGGAAGAAAAAATAAACCGGAGCAGGCCTTCTCCATAAATCCAGCTTCCCTCAGGAATGATATGACTAGAGTTCCCTCTTGCAGTGAATTATCTTCTCTTCCTTCCGTCTCATGGTAGTAGGGGGTAATTGACAATAATAACTACTGAGAGAAAAACAAAACAAAACAAAACAAAACAAACAAACAAAAAATTTCAGACTGGAGGACAGGCTTAAAAATCTGTACAGACTCCAGACAAATTCACTTTGGTGAAATAGTAAATGATCTGGGATAAAAGTAATGTTCCCGAAATACTCTAGCAGTGGAATTATTCTGGAATAATTCTAACACAGTATGTGATTTTGCTACTTCTTGCTCTGCAGAGTTTTCTCAAATAAATTCCCCTTGATGGTGCAGGTGAGTGAGGACAGAAGCACAAAAATACTTCAGACAAGCTTCTTCAGGCTTTCTTACACTTTCTCTCTCTGCTGAGTGCTGGGGTCAGTAGCTATTTGGTACAGTGCTCCAGGAGCCAGCTGCTTCACTTCAGTTCAGCTGAATTTCAAGGTAACTAAAACTAAATAAAGGAGAGGAAATAACTCTCTTCAAAACAACTTGCTTTGGAAAGAAGGGTTAATTCTGCTGCTCAGTGAAATATTTTTCATTTAGTGCTGACAATAGTTACATCTTCCTGACCATGTGGATAAATCTTGTTTAGCGAGGTGTGTTGCAGAGTGCTGGCAAATCCAGCCGGCCAAGTTTGCCATGGCAGTATCTCTGTTTTTCAGCTCTTTTCATGTCAGTTTTACATGGGACAGAAAGAGAGCTTCCAGCACTCATAGCAAAGCCGAGTGGCATCAGATAGTTTTGTGTCCCTTTAGATGGAAAAGAGCATAAGTTCCAATAACAGGAGTTAAAAGTGAAGCTCAGAGGAACAAGCAGGGACATGAACTAGGAATTTGTTAGGGGGAGAGAGGATGATCCGTGCTATCAGGGAGAGAGCAGAAATGTGCCTGAGTCCAGCCCAGACAAACAGAGCAGAAGAAGCACTGGTTCCATAACAGCATATGAGAGCCTTCAGGCCACACGGTGCCTCGGGTATGTAAATGAACTCAGTTTGATGAGAGCAAGACCAGCTGAGCATGCAACTCAAATGCTGTCAGAGCTCACTTACTGAGCAATACCAAAAGCAGGCAGCATCAGGAGGGCAGCAGTTAAGGGGGAGGAAGGTAGCACTGCTGTGAAAAGCTGCAGTGTGGACCAATTTCAGGTTGGTTTATATTGGCATTGCTTCATGAGAGTTAAGGAAAAGGAGCAGACTTGAAGGAGTTGAGCATGTTTAGGTCAACAAGTACTATAGGACGTTTCTATCACAAAGCTGTGTATTGTGAATGAGATACTTGAGAATACTTGAAAATACTTGAAAAATAATGAAATTAGGAAATTGCATTTTTGAAACTTGGAAATTGTGTTTTGACAGCAATGCTATGGATTCTGTGGATGGAGAGGGGAGAGAAATAGGAAGACATGGGTGCTGTTACCTCAACATTTTATTTGCTTCTTAGTATTGCTCTTATACTGTTCTTTTGCCTGGTGTTGGTGCCTGGCATTTTGAACAGTGATGACAGTTAGGTATAGCTGTACCTAACATGCACAGTCAGAAATCTCTGTACTTTGCATTTTAAAAAATGACAATTGACGTTAATAGCTTGTAGCTTTGAATTGTGAAGGGAAGAGCAAAAAAAGTCTTTTCTATTGATAATGTTTATACAAGTTCTAGGGCAGTCTGTTTTATCCTTTCCTACAGTCAAGATAAAATAAACCAAACCAGACTGACCAAAGAAGGGAAGAATGAAAAAGGTTTTTTCTTTTTCTTTCTTTCTTTCTTTCTTTCTTTCTTTCTTTCTTTCTTTCTTT
>CM021697.1:59446613-59514255 GCA_011074415.1 Stictonetta naevosa
TCTTCTTCTGGGCCTTGTGCTGATTTGGGCAAAATTTTAGAGGATCATCAGTTGTCATTTTATTGGAAACCAATTCCTTTGGTTTCTGTCTGACACTGACCTGCTGCCCTCCCCAGGCAAACATCTCTGCACTCAGTTATACTCAAGCTGATGACACTTTCTCATATTCTTCTGTTGAACCATATTTCAGCAATAAACAGTTGTCTTATCTCTTCAGGCTATATGGACTCAGTACCCTGGGGTTTGGATGCCTGGCATAAGTCAATTTCTTAATATTAGAAGTTGTTGGAAAAGCTGAATCTATTTAGTAAAATTTTCTTGTAAAAGCCAAAATGATTTAGCATTCCAGCAGTTAAAGCTATTTCTTTTATATTTTAAATATTTATGAAATCTTTATTTTCAACATTATTTCATTTTTTTTTTTTTAAAGAAAAAAGTTTCTCTGTAGTTGGTGAAAAAACATCCCACTAAAAGGACTCTGAAGTCATAAACCTTAATCTATAAGAAAAAAAAAAAATCAGTTGGAAAAATGTAGAAATTTCTCCTTTATTTGGAAAGTAAAACTTGAAAAAATAATTGTCATTTTTTTCTTCAAATTTTGTCTGAAATACTTATGTTTAGCAGTGTTTGTTTCACGATTTTTATTAAAAAAAATAGAATTATTGCCATTGATTAAATTTAATATGCTTTTTATAGAGTAAGCAAATGTAAGGTATGTAAATATGCTAGTTTCTTCTGAAATAGATGGATAGAGCTGGCATTGTGCATTTGTGTTAGCTTACATACATAAGGAATGAAAAATCATATGTCTGTGCCAGACTGTATGATCAAAAGCCACAGAAGAAACTGAAATCATAGTTCTTTTTCTTTTTAAATTACTTTTATTCGTAAGTCGTAACATAATGTATCCCTCACAAATTGTATAAATATTTGCAATTAAATTGGATATTGCCTTCTCTGAGCCCATCTCCTCCTTTGATAGTGTTTGAGCTTCTAGTGAAGGAAAATTATGCTGAGCTTGTGACATCCATAGCAAAGTATTATCTTGACATCAAATGCAGGGTCAAGTGAGGGTAGGTGCCTTATTTCAAGAATAAACTTTTCCAGGAAGCCTGTCCAGTTAAGTAAACATTCCCATTACTCCAGGTTCCTTCAAGGGAGCATTAGCCAGCATACATATGTTGATATCAGTGCCAAATGGTGCAAATGCCCCCACTAAAATAAAAGCAAAGGAACTTTTTGCTTCTGTAAAACACCTCAAATAGCCAGAAGGTAAGGTAGAGTTATAGTTTTCAAACTTTTGGAAAGTAACAACATAAAGAAAAAGTAATCTGGGAAAGCAACATGTTCTGCTCTGCAGAAAGTTTATTTGGACTTTTTTCTCAACTTGAACCATCTGGTACCCTACACATCTTAAATGACACTCCTGAGAGACAATTCCTTAAAATATGAAGCATGTTTTAAACTGTGGAGGTAATTAATCCTAGAAAATTTTCTCCTGAATTGTAATGGATTCTTCATTCTTGAAAACAGTTACATTAAAGTGGTCATTCTTCCACATAGGTTGTCTGAACAGAAAAAAAAATGGTTCCTGGAAGCTGCGTGACCTGTGTAGGGCTGTTGGCCAGACTAGATGGTTAGAGTGGTACCCTGGGATTTTTTATTGATATGTCTGTGAGACTTTGCTTACTGTCTACTTGCTTATACTCTTGCTTTTGCTCAAGAAGAGAATTTTTCATTGATTACTGACATTATTTTAACTCACTTTTTTTTTTTTTTTTTTTTTTTTTGTTACTGAGCACTTAAGAGAAATGCTAATTACCAATTTGTGTGGAAAAAGTAGGAAAACTTTTGGCTTTGTTTCCTTCTGCACCTGTCCAATTGCTAGCCAGGATCATGGATGAGAGAGAGAGAAAGCTGTAGGCAAGGGCTAGTCCAGTCTGATAGGTATATTGTGTGATGGAAGTCTCCTGATGTTCATTCTGATGGAAGTCTTGGCAGCTCCAACCTGAGCAAAATCACAGGCACAGACCACAGCAGGGTGTAGACCATTTTCAAAGCATGAAGGAATAATTTTACTGTTCTATCAGCTTTGGGGAAGTGCTTCATTCCTTTGTTCTCCAGAAAAAGCAACTACTCACAGAGGTGAGGGCTTGGCTGCAAGTAGAGCAAGGGCTAGGAAGGAAAGTGCAGCGTACGACAGCCCCGAATTGCCTTCCTGATGCCATCAGCAAATGGAAACTGTGCGAAGTCCATGATATTGTTGGTCCTTCTCCTTTATTGGCTGTACAGTGAGGAGGGGAGCCATCACCCTGCAACTAGTTCTTTCCTGTGCTGACTGGGAGCAAAGAAGCACACAACCTCTCTTGATGATATTTGCATTTGCTTATGCAACCTGCAGAGAAGTGTCGTACTATTAAATTACTGCAGTTTGCATCCAGGTTTGTCTAAAATTTAGATTCTCATGTTTGAGAGCTGAAATGGATCTGTGAAATCCTTCTGTTCTTCCCCACATCCCAGAGTTTTTTACAAGCCAGTTCTTTTGGGGTATTTTTGGTTGAGGAATGACTGCAATGAAAGCATAACTTCTTTGTTAATGTTAATTCATAAGCTCTTATGACCAGAGCAGTTAAACTGTTGCTGTTAAAAGTGGATATATATGGCAGGAATTTATTTATGCATATCCAGAAAGAGCATGAGGGTGAGCCCAGTGGAAAAATAAATACTGGCACTGTGCTGAAATATTGAAGTGAAAAATGCTATGACTAAACCAATGATGTTGTTTTATGTAATGTCTTCTTCAGTGAAAAGAAAGCAGGACACATATTCATATTACATTTTCTTTTTTTTTTCAAAATTTTAATACTTTGCAGAAAATCAAAAATTCACTGTGAATATTTCCATCTCTGGTGTACTGGATCAGTAAATTAGTGGCCACATGTAGTTATTGTTTTTTATCATCTACCTACAGCTTTTTCTGTCCTGTCCCATCCCCCCTGTCCTCCACCTATACCCCCCCCACCCTCCCAAGGTAAACAATTTGAATTTACCAAAAAAATAATACAATATTTTGAGGGTACTGTTGGGGAAACATCTTTTCAGTGATTTGAACTAGACTTTAGTTAAAGCACAGAAGAAAGAAAGAAAGAGCAAAAAATGTGAAAGAAAAAGATAATAAAAACTATCTATCTAGCCTTTTTTTTTTTAAGAATTCTTCTAGCTTAAGTTAATCTCTATATTAACTCCAAATTTCTGATTTCATAATTTCTATTAGTTTCGGCACAATTGTTGTACTGTTTTACAATCTATCATGACATATCATTACAATGAAAGTGCACTTAACAGAGGTAATGAAAGATGTGTCACAACATCTTAAATGATGTCAGTCTCTATCTTTGGAAATCTTTCTGAAACAGCTGTACTGCAGCACTGAAGAGGAAAAATCACAAGTCAAAGATGCTTCTCATATGTCATCCTTATTGTATCCTGATGGAGTGGTATCTGCTAATCTCTAGTTTCCACACTGAGAAAATTCTTTTAATTGATAGGGAATTGACATAGCTCAGAGGTGACACAAGGAGACCCATAAAGCTACCTAGATGCAGTACAGATAGTCAAGAATCATGGAGAAGATGAATTTCAGGCATATTGTAAGATTTTAACTGACAATATTCAAACAATTCCACCTTATTATTTCCTCTGTCTCTCAGGGAAGTTGAAGTTCCCTGCAGCTCTAGCAGTAGGCAAGAATGAATATAGTTCATTTGTCAACGTGTCAGTGACTATTTCAGGATAACCTGTAGAGTAGTTACAAATCCCAGATTTATTTCTCTGGTGAAGCAGTGAAAGTGGTTTTATTGCAGATAAACTGACACTGGAAACAAGCTCTCCTTTTCCTTGTAGCATTCCTATGGGCAGCAACTGTTTGCCTAAAAAAAAAAAAATAATAAAAAAATCACAACAGAGCTGTGGGAGCCTCTGAAGGATTGTGTATAACTTGAAAGTTTCAGTGCATAACAGATAAACAGTCATAAACTATCGGATTCATTTCTTGTGCAAAAGTAAGCCAATCACCACACACTCACACAGTGTGCCCACATGTATATACATGTACCTATATGCTTACATACAAAATGTATATCGGCACATAGATGCATACCACCAAGCCCATGTAAGATGAAGCCAAGGTATTTCTATTCCACTGTAACCATACAAGTACAAAAGCTTATTATGTACTCACCTTCAGAATGTAATATCCAAAGAGGGAAGAATGATTAATCAAGTGTTAACCTCATACATTTATCATGTCAGTATTCAGGGCAACTCATTAACCTCAAGAGAGGATTAAAAAGGGGAGTTGTATGTTATACAGACTTGGCAATTTCCTAGAGAGAAGGAAAGTGAGGAAGAGCTTAGCAAGCCTTTTCCTGATAGATCCCTGTAATTCATGATCTCCAGGACCATAGAAGAAAGGTAGGAAACACCTGGGATTTTGGATATCTTTCTTTTCCCCTGGGGCACATACCATTCCCGGGACAAGTGTAGCTGTAATTCTCTCATTTGCTCGAGAACCAGGGTCACTTATCAAGAATAAACTGTTTCCCTGTGAGGAACAAATTTTCCTATTCTTCTAACATTTGGTAGGAATAAAATACTCCAAATAATTTGAAAAACTGCAGCTCACTCTGTTTAAAGAGATATATTTATTTTGTTTTTCAAGGGCCTTCTCTGTCAGCTCCGTGCCTTTGAAACTATCCACAGAGTAACAGAATATGATTGTTTTCTAAATTCCTCTTGAAGTTTCATTAGATTTTGCTGGACCCTACAACAAGATATGACAAATACTTATATAAGTGCACTTATTTTTCTAAAGTTTATTTTCCTCTCCTCTATTGCCTAGAGCTAATATTTGTTTTGTGTGCCACCTTGTAGAAGTATTAGAAGACTGCGGGTATGTATAGAGGGAGGTGACTACAGTTAAGTAGTAACTCTCCGCATGTAAAGAACAATATTTAATCTATTCTTGAAATCACAGGGAAAAAAGATAAAAAAATACTAGGGAGAAAGTGGTGTTTGTTAAAACATTCCCCATTAAAGCCTACAAAGGAATTATCAATTACATCAGCCTCAACATTGATTGCATTTGTGAAGTAATCACAAATTGTGATTTGGGTGTTGAAGCATTAAGAATCAGCCCCTTCAGCAACTTCTGTCAGGTGAAAATGGAGAGTGCTCAGGTGAGGAAATCGTGGGGGGTATTTTAAATGTCTCATGCTTGGGTGGTGCTTGGCTTCAGAAAGCCACCTGCTCCCAACACTTTCCTGAGACACGCATGCATTACAAGCAGAAGAAAGTTCATGTTTATAGTCCCAGTATCCCAATTTACCCACCTCCCCCTCACAGTGTACAGACAAAATGCAAAGTGACCCAGAATCCAGTACCATCCCTGGGATACAGGACATAAAATGGAAAGTCCAAGTTTCTCCTCCTCGATTTTATAATTAAGCAAATAGGGTTGAAAAGTGATAAAGAGGTAAAATCTGGCTCTTCAGGCTTAATGTTTTGCATATTGAAGCATAATTTAGTCATAGCAGTTCAAAAGGAATGCAAAACGGACCCTATTTAGACATGACAGTAATTACATCTACCTGGTACAGACGTGAAAGCAAATTGAGTGTAAAGCAGAGTTGAGCAGCTCCTTCCCCCCCCTGGGCTGGGGGAAATTGGAAGTTGGACCCTTCTCTGCCCTTTCACTTGAATTAACTGGGGATACAGGCCATGATAATATGACAATGTAAGGACATGTTATCGTCAGAGGGTTAATATACCTACCTTGGTGATTCACTACCAATTCTTTAATCAATAAAGAACTGATTTCTTATTCAAAACTGAGCTTCTAAAATTTTCATGATTACTTAACGGAAGGGACAAAAGAAAAGCCAGCCAAAGCCTGCTGGCTATTTGGAATTTGAATATGCATAAATTTCCATTCACTATTAATGTAGCAGTATGCTCTGGATGAAGAGCAAAATCACAGGTTCTGCCTGAAATAAATTTTAGATGACTTGAAGGCACCCTGTTTTGTACTTTGATTGTCTACTTATGACATTAAAAGCCCAGAGGGATCCTAGAGGGGACATGTCTTGGATCCTTTATGCTAATTCAAAGTGAAACTGTGTTAGCTACAGATTAGAAGCATTCATTAAATTAGTATTTTCTTTTAAAATTTAGTGTAATTTATTATTTATTTATTTATTTATTTATTTTTTTAGTAGGTTACCGCAGATTTGCAAAGATAGCATGTCAGATAGGATGGATTTCTGGTCAAAGCAGTAGTAAATCACTGTTAGGGATGGAACAAGATAAGAATGGGAACAGCAGTTTTTCATGAATGAGTAGCAATAGCTTAACTTCAATTAGTGTTACAGGAAGCTAGATTGCTGGGAAACTTTAGAGACAGAGTTTGGTTTGATCACGAAGCAGTGGGTAAATGTGTTTTATATCTTAGATTAAGATAAAACACTACTGTAATATTTGATTACCCTATGTAAAATGTATAATGAACTAAATTTATGTGAATAATTAAAATAAAATAAACCCCATAATGGAGAAGGTGTTCTCTTTTCACTAAGCTTGTTCTCATGTAAAGGTTTTCATCTGTTGATATTTTAAAAATACCCTTTTTGACTTTAGCTAATGATTGTAGGTAACCTCGGTAATATTTTCAGCCTTATTAAGTCAATTTCTTTTAAATGCAATTGTTGGCTGCATATCCTTTATATCTCCATGTGACAGGATACGTACAAAATGTTATTTATTAGTCATTGTATTGCATGTTTATAGTTTCAAACAAAAATTCTTTTTATCCACTGCTGTAGCTTGGCGTGGGTTGCTTGAACTCTCTTGATTCTCAGCTAATGTCAACATGCAAGAGAGGAAGAACCTATCTGTCTCATGTTCCCCTTTATGCATTTTTTACTTTTTTATATATATATATTTATTATTATTATTTTTATGTACAAGAAATATGCAGCATTGCCAAATGTATAACCTGATGGATATTGACATTATAGCTTGCTGTGTGGAACTTGTGCTTGTGATGAAGCAAATTCCAGAGCAGCAGGGTCCTGAGCCTGGTTCCTCTCCATCCTGTTCCAAGCTTTGAGCACAGTCTGTCTGATGTTACTGAATATCTTTAAGAGGTCTGGCTTTGAAACCAATACAAAAAGAAAACAAGTGGTAAAGCTTCAGGTATTTTCTCAAAATAAAATTTCTGCTAGTTATTTATTTAGTCCTATGTATTTTGGTGATCTGGAGAGCATTGCCAGAGGAAATGAACTACTGCCAGGTTGAATTCTACCCTCTGCTTAGCTCAATTGGCTCAATCATTTCTATAACGCTTAGAAACAACAACCAAGAGTTTCTTAAAATGGAAGGAGACCTGTATTCTTATTGCTAGTAAAAATCCACTACATTTCTTCCTGTACTGGGTCTGGCTGGGATGTTAACTTTCCCTGCAGCAGCCCATACAGTACTGTGCTCTGCACTTGTAGGTAGAACAGCAGTGTTATCACACTGGTGTTGTGTCTGCTGCTGAGCAGTGCTGGCACAGCATCAGGACTTTCTCTAACCCTCCTGGGGGGTGGGCAAAAAAGTGAGAAAGAAACATCACCAGGGCAGCTGACCTAAACCAACCAAAGGGATATTCCATACCATACGATGTCACACTCAGCAATAAAAGGTGGAAAAAGAAAGAAGAGGGGAGGGGTGGGCTCTCGTTGCGAGAACGTCTGTCCTCCTCCCGAACACCGGCTATGTGTGTTGAGGCCCTGCTTCAAGGACGTGGTCAAGCATTGCTCATTTGTGGGAAGTAGAGAGTAATTTTTTTCCTCTGCACTTCCACATAGCCTTTACTTGTTTTGTTTTGTTATTCCCTTTCCCCCTCCCTCTTCCCCTTTCCTTTTTTTCCCTTTAGTTGAATTGATTAATTAATAATAATATTTCCATAATAATATATTTTTTTCGCTTTAATTAAATTATCCTTATCTCAACCTGTGAGTTGTTCTTTCCTTTACTTCTTTCCCTCCTCATCTGAGGAGGGGGAGTGAGAGAGCGGTTCTGGTGTTCAGCTGCCTAGCATGGTAAAACCACCACACTTCCTCAGCATCCAGCTGTTTTCTGTGAAAGGTTGAAACAAGCTGCTTGAGTTCTTTGATTCATCTCAGCTGGAGGGTACTCTTCAGTTGTTGTTCTCCACAGAAATCATAACAACTGGAAAAAGGTAAGCTAGTAGCTCTGCATGACTGCTTCCACTCTTCTGTTTCCATCTCAACTTTCACAGGGTTAGCAGTATTTTACCCATGTTGTGTATTCACCCTAACTCATCCACTGTTCATTTTCTTCAGCTTCATCAAGACCAGTTTTTGGCTTTGTTTGTAAGGTATTGCACAAAGGAGTCCGTAAGCAACACTTCAGTGAAGGGAAAAAAAGGAAAAATAATTTTACAATTTTGTCTGGTCTAGGAGCTGAAAACAGAGGTAAAGGGGATGTTAAAATGTTGTGAAGTTGATGGGGAGGTGTGAGGGGGGAGACAACCACACTTTGCTTTTGCCCAGAATAGTGTTCATGCTACCCTTTGAAGATTTACATCATTTGGGGATTGTCTTTCCCTCTTCCTCAAAAGCCTGGATCAGAGCTGTTTGCCTTTGGAGGCTTCTTCTGGTTAGCAGGATTTGTCCTCCCACACTCCTGATAGCTGTTCCTGGTGAGGATGAGTGAATTAAAAAAACCCGAAAGCACTAGAAATGTCAGAAATATACTCTCTCTTGTGATATTTTAATGAGGTTGCAGCTTATGGTAATCAAGAAATTCCCCATTCTGGAAAAGAAAGGGGTTTATGTTAATCTGCCATGACACTGACTGTTTTCCCAGTATGAAATGGTGGTGTGTCTGTGTAGCTGTGCAACAGCAACCACAGCTTGTGCCACCTTGCTGCTGGAGGACCTGGAGGCTCAGAGTCATGTTTGGGAAATGGGTGATAGAGAGGTACTGCTGTCCGATGTGAGCTGTCTAGGTCTCTTTTAGGGACATTGTATTAAAGCTTCTCCCTTTGACCACAGATTTGTCTTCAGGGATGGTACAGCTCTTTGCATTTTCCTTTTGCATTTGCAGTGGTTTGTGAAGTCAGGAAGACACCTCATTTTTAAAACATGCAATTACAGTTAATGAGAGTCTTCCTCTGGAAATATATTTTTATGTGTATATTAACTCTCTCCCTCTAATGTTGCTTTTATAAAAGCTGTCTGTTTTCACTGGAAATTGTATTGGTTTGTGTTTAGAAAGTTTAAAAAACACCAGACTGGACTTTCATTATAGTTAAAGGGTGAGAGTGTTGGGCAGTTTGGGATTAAAACTTTTTAATTGCAGGATTTTCAAAAATTTTCCCAAAGAACATCACTTTGAAATGTTGTACAGTTGGACTGTACAAATAACCAGGAAAATATTTCAATAAGAAGTGGAAGCATATTACCGGTAGAGACTGAGAGAGCCTGGATTATGTTTTAGTCACAACACTTGTATGTCCCAAATACATTGTCTTAATTATAAATACAATGTTCTTTCATGCAGGGATATACCGCGATCATTCAGGTAATGTGCAGGCCGCGCTCTATGGACCCTGGAAATGTATTAGCTTTTGGGAGGTGAATGAATGGTAAAACTGAAAAGTGAAACGGGCAGAAAGATGTCTTCTGGATTGAAGGGGCAATTCAGGAGCCTCAACAGTACACTAAAGGCTTCAGGTATCACTTTCTCAAGAAAATTGAATCTGTTGTCTTGAGGTAAAAGTGGGGATGAATAAATACCTTATGCATCCTGAGATAAATAGGAAAAACAGACACTGATGAGAGGAGTCCATTCAAGGTGATGGATTGCAAATAATCTACTATATGAGTGCATCGAAAAGACAAACTCCAAAGGCAAACTTGCACATAAAAGGCATAGTCCTGCGAAACTGCTCATGTGCACCTTTGAAAAGCTGCATTTTCTATGGGGTGAGTTGGGAATACAGCTTCACAAAGGACAAGCCAAACAGAAAAGACTCCTTTGAATGTTGCCTGGGACAGTGACAGTCACTTCAACATTTCCTACCATTGTGGGAAGTTGCTCTGCATTAGGAGGCTAGAACAAATACTAAAAAAACACCTCAAAAGTTAGCTAGTCATTAAAATAATAATATCCAATAATATCCAATCTGTGCTTCAGAAAAATAAGAGACTGGCTCCCATGTGTTGGGCCTGCAACAGTTCAGAACTGAATAATTCCTTTACCTGGAAGAGTTGTGCAGGATCTAGTTGAACTGTGAAGCTGGTTGCCTTTAGGCACAGATTTTTTTTCTCTGTCTCTCTTTCTCTTTGCCTGAGGCCCATTAATTACATCTGTATCTTGGGGAAAGCATAGACTTACCCCCCCATCCCTAACCCCTCCCTGCCCCCCCCCTCTCCCCCCCGAACATACAAATTCTCCTGTCTGGACTGCCTTTTATTTCTTTTCACAGAGAGGGAGAAGGGCATGACTAGCTTTCAAATCTGTTTGCCTGTATAAGGGGCTGAAGCTGCAGGAAGCATGAACTGTATTAATGCCAATTTGCAGACTTAGAGAAGACTCTGGAAAGTGTAGGAGGCTCCACTTTTCTCAGAGGCCTGGTTTTCCTGGACAGAAAAGATAGCTGGTAGGTAATTAGGGAATAAAAATCTTTTCACTGCTGTTTTCTGAGTTGCCTTCCTGTATGCAAGCAAGGAAGAATCTCCCCAGTTTTCCTATTTTCATTCTCCTTATTATGAACACTTTCCCTTTGCTCAACTCCCGCAGGCACATCTGCTATGGAAATCTTTTCTCCAGCTGGAATGATGAGACATATGGAAACTCTCCAAAGCTGTATGTCGATGTCAGTGTAGGGGGCTCAGCTGAACAACAAACACATTTTTTCAATACAGCTAAATGTAAGATCATTAATCTAGGAACGAAAACTCTATATCATATTTATGTAAGGAGAAGATTGTATTTTGAAAAGCATGATTGAGACAAAGGGCTGCAGGGTCAGGGTAGATATTCATTGCAACATGAGCTCTAAGGATGAGTAGTAGCAAGAAAAAAGTGTTTGCAGTCCTTGATTGTGTAAACATAGAAAGATCAATCAGAAGAAGAGGTTCTGTTACCACCACATGTGGCATGACTATATACAGCTTTTGTATTTAAACCAAGACTATATAGAAAGCAAAGATTCTGTGAATGTTTCAGGGTGTAGCTATTCTTTTTAACCCTGCAAAACTGAAATGGTTAGACTTCTGCTGCGTGAAAGTGAGAAAACACACAAGAAGCCAAGCTAGCTGGAGATAAGCAGTGGTGCTGCTCCTATGGGCCACCATGGACTGAAATTCAAATGGCTGTAGTCCCCATGGGGTGATATGGAAACTAGGTACTTGTCGTATGGTAAGTTTGAGACTCCTCAGTGGTCACAAGCAGCAGTTGCCTACTTTTTCTGCCACCACAGAGCTCCCACAGGGGGGCCTGGACATGTCCATCCTGTCAGACAGCCACTCAGAAGGACAGTCAAGATGATGGTTCTTCCTACCATGTCAAGGCTCAAGCAACTGCTCTACCTGGTTCATATCGGGGATATGAACCTGAAATTTTCATGCCAGGAATGGTGCCAGGATAGGGCTATCATATCACATTACAAATGACTATTTTCTCAGTTTGGGTCTGCTGAGTTTTGAGTTGCAAAAACTGAAATAACTCCTCCAGTTGGAGACAATCCATGTAGAACACTAGAGTCAGTGATTGGGTCAACCCCTTGGATTATGGGAGTTAGATTCAAGATGCCTGCTTTGAACTGTGATGATTTGAACACGTGTCAGCCATGTCCCTGGAAAATATTTTCATTGTACTTCTAATTCTGAGGCAGTTCAGAAATCTCCAGTAAATCAATGTTTTCATGTAAAGCTTTGACTTTCATAGAGAAAAGGTGTTTCAAATCGAATGGTATTTCCAATCAGCTCTACTTCACTTTTTTTTTTTTTTAAACAAAACAAAACAAAACAAAACAAACACATATTGGCAAACTGAAACGTCCAAAAAAGAGCTACAACAACTATTGGAGTCCCGAGAATCTTCTTTATTACAAAAACTCATGACATTTAGTCTTTACCTTTTTTTTTACCTTTACTCAAAGGTAAGTGGTGTCTGTTCACAGCAGATAAGTGCCTATGTGTGAATCAGATTTACTAGGAGACAACAATTTAACCTTCTGAGGGCATAAAAAATTGCAACAAGGCTCTCATGGCTGGAAGCTGAAGCTACTCAAATTCAGAACAGAAATCAATGTCAAATGTTTAAGATAAGGATAATCAATCTCTGAAGCACCTTTTAGAGAAATGGGTTATACCTGCCAGTAACTGTAGTCATTAAACCAGGATTATTTTAAAACTGTTTCAAGATTCAGCAAAAAGTTTTTTTTTTTTTTTTTTTTTTTTTTTTATAAAATAAGTTTTAATTCAACTGGAATTTCAGAACTTGCTTTAGGAATCATTTGATAGAACCCCATGGTCTGTCTTATGCAGAAGGTCAGACAAGGTGATCATATTGCTATTTTTCTAGATAAAGTTTAGCAGTTACTTTTTCAGGTTCGTAAATTACAGTGAATTATAATAAAAAACACTAGGTCAAACAAAATGATTTCTCAATAGATTTTCTGTCAAAATCTATTTAAATGAAGCAAAGCTTTTTTGCATTCCCTTCCTTAAGATTTTTCACTTACTAAAATGTAATTTAGGTGATTTTTCAAAAATACTGTTTTCTTTTGACATTTTCATCAAAATATTTAAATTATTCATTCTAAAACTTTGTCTTCCTTCTTCTCCAGATAAAACTTGTTTGAGAAACTTTACACAAATAGCTTGCTTGGCTCAAATATTTATTTTTCACTCCTACACTGAAAATGTCTGTACCTTGTTTTCTGGGCTTGAATGACAGGACTTTGAGTAAAGACATCTGAACTCACTTTCTGGTACTTTCACCCCCTACCAAAGGGCATTCAGTCCCTGAACTTACATGCCAGCTTTCTCCCTTGAAGATTTGCTAAGTTGTAGTCTTAGTTCGAGAGAGATGATGCCAAAAAATTGTAGATTCTTGTTTATATGGATGGTTTCAAGTTGTTTTTAGTATATAGTATCAAATTAGCACATTTATCAGAATGATAAAGGGAGATAAATAGCTGATGGGGCAAATAAGGATCACTTATTTCACATAAGAACATACCTCACTGCTGGATGGAGTGGGAAAACTCACCAGTATCAGTGATGATTTCTGTAGAAGATTTTTTTTTTTTTTTCCTGCCCAGTTTTACACTCTTTTCACTGGGATTTTATAGTGCAGTTCTAAAGGGTATGCTGAGATGTACCTCTGCAACTTTCCCAAAGGTGAAAGAGAAGGATTATAGGAAGGTTTTAGTCATAAATAGCTGATTTATTGATTGATTGATTGATTTTTTAAAGTCCCCTTTGTTTTCTTACTAAGCTTGTTGTAGATGAGGAAAGCTCCCAGCAATATGGAGAGGTGAGGTACATAAAAACACAGAGACAGCGTTCTGGAATGACATCCCATCACAGTTTTTTAATGTGCCATGGATCTAACACACTGTTAAAAATATGTTTCTTTTGAACATTCCCTCATTTAGTGTAAAATGCAAAGCTTACAAATGGATTAAGTTTCAAAGAAGGTTCAGTACATGTTTTGGATTATCTGAGCCTCTGCCTGAACTGTTGTCTTATTTCTACAATAAAAAATCCATCTAAACAACCACGTTTCAGCTAGAAAACTGCAGTAATCACCTAATCTCATCATTTTCAAAATTTTGCGTACTTTGACTCAAGAAGAGAAAAAAGGTTCAGAAACCACCTTCTCTGGTTTTATTTCACTTTGAATAGTCCTAAAGGTCAACAGGGGTATTATGACCCAAAACAAATTTTGAGCAAGGTTGCTGCCTACAAAGACATGAGTTCATGCTCATACGCAGCCAGTTATACATTGAGAGCTTCACCACTGGCATCTCTGTGACTCTAGAAGCCTGTGTCCTTCAGTTGAAGGTGATGGGTTGTCACTAAGTTTTTCTCCAAGGTAAAAGCTGAAGGATGGTAAGAGAGGAAAAAGGAAGGGTGGCAGGGCTGGGGATGTTCAGATGAGATCAATAACTTAATTCTTATTCAACAAATGGGGCTGAGTGATGAAGCCTTAGTTGATTTGTTATCTCAACTACCAGGCCTGTTTCTGCATGTAGTCCTTAATGGCTTGCTTTGTGCTCATGGTCGGCTGGGAAATGAGGTTATAAAGCTGCGTATGAAACATGTCTCTTCTAGGGCTGGAGAGCAGAACCCTTCTTGGATCCTGATCTCAAGAGCCTGATGCAGTGGACAGGTGGTGGAGCAGCCTGGGTGGCAGCCTGGGGTCCCCAGCTGGGAGAGCCACCTGCGAAACTCCTCCACAGGAATGTTTTATCTTTGCGTTGCATTTCCGCGTTGCATTTCCCTCTAATTAAACAGCAGGCAACAATCATCTGCAGACACAGATGCATTAGTAATGATGAGCATTGAAAGCAAGTGTATTTCCCCCCCCCCTTTTTTTTTTTTTTTTTTTTTTTTCCTACTGCTATAATTATTCTGTTGGGTTTTAATTGCTCCCATTATATGTCATAGATAGGAATGGATCTTCTGGGTTTTGGTCAGTTGCAGACCTCTTAAACATCCATCTACCTCATTAATAAAATTCTTGGGTTAGAGACACAAAAGTAGCTGGGCACTGCAATGCCAGACATTTTTGTATGCTTCCCTTGAATGAAAGAGCCCTGAAGATTTCCCTTTGTAAAGAGCTGAGGGTCTTAGAGAGGGAGTCCTGAAAGCTGGCTTGCTGCAGAGGACCTGTTTTTCTCACTAGCTGGCAGTGAGGCAGTGTGGAAAAATGAGAAGGCTTCATAATATTGAATATTTTCTTCTATGTTTTGTTCACAGATGCAACTTTGTCCCAGCTTGCTCTCTGTTTCTTAGATTTGAAACAATACTTTAATGGCACAGGAATGCTTGTCTAGCCCTAGAAGACCCTGGTTCACACCCCTAACTGTCATGACAAAAAAGATTCAAGCATACGTCTTCCATTTTGTTCTATAAAAATGATTGATCTAGATAAAACACTTTTGCTTATTGGACTAAACAAAGTTAGTCTAACCACCTAGCCTTGTGGTTGGGGCACTGACAAGCAAGGCGGAAAGTAAATGTTAGTTGATGCCCCAGCTAATATTGAGCCCCAGCTAATATTGAGGCATCCACTGGTATCTGCTGCCCCATCTGAGTATCCTAATAGTTGTATACGAAGGGATCACTGGGATCCAAAGGGTTTCTTCTGAAAAGTAGGAGTGTTTCAGCTATGATATACAAGGAGACACTGCTAATGGCCTGGTCACTTGTCCAGTGTAGAGAATGGCTGGGAATCAGAGCCCTGCATCTCTCCAGGACACAGGAGCTGTGCTGGCATGCTCTGCCCAAGACAGGGAGGATGGATCAAGGTGGGTCATGCTGCTTTGCTATGGTGTGGGCAGCCGAGACCAGCTGGTAGGTATAGAGAGATATTTGCTTATGAGTTAATTAATCCCAGGATGAACTTGGGGATGAACTGAGCCTTCTCATTCCGCACTCGGCAGGCTGAGGCAGTCTAGCAATGCAACTGCAAGCATTTAGGAACTAGGGGTGTTTTACCAGCACTCTGTTTAGTCTTCCACATACTGTCCTATACAGGGAGCCAGTGACCAGCACTTGCATACTCAAAGTCCTTGCTCAGTTGCTGCCTAAGTTCTTAGCTCCTTTAAGTAATTTCTTTTTTCTCTATCATTTGGTAGAGCTGTTTCTCTGCCCTCATGGCAAAAAGCATGGGCATGCCGGGTAAGGTTTGTTACCTTACTGTATTATAATTCTTGCTGAAACTTCTGGTTTGTTTGTTTATTACGCCAGAAGTGTGGGCACAGGGGAAATTAGACCTGTTTGACATTGCTGACTTCTGCTGAATATGCTTGCTCACTTTTTCCCCTTGCTGTGGACTAGTGACCTGAAGTCAGTTACCCTTCCCTTTTTCCTTTGCTATCACAGACTCAGTATGGAAATGAGATAAAGCCAGGTTGGAAGGTACTTTATGCTACAGAATATAGCTTGGACTCTTTAAAATAACTTGTTTATTACTAATATAAAAAACAAGGGGAAAAAAAATCTCATCTTACTTTTTCTGGCATGACGATATTACATCTATCCAACTCTTTTCTACCTGGCCTTAAAATCAAATGAATTTGCTCTGTGCTTTGCTACAATTACTTTTTTCACATGCACCCAACAGTAAGATGTTAAATGAAGCAGTGAAAATGGGAAAACACCTGTTTCCTCATACCTTCCTTCAAAGGTGCACAATATTTTGGGTTTTCTGGCCAGCAAACTGGTCTCACTCCTTCCTGGAGGCAAGCTGGAGGGGCTCTGTGACCCTACAGAAAACTGATTAAGACGCAGCAGCAGTCAACATCTGATTGCTTTGTGTGGGAGTTTTCAGCGAGACATCCTGAGAGTGTAATAACTTTTACAATTGATAGCACATCTTAGAGTCCTACTTGTTGTTATTTAATTGATTCCAGGCTGGTACTTGCTAAGAAAAATACTGTTTGTTGGGTCTTGAGATGTTTATTATCCATTAATAACCATGTGGGTGGACAGCTGTATTATGCTGATCAATACACAGAGCTGTTCTCCTGAAAGAGAGGGGTGCAAAGAATCTGGCACCCAGGCTGTACAGAGAGGAGAGCACCCTTCTTGCCTTCCCAAGGTCCTTGACCTTGCTCAGGTGGCATAAACCCTTGCAAGGACAATTGCTGCTTGGAGTCTGGAGTGGCATGGGTGTACCAGGCACTAAGGAAAGGCTCAGCCACCTCCCCCCACCTGAGGAACAACACAAAAGTGGGACAGCAAACATCTGTGCTCTAGACTGGGAAAGAAAGATTGCTTTCCAGTGTTTTCCTGAAGTTTAGAATAACAGATTTCATTTTTGTTCTGTTTAAACCATACTCACTGCAAAATTGCTTTTAATACAAGTTTTAATATAAATCTTGCAAAAATATTTATACTAAGGAAAAGGTAGTTATTTATACTTCAGCTTCTGTGCTTGCTTGTGCACCGTGTCCAGCATGTCAAAATCCTGGTCTTCAGCTTTTTCAGTGAGACTGAAAAGTATTTTCAGTTGTGCATATATATTTGTATAAGTATATGAAGAAGATATGTAAATATCAGACATTGAAATATGGAATTTCCAATTTATGGAGAACTCAGAAATTAGTCTTCTGTGTTGCTTTGTTTAGGCTTAGAAAAAAAAAAAATCTATAATTTCCTATGAAATGGGATATCCTGCAAAAAAATACGTTTAAAATTGTGTGTTATATGAAGCCTGACTCCCACTGACTTGTCATAACACCATATGGAAATATATACAAAAAAGCAATTGATATATGATGAAATTGTGTTAAATGGAATTTTCATTTTTACTGATTTTTTCATTTCTGGTTTTGGATTGCTTTTCTGACTCATGTCACTAGAGGTATAACATTAAAATAAAAATTCACAGTAATACAATTTCCTGACAAATACGTGGGTGAGATGTATTCAGAAACTGTTACTGCGCTCCTATTTGGTCTGAGCTGAAGGTTAGTTTTGAATTTGTTTCACACGAACTGCTGACCTGATGAAAAATAGCAGAAATGAAAGATAAAAACTATAATCTTCCCTACCAAAGTTCTACATTTTCATCTAGGTTCTTCATTTAACTACATTGCTCTGGGGCAGCAGTAGTCACAACTATTAACATATTTTGTAATCAATAGATTGTGAACACGTTTAGCCACTGAGGATCTAGCAATGATTTCAAGGCAGTGACCTAGAAATGAGAGGTACTTTATCTCATTAGAAGATAATCAGCACTTTCTGAGCCCCTTAGGAATTACTGTTTTATGATTAGGCCAATAACTTAATGAAATATAAACCCTTTAGAAGAGGTAACTGAACAATAGGCAAAAGCTAATACAGCATGAGATAGCTTTTGCAACTGAAATTATTTTAAACTAAAGTCTCAGGGTTTCTTCTGACAAATGAACAACCAAGGGGGGATTTTTTTCTTTTTATCATTATATTCATTGCTTATATTCACCACAATCACAACCTAAGTGTCCAATGTAACAGGAAGAACCTCATCTTGTATGGAATTGAATCCAAATCTGTTAGATTTTTTGTCCCTTCTGCACAATTTGTAAAGGAGGGGAAGAAAGGAGGGAAGGATGTGAATGGAAAATGTGTACAGAAACTTCCTTGCCTTTTTCTTGCCTTTTTTTTTTTTTTTTTTTTTTTCACATTAGTCCCTTGCAATCAGATTAGCAATTTCCTTTGTAAGGCTTGTCTCATTGCAGGTTAGTATTCATATGTAGTAATGTTATTGCAAAGTGGCATTCCTAGCACAGTCAGTAAAATGCATGCTAATAAGGAGTGATGGAGAGAAGCTAATGCGTTGGGCATATGAAACGGTGCTGCTCTGCCCTTTCCAGTTTGCATTGCACCAAGCAGGAGTGGCAAAGACTGGAACATATTTCTTTTGTTCACTTCACCTGAAGAGCCTGCGTGGGGGGTGAGAAAGGCAACTCCACATCAGCCATAAGTGATACAACCAGAGCAGGGAAAGAAGGCTGTTTTCGTATGTCCTCAGGAAACATATCTCAAAGGTGGCTCTGTTGTGCTCAAGGATACGCAAGGCTGGACATTGCAGCATCAGCAGTAGCAATTACAAGAAACAAATGTCCTCCCAGAGGGATGCAGACACTCCTGAATGCAGAGTAAAAGCATAAGTAATTAATTATTATTTAATTTAATTATTTTTCCTTCATACATCCTTTGCAACATAACAGATTTCTCCCCTTTCCTCCAACCTCTAAATTTTATCCCATGTCTTGCACAGTCCAAATCCAAAGCAGTACATCTGAGATTGTGACTATAAGTGTGAGCACAAGTAACTAATTAATCATTAAGCAGCAATTTTCCCCACCATAATAGCAGTTACTGTAACTATTGTTACAGCTGTGTCTGTAAAATCGCACAAAGACTGAAACCCTGGGGCCACTGCATACCTGGGTCAGGATTAGTCTTGTTTAATGGAAGCTGTTTGAGAGAAGGTTTTCTGAGCCAGTCCCCTTGCCTCTGCCTATCTTTAATACAAGCAGAGACTACTCTATCCAAAGATTACTTTAACCATTTTAATAAGGATCCTGTCCTAGAGAAAGTTATGTCTCTATATTGCCCATAGGAGTGTGCTTTACTATCGACATCTGAAGTGTGACTTACCTCATCTTCATCTTGCCTTTCGTAACTGTTCTATGCTGGCTTCATAGTTTTTTGCAAACGCCATTTACTTTCACTTTCTGACCTCTTCCACTCTGAACTGTATCTGCTCAGGGATTAAAGCACATTTTAACCTTTATCTTTTAAAATATATATTCCTCCCTTTTGTACATAGCTTCCATTTACAGGGTCCAAAGCTTTAGTGAAGTATTTACATAAATGTTCATAAATACATAATTGTGCAGATTGTCTTTGGAGAACTTTGATGAACTTTTAAAAGAAAGTCTTATGGCAGTCTCTTAAGACAGCTTGGACTTTTCCTAAAACTTTTCAAAATGAGGCAATACTTTGAAACTGACCCCCCAATTAAACAAACAAAAAATATTTTAACAAATCAGAATTTTATAGTGGAAAAAGTTTCACTAAAACCAACCCCTTTATTTTTTAATTGTCTAACCCCAGCCTTCTCAGCATGATATGGGATCCACCACACAGAACACACTTGCCCACCCTTGTGTACAATTGCATTTTTTTTCCAAATGTGTCGCAGAAAATATACCAACTAAAACCATTGGAAACTTTTGGTTTCTTTACTTTTTCCTGCTTTAGGAAGGAAACATAACAAAATCTGGGATTTGATATCCATATTTGAAATATTACATCTACTATTTTAATAACTAAACCTGCATTCACTGAATTTTGTTCTCATCCTTACCTATTGGATCCTGGCAGGAGAGCTGAAGTCTAGTAGCTTAGCCCATGTTACCCCAAAAGACAGGTTGGCAGAAAGACCCAGGAGTATCTTAATTTGTGCCCAAGAACGTGGCTTTCACAGAAGGAAGCTCTTGCACCATGGTGCTGCTGGCATTCCTCTGGACCTATCAGTCTTCACATTTGCAATGGGAGGTGAGCTGTATCTTCTGTTGGAGGGATTTAACTGCTTTGACCTTGCTCCTTATTCTTTTTTTTTTTTTTTTTTTTTTTTTTTTTTTTTTTTAGGCTGGATTTTTATCAGGAAGAATTTTAGGAGGCTACTGATCTATTGTTCCCATACTCACAGAAAATGGTTTGGTGCAGCTACCACCAATAACACTTCCATTTATGAATATCGCTGCTGCGCTATGTGCATTCAATCACCCCTGCTCAGCCCTGTTCCTAAGCATTTTTCAACAGCAGGTGAAATCATAGTAGTGATTATGGTGGGAGGCAAGGAAAGCCTTTGGTCTCTAAACTGCAATGAATTAACTCAAGAGCTTTTTGAGGCATTTTTCCTTGCCTCCTGCCCTCCTACATTGCTTCACATTTTTAAGCCAAAGGCTTTGCTTTCATAGTGATTTATTCAGCACCTTTAGCAAGTTGTTAATGAGAGAGTGAAACCCACAGAGTTAGCTGAGACACTTCAGAGAAAGGAAAAAAAGGAAGGGGGGGGGGGTAGGGAAGGAGGAAAGAAAGAAGGAAGAAACAAAGGAGGGAAGAGGAAGGAAAAAAGGGAGCTATGATTAAGGACAGAAGGAAAGGACTACTCTTTTTGCTCTGTTTTGTTAATATCTTTCTCGCTGTTTTTATTATTCCCCCTGGTTCTGTGTGTTGGTAGAATTGAAGTTGGCAAGCTCCATCGAGGAGAAGGCGGCAAAGTCCATTTCCTGGAGCAGCCAAGTTGGTTCCCATGTCTAGACAGTGCATACAATGGCTGGCAAAAGGCCAGAAACAGAGTTAATGGATTTACAAAATAGTAGCATTTCTCTGTATTGATTTTCTCAGGGTGTTTCCAGAACACAGTGAACAGAAAGCAGTTATACTTCACAATCTTTTCTGCTAATAAGAGGCCTCAGATAAAAACACTGAATAAAAACACTACTGGTCTGGGGAACGCCGTCTAAAGTTCTCTCTCCAGAGTGGGGAGGATGAAGCCACTAGATATTACATTAACCGTAATTACTGGCTATATAGAGAGGTTCAGATGGTGATGTTTATTGTGATTGAGTGTGAGTCTACATTTTTAAAGAAAAAGGTAACCTTGTTCACATCCCAGCAGTGAAACAATGAACCTGAGCGAGTGACTTAATCAGGGACATGAACAGTTTGGCATCAACTGTATCCCCTTTTCCTTGTGTGTGATGAGTTTTCAAAATATGTGTGGTCAATGCATCTGAACTTTCTCTGGGAAGACAAACAACAGCTTCAGTGCTCTGGATTTGTATGTACTCTTATTGTAGGCATTCTGGAAAAAAAGTGGGGTTGGATACTGCCCTCCAAAACATATAAAGAAGAGATTTAAGTCTTGGTCTGTCATGCTGCATTTCAAATAGGATTGGCAACTCTACCCATTTGGAAGTTAACCCTCATATTTGCAGAAACCTCTTCCATCTGTTACAGCTCTCACCATCAGCATCTTGAGGCCCCCCTGAAGCCATATGTTGGCAATTATAGGATGGTATAATGTGTGTGTGAGAGAATTATTTGGACCAGAGTGGTATACTGACAATTCAAGTTATGCATATAGTTCTGTGATATGCTGGTTAGCAAAGCAGGAACTGAAACCAGTAATCTGCTGGCTAAGAGATGGAATTGAATAGAAGAAATGGAATTGAACAGAAGAGATGATTCAGAATTAAATAGATGGTGGCTTGGAAACAGAGTTCAAGTAATTATTTGTGTCTCTAGTTTGATATTGACAAGTGTTTTCTGACCAT
Organism: Stictonetta naevosa; assembly: GCA_011074415.1. Classification (NCBI taxonomy): domain Eukaryota; kingdom Metazoa; phylum Chordata; class Aves; order Anseriformes; family Anatidae; genus Stictonetta; species Stictonetta naevosa. The sequence goes on from CM021697.1 coordinate 59,468,764, forward strand.
TGGGATCTATGTGTGAAAGATCTGTAATAGTGTTTTCCCACCTTGCAGCACTATCAGTAATGTATATGGTTTGCAGAGTTCAAGAGATTTAAATACAAGAAAAGTGAATTAACATATTCAAACATAAATTTAGCTGATTATTTTAAGAAAAACACAGATGAAAAAGTGGCTTTTCTGTTTTACATTGTAGAAAGATTATGGATAGCAAGATGGTGAAATGGCTGAACATGAGCTTGGACTAAAGGAACAACAGAGGAAAGAGCAGTGGTGGGAAGTCTCAGACAGAGGGCAAAGATAGGTATAAGGTCTTCAGAGGGTAGAAACAGAATATTAAAATATTTTAAAAGGATATATTTAAAAGGAGAATGGAACATCTTATTAAAATTAATTCTTTCTACTTTGGAGTTAATGGATTAATATCCCACCTGTAGCAGTTACCAATGTCTGAAGGATCCTTACAGAGCTGATGTACCCACTATTCCCAAGAGGCTGTCTCTTGATGACACACAAATCACTCATCAAATTACCAGACTGACTGTCCAACAAAGCCCAATTTACCCGGGCAGGAATGGTCTCCAGTCATTACCACTGGCTTTTTCTTCTGCATCTGAGCCCTGTCTGGCCCCATGTTGGGGGTGAGAGAGTGTTCTGAGGTCCTGAGGAGCTACAAATATGCAGCCTATGTGCTTTATCCTATTCCCAGATACTTTCTAGGATTACCATGCAGCTAGGTTTGTATTTATAAAGCAACGGAAGATCAAAATATATTTGGGTGCTGGTGGTGCCGTCTTCCCCCCAAAATCACTACAAACTTCTTTCATTTTGATTTCACATGATGGGTACAAAAGAGTCATACCTATCCCCTTTCAATACCGTTAGATGGCATAAATATATGGAGGAATGCCTTCTCAGAGATCCTCATCAGATTACTGAGGGGATCTTGCAGTTAAAGGTAAAAATCTTCTGTAGGAAGCGAGTCACCAGAAGAGGTGAACTGTATGGAGAAGATGTGGACAAGACAAGGACAATCTAAATAGTTCTCTAGACATATCATGAACTTCACACTTGCCAAGAAGGCCAATAGAAAATAAAGTTAGAATTATTCTCCTAATTCCTACAGTCACTCACTGCTGTGGCTACTGTAGGGAAACTATTTTTCTTCATTTGTTATGCCATTTTGCATTTCACAGGGTAATTCACTCAGTAAAAAGAAAAGAAAACAAAACAGAGATTCCACATACAAAAACATTTTTATTATTGTTATAACTTGCTGTTTAATGTGATACTTAACTAGGAATACAACTCAGCAGAAGTACATACATATATATTGCATGTAATTTTAGTTGTGTCTTCAAGATATTTCAAACCTCTGTCCTTCATGAGTTGTTTTGGTGGAGCACCTTCTTCCTTCATCCTGCATAACATGTTTGAATGTTGCTGAATAAAACACATATTTTTCCTCCAAATGGAGCACAACATTACATCCAATTTCCGAGTTAATATGACTTTATCAAACTTTGCGTTCATTGTGTGAATGTTGTATATAATATGTATATATCTATACAGCATATAAATATATAATGTATATATATAGTCAAATTGGTCAGCTTTACACAGCTAACCATAAACTTGTGCTTATTTATATGAGATCAAATGTACAGCATCAAGAATTTGACCAGTCCCGGACTTGTAAGAGCATCAGTTCCTGGTCTAACATATGACTTTGGGTATCATATACATGCAATGCATTCCCTTCTTCTTTGCAGTATTTTTCACTTTTGAAGAAAAGAATGCAGTTATTTTAACTTTTTAATTTTATTTTTAATATATATATAAATGAATGACAGGTTTGCCATACCCTTAAGTTAAAAAAAGTCTTAAGAAGAGATGAGGTTATTCCTCATACATAGAGCTTGAAGAATAATTGGACATTCATTGTAGATATATTTACATGATAACCTAATTTGAATAGTAGTACACATACTGTATTATTTCTGTACATAGACAAGATATGCTGTTGGTCATGTTAAAACACACTTTCTAAAGGTATTTACAAACTGCTAGTCTCTAATTTACCAACCACCTCTGCAAAGTGCCACCAAAATTAAGGGACAATGTATAAGAAGGTCTGTTTATTAGAAATCATTGCACTCTCTCCAATATTGTTTTTATTATTACTACCACTATTACAATGCTGTGCTTCACAGAAGGTCTGTGTTTAGGGTAGAGGTGTAACGACAGAGCCAATGGTGGCAGAAATCCCTTCCCTACTCCTGCAGCCTATATGAGCCAGGAGGGGTGGAAAAAAAAAGCAATCCAACCATGACCCATCTATGCTTTTACATAATTAGGCCATGCTAAACTTGTGCCCCTGCAATTTCTTTTGTGCTGCCACGTGAACCTGTCCAAAGCCTAAAAACTCAGTGAAATCCTTCCTTCCCAAGTCCACTGTAACACACATCGTGACCTTACTACCTCCTACACCACCCACAGCTGGTTCTCTCAGAGAATAAGAGCACTTTGGGACATCTAAGAGAAAAGAGTTTCTATGTGCTTCTTTGCAAGGACTGTCCAAAGAAACCAAACCAAACCAAACCTCCTGTCTATCCCCCCAAAACCCAATTGCATTTTTTGAGGTTAAACAGAGCTTTGGAAGGGGAAAATACACTTGTTTTTTTTTTTTTTTTTTTCTTTATTCAGTTGATACTGGAATGAAAATATGTCTAACAAATCTACCCAGTATCCTGAAATATGAAACCCAGGAGGACTGATATGCATGTGTAACCCACTAGTTCCATGATGTAGAAAAGGGGCCATAGCAAAGGAAGGAAGCAAAAGTAAAGGAGAAATAATTGCAATGGCTGTGGTAAATGATTGATATCCAACTCAGTCTTGCTATAATTACTTTCTTAGGCATGGTTTCTGAGTGGACACTCTGCTAGCAATATTGGGAATAAAAAGGGATTCAAAGGAAGGGAAGATTGCCTTACCATTGCACAAGACGTAAAATAAATCCATGCATGTTTCTTCTTGATATTCCACTATGAGAATATTCAGTCTTTACTATCATCCACTGTTATTTCTTATATGGACATAATAAAACTGGGGAGGAAGAGAATTGATTTGGCTTTGTTTCATGTGAGGAATTTTCTTCTTTCCACATCAAATCCCATGCAGAAAGAATTTATGAAACTTCTCACACCACACAGTATGTTGGATGAGAGATTTGCATGCTGGAGAAGGCAGTATTTTTGGTGGGATTAAAGAATTTGAACACCAGCATTCACAGTGTCTTAAAAGTAAGAGAAACTGCACACTTGTAGTTAAAACACAGGTGACAAACAGCAGTAAAGAGAGGGAAAAAGAAAGCTTTAGAAAGTTTCTTTTTCTATTTTTTTGTTTTTTTTTTTTTTTTCCAAGACTGTGTGGAAAGAGGAAAGAGGCAAAGCAATGAAAATAGAAGCCGCTGCAAATTAAGGACCATCTATCAGCTTCTCTCAGGGAAAGATTTTCTATAAATTAAAAAAAAAAAAAAAAGATTTCTTAGAAGTCTTTCATGATATACAGGAAAGATAAAAGGAAGATCGCATAGAAATATACACTTTCATTAGCAAGTGTTTCTAGACAAGTTGTATAAAACATCTGTAGATCTAGAGGGGAAAAAAGTCTTGTATCTTTTTAGCTGATCAGTTTCTACTCTTTACCTTGCTGTCAGCTGTGAGTACAGAGCCATCCAGGAGTAGAGATTTAAAAATATCGAAGGCTACTAGACCCTAGACCTACTACCTGTCAACAACCTCTCCCCCACTTCCCAACCCAGAGATGAAGAACTTTTTTTCCTGCTGTTTCTTTCACAAGAGTTTGGCTTTGCACAGGAAGCATCCTGATTTGTCAAAAAAATTAAGATGTTTAGGAATTTTTGTAAGGTCAGGGAAGGAAAACAAATCTTAGCAGCATGTTTCCTGCCTCCCACCAACAGCATAATGCCAGCCTTGCATCATAATGTGGCTGTGAGGATGCTTTAGCAACTTGGTCCTGCAAGGCCAGTACCAGAAATGGTTTTGGGTAACAGGAGTGGCCAGGTGAGGTACTGTTTTCTGAGAAGAAAAACTCAAAGTGTGCCACCTCAGTGACATTGGAGAAACCAGGTGCTCTCTACCCAGGCAGCTGCCACATCAACAGGAATGCAGAGCAGGGATCAAAATTAAAAATATATATATATATATATTCTGTGGGTTTACTAGCAAGCCTAACTGCAGCACAGGCAAGGGACATGTTTGAAAACTCCTGCCCCCACGAGAATTTGTGAGGCAAACCAGAAAGAAATAAAGACCTATAAGAAAGAAATCTGACCTATATAAATGCGTTTATTGGCTTTGGACTATTTTTTTCATCAGGCAATGTTCAAACACTGCTGTCTCCAAATGAATCCTCATGATTTCTAGTAAATCAAATGAAAACTCCAAACAAAACAGCTGACAAATTTTCCTCAGGTTTTGTACTCATTGGAAAACAGATATCTCAATATTGCTTCAGCTTCTTCTTTATCTCTCTCCCTTTTTGTTCTTTTTTTTTCCTTCTCTTTTTTTTTTTTTTTTTCCTTTCCTTTTTCTTTTTAAAAACAGATGTCTTTAAAGCTCAGAGAAGGTGCCAGTTGTGCTGACATATCTCCAGGCTGTTGTCTTCTCCCTGGAGAGCGAAAGAAGGGATGGCCCATGACAGATTGGTTCACCCCCGATGGGCTGCCAATGGGACAAACCCTGCAGCAGCATTGATACTGTGAAGGATTGGGCCTTTTTGGTTTTAGCTGCTTCTGGAAAAGATTAAGAGGACGATAAGGAGAGGGTGAGAAGTGTTCACTGCAGTATTAGTTGTCGTTTTTTGTTGTTATTTTGTTGTTGTCTTTTTTTTGTTTGTTTGTTTTTTGTTTTTCATGATTCATCCTCACAGTTTTTTCAATTTCTATATGAAACCAAAGTGGTCAGTGCAGCATATGGTGTGGATATGCTGCTGGGATCCTCTGGCCAAGCCCGGGATGAAGATGTGGCAGCACCAGCAGCGGGGCCACTAGGGGCCATGGGATGGACGGGGTGCGGGTAACAGCCAGGGAAGCCAGAAGAGGTACCCAGGGAGCGCTGCTCTTCGAGACCGACATCTACATCTTGCAGAACTATCTTTCAGAAGGGAAGTGAAACCTAGTGAACGTGGTTTGGGACACAAAGTAAAGAGATGAGAGCTCAAGAGATGTTCAAAATGACAAAGTCTTATGTGGTCCTGAAAGATTATTCTGTGTTTTATCTTACTGAGCCATGACCAGCCACAGACCTGAGAAGTTCCCAGTGTCTGAGGGCAGGCTCTGCCATCCTCTCTACCTTCAGGACAGGATACAGAGTGTCATTAGTCAGAGTTGGCTCTGCAAATCACGCCAGCTGCCATCAAGCATAATGTAGACACAATAATCACATGCAACATCTTGAATGTTAGATGATTATTTTCCACGTATATAAAACATGTTGGTATGTCTTTGCATGCCTGTCTGTACATGTATAAGTACATTATTTCATGTATTTTTACATTTTTAATCAGCTGCAAATGTTGATGACATGTTGCAAACATTTAAATATGCAATAACACACATGCAAAAAAGAATTTTGCCTTTCCAAAAGGATCAAAAGTATCAAAATTGGGGGTGATTCTAAGGAAACGTTCCAGGAAACTTCTCACTGGTCTGTCACTCTATTTCATGAATGCTGGCCCCCAAATAAATATTTTTTCTGCATAGTGTGTTGAGTATCATCACATCACATTTAGTTTACACTTAACCTGTAGAAGAGTCCTCAGCTGCTGGAAAAATTTATCATTTATAAAAAAGTGAAAGCTTCAATGGAGGGAATAAAACATTTGCACACCTTCTGGAAAATGGAAGATAAAAGGTGAAATAATAATATTCAAAACATTTTTCCCATTTTGTGTGTCTGTGCTACTAATACCTTCATTACATTCTGAAAGGAACAGGTGAGTTTCTTTTATGAAAATTTCTAAAGAAATATAATTTAGAACATGAACAGATTTTTATTTTTTTTTAAATATTTTTCTCCTCTAACCTGTATTTTTAACTCTTTAAGAGAATGAATGATATAGAAATGATCATGTAACTCTTTCTCTTGACCTGTCAGTGTAAACCTAGTGGATGTAGTTTTAAAAAACAAGTTGCACTCAATTTTGCAAATCTTACCACTGAGTAATTTTTCCTTACAAGCAGTAAGATGAAGTTTATGATAGCAAATGTGGTTCAATGTGAGTGAGGGTTGCAAAATTAGATCCTTGGCTGCATGGAGACACTTAGATGCATTAGGATGAAGTCACTAGATGTATAAAATCAATGAATGCATAGTAAGACGTATTAATCCTAAATTTAATGTGGCCTTAATTTACTGCAGTTTAATCTTCTTCATTTTCCCTTTCTGCTAGGAACTTGTACTTTGAAACATGAAAATTGTCAGATTGCCAAAGTGCTTCAATACTTTCTTCCAATAAGCTTGTTAAATGTAAAACTTCAGCCTGCAAGATTAATTTTCCCACAATCTTGAATGCTTCTACTCTAAAGTGTATTTTGGAAGACTCTTATGTGTTAACATGAAATAACAAAATGCTTTAGTGTCTCAGTTGGTGGCTTTCACTCCAGAATACAGTCTCTCAGAAGACTGTCTATTCAGCAAGCTACTTTTTGGATAACAGAACGTGTAGGTGTACCTTCACTAGTGCCTGGAAGTGAGAGTTACAAAGAAGGAGGTAACTGGAATATGCAACACTCACAGACAATATTTGTTTTCAGTAATCTGAGATACTTTGACCTATCTACACAGTGCTCAGTTGTGCTACAATAAATGACAAATATTGAAATAAAAAATTATTTGCCAGGCAGAAATAATCTGGATTTGAGCTGGTACAGAGTCACAGATAATATTTGAGCATGGCCCTTACCAGCTCCTCTTCCAGACTATTTCAGTATCTGTGTTTTAGCAATTTCTGTTTTCTTCTCTGCCTTTTTATTAGTATTATTCCTTGACATACGGTGAAAATATTGCTCCTAGCTGGTACAAAAGGCAAAGTAACTAATATCTTTTCCCCAAAGTAAACATCATGTCCAGGATACACCTAGATATGACCCTGGTTTCACACTAAGGTCTTAGGCAGAGCATGATCTATGTGGGCACGTCAGTTAATCTCATTTTTTTTTTTTTTCATCAGTAAGTGAATGAGAATCACCTTTTGGCTGGTCAAGAGCATAGTCATCTAATATTGACTATTCATTCTGTAACACCTAAATATACATCTTCATCCGTACATCCAACTTTAAAGGATGTAATCTCTATTTTCCTAGTAATAAGCTTGTTTCTATGCTTCAGCTGAGGCCCTTCATTTGGCCACCATCGTGGCTGACTTGATAAGACCTTTGAATTTACAACTTCTTTTGATATTCAGTCTTTGCAACTTAAAGAAAGTACAAAAGGGAGGGAAAGGTTGATGGAGGTGAAAGATAAATCCATGGGTAGATTTCATATGACAAACAAAGTGAACAAAATAATCTCAGAAGCTTTGGTTTACATGGATGCTGAAACAATCCTGGGATTTAGCAATCTGGAAAGGATGTCTTTTTTAACTTTTATTTTTACTTGGTGGAGAGATCATGGGACAAAATCCCCTAGAAGGGGGCAAGTAGCAGACTTTGATACAGATGTTAGGCAATGGTTACATGTTGAGCAGAATTTTGCTTTCAGAAATGATGCAGTTTTGGAAATGGGAGCATCATAAACAACATAAAATATCTTACAGCATGATTTACATAACATTAATGTTCTCAGATAACATAGACAAAAACTTTAGACAATCTTGAGCTTTGGAAACCTTTTGTTATGATTTGGATCATGTAAAGTTCTTCCAAGCCTATATGCTTCTTTCACATAGTTATTTTAAAAGTTACCTCATTTCTTTTGCTTGTATGAAGACCTCTTAAACACACAGAAAAAAATAGATATTTTACACACAATGACAAAAAACAAAACAAAACAAAAAAACACATAGATTCTAAAGCCCTTCTGCAAAATACTCTCAGAAAGTAACTGTGTCTCCAGACCATATACTTGAATAACTCCCCAGAACATCCTCATGTCCTCAAGATTTATTATCAATAATTAAAAAAAAAAAGAAAAAAAGAAAAAAACAATTTTAAGTGTAGTTCTCAAGAGTGGAGCAGATGCCCCATCTCAGTATTTTCACTAACATCCTGGATTGCACATTCCATAGTAGAGGGTAAAGTGCTATGGCATTGTTTATTTGTTTGCTTTATTATTTAGTTTAGAAATTCTTCATCTTTTCTGTTATTATTTTTATTTTTTTATTATTTTTATTATTATTTTTTACCTTGTAGCTCCTATGTTCTTGTAATGGCACATAAGAAGGTGCTTAAACGTCTTCTTGAAAGTAGCATTGCAGAGCGCATAACAAGCAGGGTTGATGGTGCTGTTGATATAGCAGAGCCAGTAACCTATGGTCCATACAGTACCAGGGATGCAGGATGTGCAGAAACTGTTGATGAGCACCATCACGTTGTATGGGGTCCAGGTGATGATGAAGGCCAGCAGGATGGCCAGAATGGTCCTTGTTACTTTTTTCTCTCTAGAAGGAGGTGGTTTCTTTTTGGCAGGCTGCTTTGTCATCTTGACGATTTTCCGGGCTACACTATTGTGTTTTTCCTCTCTGTTGGTGCCTACTATCTCCACGGTGGTGTTTGTGGGAGCACAATTGTCACCTTTTTGAGACTTTGTGACTATCCTGATGCATGTCAGCTTGGAGTTCTCTACTTTGAGATGGTCTTGGGAGGCAGAAGTCTGGCTGACATCTTTGGCAGATTCATCCTCTTTCATGTTGGAAGCAACCACACTGACTGAGGTGGAGTCATTGGAGCTGTCCTTCTCCTCCCCTTGAACACAGTTCTCCACCCCAGTTTCTCCAGTCGTTTTTCCATTCTGAATTTTGTTGTGCTCCAATCCATCCCCACTGGTTGGGATGTTGTTATTGTTTGGTTTCACTATTTTACCTTGAATGAGGCTGGGGGAAACTGGATCCTGGTTTTGGGCAGCTTCTCTTTTCCCTTTCTTTATCCGACTCTTGCTGGCTCGAGAGATTTGCCAATAAAGAACAGTCATGATGATAACAGGTAAATAGAAAGCTGCAATGGCAGTGCCAAAAGTGACAGCAGGGTTGGAAAAAAACTGGATGTAGCAATCCTTGTCAGGGACAGTCCTTCCTCCTACTATGAACTGCCAGAAGAGAATTGCAGGAGCCCACAGGATAAAGGACAGCACCCACGCAGCTGCAATCATCATGCCTGCCATCTTAGTGGTCCGCTTTACAGGATATGTCAGAGGCTTGGTGACACAAAAGTATCTGTCAAAACTGATAATAAGGAGGTTCATTACAGAGGCATTGCTGACCACATAGTCAAGAGCCAGCCAGAGGTCACACACCACAGGCCCTAAGGGCCAGTAGCCTATCACAGTGTAGAGTGTATACAGGTTCATGGAAAAGATGCCAATGATCAAGTCTGCGCAGGCCAAGCTGAACAGGAAATAGTTGTTGACAGTCTGCAGGTGTCTGTTGACTTTGATTGACACCATGACCAGGATGTTCCCAATTATGGTGACTAAACTGAGAGACCCTGCTACCAGGACAATGAAGACAACCTCAACAGTTTTATAGGGACTGTCCAGAGCCATCACATTTTCAGTGGAAGAGTTTATGTACGTTGAGTTATTCATTTCTGTGCTGCTAACAAGATACTCAATTATCACTTAAGCCTGCAGAGGAAAGGAAAGAAAACATACACCATTATGAAATCAGTCCCTTTACCTTTAGAAAATCAATTCCAGGAAAACTACTTGGAAAGAATTTAAAGGTAGAAGATTGAGTGCTGAAGGATCATTCTTCTTGTGCTAATTAAAACACCTTGCAATGTATAATATCCCCTTTGGAAAAAAGGATTTCTGTAGCGGTGTGACAAAACCACTATATTTGAATCCATGTCTAGATTTTTAAGTTGTCCCATCTATTTTTCTCTTTGTCTAGTAATAAAACTAGGAATGACTTGAAAATTTTCTAACAAGATCTGCATATTGATTCCTTCCCTACTAATATCAAAATTCAGTTTGCTCATTTCAAGCCACCTCCAAGAAAAAAAGATATAAAAAAATAAAAAAATAAAGTTCTGAAGTCCTGGGAGTATGTCATTTTATAATCCAAGGTGAAGGTGTGATTTACCATAAGCTGAATCATGAGAAAGTGACTTATGGCTCCATCTTCCCTTCATGTTCCTCCTGGGTATGCTTTTTTAAGGTTCATGGAGCAAGTTTGTGTAATCTCTCTCTCTAACTTTCTTGCACTGCTGTTACCTCTTTATTTATTTATTTATTTTTTTCATTATTTGCAAAGATTTTTCCATTATGCCAAACTGAAGTTATTAGTCTTCTGATAAACAAAAAAGGGGCATATCTATTAAAGTCAACAGAACTGGTAGACTCACCTCAGCTGTGTATCTGGCTGTCTAGCTAGATGTTTACAAATTATTTTTTATCTTTATATCTCTCTCTCTTTTTTTTCTTTTCAGTGAAATCAAAGTGGTTTTGTACATCCTCTTGACATTTGTGCCTAGCAAAAGTTTTTTTTTTTTTGATTTTTTTTTTTTTAAACATGATATAATTCTTGATGCTTGCTCACTTGTACTTGCCTCATTTTATTATTATTTTTTTTTTCAAATCACAATATTTTTAATTTATATCACACAAAGCTATGACAAAAGGTATAAAATGGATAGCAGGGAAAGGGTAAAGAAAGAAACAGATAAAATCAGTTCTGTTCATACACAGCAACTCTTTTTGTGCCCTGTATACCTATCAGCAGTACTCAATAAACATTAATTAAAATACTAGCAATATATATTTGATAGAAGACCAACAAAACAGCACATGCTTTTGCCTTAAGGATATGTACTATCCTTTTGTGCATCCCTTGGAAATCAATAGAATGCACTGGAATTGTACAGCCAGTCTCCCAGCTCTCATTATTTATGAGCTCTGCTCAAGGGATTATTGAGGCATGAAGGCCAGATGTGACAGAGAAGTTAGATTGTTTCTAATTGGAGTTTTTTTTTTATTATTATTATTTATTTATTTTCTCACCCGTAAGTCATCACTTCTTTAAGACTGAGCTTCTAGAATTGGGGGTACAATCTAATGAAGACTAAAAAAAAAAACAACAACAAAAAAAACCTTTTATATTATGTTTGGCTCCCTTATACTTCAGGGAAATACTTCTCTGTTCTCTGTGACAAGCCTGTTGATGCACAGAAATATATAATCCGTGTCACTTGGAGCAAAGCATTTTCATTGTCATTTTAGAACTGCATACTTTCTTTCAGATGCAAAAGGAAAAAGATGATGTGAAATGTCAGCACAACAGCAAAAACCCTTGTGAACTCTCAGAAAAATAAGCAAGTCTGTTTCTGTGGAAAAGTCAAGATGCTACACCAGGGTGAAGGCTCTCTGGCTGAGGGGACTTCATAATACTACAATTTTTACTTAAAGAGATATGACTGGCAGAAGATAAGGCTTATGCATTTGTCTTTGCTTTTAAAACAGATGAGGTTTGTTTGCCAGTTCCATGGTGAGGTGGGCACATGATAAATAGAGGAACATAAGGCTAGACAGACATTTTTTCCTACTAGTTAATCACAAGTACATCCCTAAAATCCTTGGGATGAATTTCAAGAAAACAAAAAGCTGTGAGGACAAATGCTTATTTAAATATGTGTTTTGCATGATAAGAATATGCCAATGGGATATGTAGCAGGGAATGTAGCAGAATTTATTCTTGGTGCAAAAAATAGACATGAGAATAGCCCAGATATCTTTGATCTATAGGACTGTCATTTCAGCAATTCACCATATGCTTTTCAGCCCCAGACTCACAGCTGAGCAGCTGGCTATCAAGACAGATGTGTAAGCTACCAGGGTTGTTTATGAACATTCTTGACTGAATGTATTTTTGATGAAAAGATGAAATAACCCACAAAGAAGTATTGATTTCAAAAATATTTCACCTGAAAAGAGTTTGTGATCCAGGGTTCTGCAGCTACCTCTGGTGACAGAGTGAGAGAGAGAGCAAGAGAAGCTGGAAAAAGAAGGGAAGAGGGTGAGAGAGAATCTGAGTAGAAAAAAAATATGCTTTATGATAAGAAGACAGATGTTTCTGTACAATTTCATTGTGACAAACTGTAAAGAATTTTGTTTTTATTCCACCGGAGCACTAAAATTCATTTTAAAACCTTGAAACTTGTGAAATTGAATTACTACCTCCCAGATAACTTTATTCCTAAATCTTATCAGCTGAATTTTTTACCCAGTTTCAATGGAAATATTGGTAATTCCCCTGATTTTATTATCTGGGGTGCAAGGAGCTGAATGAGAGCTAAAACCTAGGTTTACTTGTCAAGAATAGGATTTCACTGTATTCTTTTGAATGGAAGCAGAACAGAGGAATCCCTTTCCCAATTATTTCCTTTTGCATGAAGCTGTCCTGTCATAGGAAGACTGATGGTCCTGCACTGCAAATTAAATTGACTGCCATGGCTTTCCTAGGTATGGAAAAACACAGAGGCGAATTCCACCATCACATACCACAGGAAAATATTTATTTTCTTGTATCAATATGATTGCAAAGTGAACCACATTTTCCTGTGTGTGCTGATGAGAACGTACACCACATTTGATTTCAACTGACATCTCTCATCACTGTGTATAGAACTGCCATTCTACCCATATGAGCAGAGACAGGAATATTCTTACCTCCTAACGCAAGATGCCCTGAATCTGCTGGACTGTTTCCTGCTGGCCCCACTAGGGTTTGAATCACACCCGTAAGGAGGTTTCTCTTCCTTACTGAGGCTGGGCCGCTTGCTCCCTCAGAACAGGACTGTGGACTATTTTTATTTTTGTCATGCCACGGAGTCCATCTCTCCTGTTGGAGAGGCAGTTGTTATGGGAACAGATGTTATTCATCAGGCAGACCTTCAGGCAGAGGCATTTTAAGGTAATATGACCTCCTATTATGAGAAGTACCAGATCTTGTTCTTGAACAAACAGAGCTCTCTTCTGCAAGCCCATGGGTATTTGTATGAGTTGCACAATATGGCACTGACTCCCATGGGCTACCATAATTTATCCTTGTATACTAAGTGCATTCTTGCTAAACAGAGAATAGCCAGAAAAGGAAAGAAACTTCTCTTGTGACCTGAAAAACAACCAAGTTCATTTTCTGAAATATATATTATAATATATGATTTGTGGAACGTAAACACCATAATAATTGCATGGAAAATATCCAAGGCGGAGAAATCCACATAAAAAAAATAATTGTTTGATATTTGATAAGTGGTTGGGAAACATTTTCAGTACAGTAGTTTCTCTTCTCTAAAGAGCTTTTTCACACTGCTGAAAATCATTCCTTTCCTTTCTGTGGTTGGGGCTGGGGACAGAATGGGGGTATTTGGTGGGTTTCACAGAGAGAACGCTATTGGCATGGTGTGATACCAGGTCTTTTTTTACTGTGAGTGCCTGCCAGAACAGACAGAAGCAGGGCAAAGGTGGTTTGACCTGGATCCCCATCCTCACTCAAAACACAGCCTAGGCTGGCACAGGCTGGAGTATACTTTCACAGAGCATGCTGGCAGCCATGGTCTGCTTCTCAGTCCTTCATTTATCTCCCCAGCAGTCACTTGGAACAGCAAAACAAAGATCTGGTGCATAAATTTGTTTCTGTAAACCATTTCATTGGAAATAGGAACTGTGGTGAGGGTGAGGAACCGAAATAATGCCATTGAGGGTATTCATCCTAAAAAAGGGAAGGCAGGGGGAAGTGGTAAGGGCTAGATATTGCCCTTCAGATCATGAACTTCAGACAGAAGATACTTATCAATTACATCCTGTCTACTTGACTGTTTTCCACTTGCCCTGACAGGATCCATTCCCTTTAAAACAGATGTATCTTGATGCAATCATATTTTTTTGTTGAGAACAAATCATCAACATCTGTCACAAAACAGACTATGGAATTGTTTACACAGAAAAAAAATTGACTGATATGCTATGCCTGTCAAAGTTTGTTAGATAAATCCTTCCTTTATGTTATGTATATTGCCAAGTTAAATATCATAAGGATTTAATGGCTTCTTTCAATCCTCTGAAGGTGTAAAAAGGTCAAGACATGAAAGAGGAAGCAAGTAACCTATACCTGAAATTTGTATTGAAGATTTAAATAGGATTACCCAGCAACCTATGTGCATTGTTACTCTAAGCATTTTTCAGCATTCACTCTCAAACAAAAATAAAACATTTTCTAACTGTTATTCCCCTTTGATCCAGTTTTTCTCCAATTCAAACATATGCAAAATGGATTTGATTTTTGCTGTAGCAAAAAGAAAGTTTTGTATATTTCTCTGAATTGATTTTGATTCTGAACTGCACTGGTTTTGATTCTAAATTCATTCTTGGCACCACTTAAAGCCACAGAAAAAAGAGAGAAACAAAAATCCGAAGCCCATGACAAATACACTACGTACATTTGTCAGAATTTATTACAGACTTCAAGAGAAATGATAGACCTTGTCTGGGTTATTGGTAAAAAATACGTTTCAGAAAATCCCCAAATATCAGAAGACTAATATCTTCACTGCATGGATTTCCTTCTGCAGTTCATCTAAAACTAGAAACAGCTTTGCAAAACGCATCCTAGAAAAAAAAAAAAAATAATAATGTGGGACTACCTGGATCTACTTTTCCCCATCTCATACTAAAGAGTACCTAAGGAGGGTGAAATAAACAGTTTCTGTGCATATCTCTAAACAATAAGTAAATCAGAGTCATGGAGCATTAACAAAAGCAAACTAACACTTTGCCAGTAACAAGAAATATCATAAAGCAAAAATAAAAATAGTTCCCCAAAAGCAGCAGGGAATTTTACTAGAGTAGGTGGCAGTGTTGGCATCAACATTGCTGCCTCAGTGCTATTGTCAGGGCCTGAAGATTTGTACAGCACTTAAACACATCTTGCTCACTGCTGTTCCAAGAGTCTAAAACTGGTGAATATAGTGTCCTAGGCCCAACTGGTTTGTATTCAGAATCACATAATGGAAAGTATAGGTAGCATACACAAAAATGCAATCTCTCTAGATTCAGCAAACAACCAAAAAGAAGCAGTTTTTCCTCAAAGGTCTGGATAATTATGTATTTCTACTAAATTGTTGCTGCTGTTACTATTACTGTTGTGCTGATAGTCACCCATTGCTACCAGGACGATTACTCTATTATCTTTCTATAAGTATAGTTTGGCTGTAGGTATGGCTTTATTTTTCAGGGCCTGGATAATCAAGAGAGTATTTGTGTTCTGTCTTTGGGCAGCTGACGTTACTCCAACTTAAATCCTGCAATTTAATGCACTGTGCAAATCTGAAAAATAAACTTCATAGCCATGTTTTTATCTAACAGTTTCTGATGCACACAACGGGATTTTTACTTCCTGGACTAATGACATAGAGCTGTGACAAGGGAGGTTCAGGCTGGATGTTAGCAAAAGGTCCTTCACTAAGAGGGCAATTGGGCACTGACTGGAACAGGTTTCCCAGTGCAGTAGCCATGGCACCGAGCCTGCCAGAGTTCCAGAAGTGTTTAGACAACACTCTCAGACACTTGGTCTGATTTTGGGCTGTTCCTGTGTAGAGGCAGGAGTTGGACTCAATGGTCCTTTTGGGTCCCTTCTAACTTGGGATATTCTATGATTCTAGGACTAGAAGAAATGCCTTCACTCATGTGTCGCCTTCTTCTTGCTAGGATTTTATATAAATAACCCTTGGTCTTAAAGTGTGGAAACAGCCAAGCCTCGTGGCAAAGATATGGCAAGGCTTTTCTCTGTGCTCCTGTAGAAATGTACCAAAGTACACACATGTGATATTGGTGCCCATATAGTAAGAGGTACAGAATACAATAGTTAATTCTCTCTGAGTATTCAATATTCTGCACCACAACCTGGAAAAGGTATTTACACACTGGAGGGAATTTGCAGAAAGACAATTGAAAAGACTGAGTACTTGCTACATTTCAGGAAAGTAAATAGTTCAGATCCTTTTAGCTTTAGAAAACTAAAAAGGATTTATTTATTTATTTATTTTCCAAGTAAGCTGGGGCATGGGGGGCTGGAAATCTAGTTCTTGAGATCAATAGAAATTTATAACACAGAAATCAAAGCACAAAGTCTTAGGAGTGAGAAAGACAATACGAATCTCTTATTAAGGGGAAAGGAAGAGGTTACTGTTGTTATCCTCAGGTCCTCAACATAATCTGGTTTCTGTGGCATTTCACCTGATGTTTACAGCAGTTGAAAGCACTGTATCCTGGAACGTGAGGCTGACACCTCAGTGCCTTCCAAATGGGTGTCATTTCTTCTCCGAGGTACATGTCCGAAGTGAAGTAAGGAATAGAAAAAGAGATGAAGAGAAGGAATGGGAAAATTTATTAGGAGCATTATTAACATTATTTTCAGAACTCCTTTAGGGGGTTGGTTAGGCAAGAATAAGCCCCTAGTGAACTGCCAGATGTCATATCAACTGAGGATGGGACAGGGCCTGTAAGAACCTTACAACCCATAATGCTGGGCTGTGCAAAAAGAAGAGATGTAGTTTTGTAACAATGATCCATGACTAAAAGCAATTTTTAATGACTCTCTGTATGATATCCATGCATAGCCCAGTCCACAACCCCAGTGAACATTGCCAATTTACTAGGGAACTGGGATTCCCTAGTTAAAGACAGTGTTCAAAGTGTATCTGCAGCTGCAGAGAGCTACAGCTCTTTAACATACATTTATATATAGGCAGTGCAAAGCTGAAACTGTGAATTGTATAGATCTCAGAAAATGTTAACCATCATTTGAGAGGTGGTATAACATGAATAAAGCATCTGAAAGTCCTGACTTCTTCATCCCCCATATAAAAGCATTCAGCAAGACTGCCCCCTGCAGTGTCCTTGTACTAAGATGTCACCACTCATCTCTAATCACTGAGTAAGGAAGTAAAAATTGAAACACAACAAAAAGCCTAAAGCTAAGAAATACGTCGATGTACCAGATGTCATATCAGCCAACTCCCACAGTGGAAACCGTGAAATAACTGCTGATAATTGGCATCTCATGATAGTGAAACCCTCCTCTCCCATTCTCCTAGGTTCTGCATATTTGTGTTCATCACGTGCAGCAGCGTCTAGCTCAAAATGTGAATAACATAGGCTAGAATATGCACTACACACAGACAATGAAACAAATACTTGGCATGGATGGTTCATAAAAAAAATCAAGTATCTAACAAATGTCAGTAAAAAAAATTACTTTTTTTTTTTTTTTTTAATGTGGTCCATCTAACTTCCTCATTTAATTTGTAACTTAAGCAAGTTTTTTCAAAGCAACTGCCTAAATTTGCTATCTAGTGAGTGACGAGAACCATACCCCTTTTGAAGCATCCCACTGTTCTTTCCAGAGGGCTGAGTTAAATGGATAGGATCTCCACCTAGAGGCGCACAAAAGCACCTACCACACAAAACAATCATTTCCATCAGTAGTATGGCCTCAGTATGTGCTGAAAACTTAGATGCAACTGAAGTATCTCAGGTGGAGAAGCACCACATTTTATTACAATTTACATTCTATTACTATTTACATTCTATTACAATATACATTTTATTATAACTAAGGATCAGAGATATAATTTGATAAAATTGGTAAACCATTAGAGTTTGATGTATTGTTAGTAGAAAACAGACTGACTACTGAGGTATAATTAGACTGTGGTATCCACTGCACAGACACACATACTCAGGCCTGCACTTATGCACTACAACCAGTTTTATTTATTCAACACTTTGAGCATGATTCAATGCAGAGTAGACTATAAAGAGGCCAGAAGAATTACTGGTATCATCAAAAGGCAAAAAAAAAAAAAGGGGGGGGGGGAGGGGGGAGGCAGTGGGATGACTAGATCATGTCATACACATTTCGTGAGTGGACCTATGCTGATTTCCACTTGCAGAGGTTATATAGAAAAAGGAGATCAAAATGTCAGATTTCAGTAAGTTATTTCCCTTTCCCTCCCTGCACTGTACCACTGTTGTTGGAATTTGACTGAAGTTCCTTACACCCAAACAAGGAAAGTTTATCTACTACTACTATCTTCTTCAAGCATTTTGTTAAAATATACATACCAGAATTCAGCCTAAAATTATAAATATTCACAGTCCCAGGAAAGGTTCCCTCAGTAAAAGTGTTGTTTTCTGTTAAGATTGAATTAGAGATCATTAGATTCCAGAATATATTATCTGAAGGAACAGAGCCATTATAGGTAAGCTTTCCCTCTGCAGCCCAGTTTGAACTGGAGGCACAGCACTTCATTATCCTCAAATTAGCTATCATGCCCGTACTATTAAATAGAAAAACCTTATGAGAGCTACTCAAAGTCTCTGGGTGACAAGCAGCAAAGCTAGGGAAAGAGGTGAGGGTTCAGAAGGCTGAGTGAAACCAGCTCATAATTTGTTCTGAATACCTGGAGCTAATGCATAACAGAAATACATCTTATTTAAAATGTATACATATAGAAACAAGAAAATAAAAGAAAATAAAGGAAAATAAAGGAAAAGAAAAGAAAGGAAAAGAAAAGAAAGGAAAAGAAAAGAGAAGAAAAGAAAAGAAAAGAAAAGAAAAGAAAAGAAAAGAAGAGAAAAGAAAGAAGTTACATGCTCTTTATGTTTGTGGGTGTTTGTTTTTTTCCTAGTTTGAAAGAGATTTTTTCTGCAAAGCTCACAGAAATATTGGTAATGAAATAATGGTAAAGAATGATAAGACAGTAAACGGAGTCTCTCAAAGTACTGCTGATTAAACCCCTCATCCTGCCAGTGTGTCCAGTAAAGATACTGTGACCGTGATTTCAGTGAATCTCTTCAAATCCCTCCGAGTTTTGGAGGTCCTTGTGGGACCCTGAATAAACTCAACAGTCTCAACAGTGGGAGTGGACAGTGAAGACTCTTACTCTTTGTCGGAGATTTTGCAATATTCAGCAGTGTCTCTTACAGGAATATTAATATATTGTGAGCCCAAAGACACTCTTATTGAAGTTAAAAAAAATGAAATCTTTCATTTTCCCTTGATTGGAAATGGTGATAGCACACTGCTTTTATCAGTGATTTCCTTATTCACTCACTTATGATCTAGCAGGCTCACTTGTGAGATGTCTCTAGCTGATCCCAAAACCTTCTTTGGAAGTATCTTTGCTCAGCGAATGCCTTT
This sequence comes from Stictonetta naevosa, assembly GCA_011074415.1. Taxonomy (NCBI): domain Eukaryota; kingdom Metazoa; phylum Chordata; class Aves; order Anseriformes; family Anatidae; genus Stictonetta; species Stictonetta naevosa. The sequence continues at coordinate 59,488,201 of CM021697.1, forward strand.
TAGAGTTCTTATCACTCCATTATGGTCACTCTTATATGAAGTGCTCAAGAGCTTTAAAATCTAATCCCTTCAATTTCTGTGTCCATTAATCTAGGGCATTTTTACACATCTTCCAATCTTCCATCTTACTTAACAGTTTACCTAAGACATAGATTAGAAGTAGAGAGGAGAAAACTGACTCAGATATAAAAGGATTTGGCCCAAAATCTTTGCAAGAATTTAAGCATATATTGTATCCTAGTTCAAACTTGTTTCTTAGAGGACAACGGCAGACCAATTTAAGGTAATGGTGGTGAAATGGTGAAAGTACCTACTTAGTTATATACCTTACCAGAAAAAAATGGTACCAAAATTCCCATAACAGAATCCATATTCGCACATCTATTCTGCACTCTGAGATTATTTTTTTTTCTGTTTTGTTTTGTTTTGTTTTGTTTTGTGAAAGAGATATAAAATCCAATAGATAGTTTGCGTTCCTCTCCTTTCTGGAAATATGGTAATAGTACTTACACTCATAGAATTTTTTAAAATCTCAGATGAAGTGCTTGATATAGCTAAGTATATACATAGTTGATCACAGCTATGCATGTTTACAGTGAGACTGCATGATCATCTCCCCTTTTGTGGACAGAGAACCTCAAAGATTAAATATTCTTTGCCAAGAGAGGCAATATTTATTTAGAAGGTTTTTTTTTGTTTGTTTGTTTTTTTCCCTGTGGTTTTTATGTTCAGTTACTACATTATTATAAGCTCTCCAAGTCTCTGACTGTGTCACATTTTACTAAATAACTGCTACCTACTTTAATTACACTGACTTGTTGCAGACTAATTGAATTTTTGCTCCACTTCAGGTTTAAGAAATCCATGTCTAATTCTAGTTCTGATGCATGGCTCCAGATATTGGTATCAACACACTGCAGTTACACTTAACAAGGTAAAATACCTTAGCTTTGCCTATTAATAATTCACCATGGCATTAAGAGAAGCCCCTATCTTGTGTTAAACAATAATGTAATGTTTAACATTGTTATCTTAATAACAGGAAACTGGGGGACTCGTCTCTGACCATGTACCTTCTGTTAAAATTATATTTAGCATCACCGGGTCAGGAAGACTGGAATGCATAAGCAAATAGTCTCAAGCTCTCTACTTATTTTGGTTTTTAGAGAGACATTACAAAGCTTGATCACTTCAAATTTCAACCTCCTGCATGCTTTTAAAAACTAAAATAAAAACAGGAATATTTGAAATGCGAGCTTTCAAAATTGCTAAATGTGACTATTTGAAACCAAAAGTATTCAAAGCCTGAAGGGTAACAACTAACACAGTATAGCGAAAAGCAGGCAATTATTGTGTAAATAGATTTGCAGATCTGCACTGTGAGGCATGAAAAGGTTCCACAGAAAACTATCCCTGAATACTATGGCTTCAGCCTCTCTATCATGTAAAGCAGTAGCCTATGACTGCTAAGCCTGATATCCTGTAACCCAGCCCCTGTCACAGGAACTGCTTGGAAACAGGTATGTAGAAAAAAAGTGGTTTTCCACAGAGGATTTTGCAAATTGCTCTTGTCACTTCAGAAAAGAAGACAAAGAGATACAGAGCTGCTACTGGGTCATGGTGATAAATGTAAATTTTGTTCCTTCCACATCTCATTCTTATTCCAAGGTGAGTTAAAACCCAAACCAAACCAAAACAAAAAATTGCTGAGACAAATTGTTTAATTTTGAAATTTAGGGATAGTGCTGTTATATTTTACTATATGGCATATTTTACTTTCATGGCAGAAACACTATGTCATCTTCACTAAGACTGTTGCTAGATTTACTTGACTTGTATGAAGTCAGTTGCTATCCCATTTCTGGTTTTGAGGATCTCAAACTGTTTTTATTAATATCCTGAAATTCCATAATTGTGCTGTAGGTTACTCACTCCTTTCTTCAGCAGACTTATCTGCTGTTTTTTGCATGTTTGTCATCTCTGCTTCCTCACCTGAGACCAACTTTCCAGAGCAAATTTATCTGAGGAAGAAAAGACTACTCTTCTGCAATGTCACCACATGGCCCAATTCATTCAATCTAGTACCATCTTTCCTGAAAAGTCTTTAAATTGTTACTTGATGGTAAAACAATCTTATGGGAAGTGAAATACTCTCTAGATAGGAATACCATCTAATAATATTCTTAGGGAACAATGTCCTCCATCAAACTGCTGATTCCCTGGAGTGTCATGTCTGAGATTAAATCCCTCCAATTGTGCCATGCAACAGCAGAAGAATTACTCAGTAAAAACTGCTGCATTGCAACATACCTCCGTGCAGCACAACCATATTTGATGGGCACCAGTACATGCCTAAAGAAAGACCTACCAGGAGGTGTGGAGGAAGAGAAAATAAATGGAATGAAAACAAGAAAGAAATTATAGAAGAAAGAGCTGATGACCAGACTGAGCTGTGAATGAAGAAGAAAGGAAGTGAATGAGGAGAAAGCAAGAAAGAGTGACTGCAAGAGAAATGAAGAGTTCTGCAAGAGTGTTCACATGAGCTCTTCGAAAAATATGAATGTATTTCTACAACCTCTGGATGTAATGGCAATTTATATGGTTTTCAGTTCTTCTGACACTTCCTATATTTCAATGAAATATTTTTCATCTTTTCTGTTAGAACCGAATAACAACAAAACAAATATTTCTAAAAATGTCTTTGAACACCAGTGCCCATTCTAACTCCTCACCTTCCTTTTCTCTAGAGAAAAGAAACCAAACACATGATCTAAACCTCCTAAATAAAATATCCTCAATTCTCTCTATTGAATCAGACCAATTTTAATTTTGTTTTGAACTGCTTCTTTGAAGTAGTGGAACATTTCCACACAAATCTTATGAGGAGCAGCTGAGAGAACTGGGTTTAGTCTGGAGGAAGCTCAGGGGAGACCTTATTGCTCTCTACAACTACCTAAAAGTAAGTTGTGGGGAGCTGGGCCTTGCCCAGGTAGGTGATGGAGTCACCATCCCTGGGGGTGTTCAAGGAAAAGCTGGACCTGGTGCTTAGGAACATGGTCTAGTGGGTGATATTGGTGTTATGGGGATGGTTGGACCAGATGATCTTGGAGGTCTTTTCCAACCCTAATGATTCTATGGTTCTATGATTTCAAACAATAACAAAAATATTAAGAAAGTTTCACGCAGATCAAAAAAAAAAATAGGTTTTCTGCTTTTTCTGCTTAGTTTCAGTAGCTGTCTGTGTTCTGTGTTCATATTCCATGCCAACTCATGGAGACATTGACAAGCAGTCCCTTATGTTTCTTGCTTGTTGAGCAAAAGCAAAAGTCTCAAAACATTGGGTGACTTAAGGATCTGAAATCTCACATCCAAAAGTCATTCAAACATTTCATTTCTTATATCCTGCTGTCATTTACTGAGACTTGATCACCATAACCTCTTTGGAGAAGGAGGTTGAAATGATTTATTTAAAGTTACCCTTCCTTTCCTAATTAGGAATAGTAATATATTCCGTTTTTCTATAGAGATGACTTTTCACTGTGCAGATTTCTGTTGCTGTTTCCTATGCTGATATTTACGGTGTGGATATTAACTTACTTCCCTCTTTCCCTGTCATTCTTTTCTTGCTCAGTTCTGCAAAAAAGTCATGATTTTAGATCTGGACCCTTGACAATCAATTCTGTGATGGGTCTGCCTCCAAAAGGCATGAGATTCAAATTATACCAGCAGGATTCAGGTATTTATCTCAAGGTAAAGCTTGTTTCAGAGGGGCTGGAACCACTGAAAATTGCATTTTTTTTAGGATTTCTATATTCTTGCCTGTGATCCCTGGTGAATACAAGTCGTGCAAACATACAATGGAAAGAAATTACATGAAGCAAACAGTGAAGGGGCTGTATTACTGAACTCCTGGGACCCCTGGAGCCTGGTGTCCAGAACACCATGTCCCTGCTGTCTCAGATGAGTTGGCAGAAGCACAGCTCAGCACCATGGAACAGCTGCAGCTTTCCATGGAGTCACGTCCTGGGAACTTGAGTTGTCTTTGTGTCTCCATCCCTGCCCTTCCCTGCTTGCTATATTACTAAGTGCTGCCCCCACATCTCCTCTCCTCTCCTTAACATTAACACTTCTCCCTCAGATCTTACTATAGCCTATGTTCTGAGACAAACCTACATTTTCTGCTTTTCTACTCTTTTCTTGTTGCTTCCTTTTTTTTTTTTTTTTTTTTTTTTTTTTTTTTTTCCTTTCAGCCTAATGCAGCACTTGGTTCTCCTTCAGCCTCTCACTTTTTTCATTATATTCTTCACTTTTCAGCTGTTCAGATCAGTTTCTCTGCTGTCACATTTTCTTGGGTTACACTGTATTGTTTTCCTCATCTTCTTATCTTTCTTTAGCTTCTTCCTTTTGCTGGCAGTGCCCAGCTCCCATTCCTCTGAACAATTCAAAATGCAGAAAGACAAAACAGCTCATTCAGTCTTACAGAAACCTCCTAGTGAGTCTAGCAGGAATTATTGCTGTGATGACACACTTTGGTGCTGTCCTCCCACTTGAAATGAATGTTGGGTGATGCTGAGAAGCAGTTCTTCCATACAGCTTATAGAAACTATCCTAACCTTTATCAGCTATTTTTTCTGAATTTTACAAGAAATTGTTACTTCAGGACTGACTGTTCCAAAACCATGAGAGCCAGTTTTGCTCCCTGTTTGATGAGAATTAGCACTAGAGCACTGTACCCTATATATAATATATGTTATGTAAGAGAAGTAATGGGAATTGTTTTGAATGAGAAATGCAGCAGATCTGTGAGTGGAGCATCACATGTAGCCAGTCAAGACTGAGGTGCTCTGCCAAACCATGTGTTTGACTCTGAAGTGAATCAGATCCATCTGAGAAGAAATTCTATTTAGTAAGTATAAAGAATGGCGTATTGTGAGGTTAGATTGAAGGGATAATAATAGAATAGCAGAGAAGTGGCAATATTCAGTATTAGAAATGACAGTGCTGAGGGGAAAATAAAGTGGTATCCTTACCTAATTTATGTATATATAGTAAATAATTATATTAAATATAGAATGTACGTAATATATGCTCATTTTTATTCTCATAAGCAAGTTACACCAACAAAGCTGATGTACTCATTAGCAGTGGTACAACCAGATGGGAAGGTAGAAACAGAATGGGAGGAATGAGAGGAACATCTACCTAATTTTCCTTTACAAAATTTTTTGTTTCTCAGCTGCTCCAAGAGTCTGAGACTGAACAAAGCCTCACGGACATCACACTGATTTGCAGATGTCTTGTACCCCAGTCTTATATGCCTTTTGATAATCTTTTAGAAGTGTATGGCTCAAAGGCACATTTCACAGCTTCTTGTTCTCAGTTACTCACACTGTAAGACTGTGACTTCAAAGAGACATCTAAAAGGAACTATTTGGAGAAAAAAGGAGAAAGAATGTCTATTGTGTTGTGTCACCCCGGCCTTTTTTTTTTTTTTTTTTTTTTTTTTTTTTTTTCCAGTTCATGATATAACAGGCTTAGGATACTTTGGTATAGTTGTTTCTCAGTAGGTTATTTTTTCCTTCTTACTTTACAAAGAACACACACACACAAAATTGACAGTGAGGGAGAAAACTGTTTGATCCTAATCCACAAGCAGTCATCTTAAAGTGGCTTGTCAAAGTGCAGGCAGGTGACTTTCCTTGTATAAGCAGGCTCCTTGGGACAAGCTGGAATGATGTCCAAGGTAGTGACTCTCAGGTTTTTTCACATCAAGACTCATAAAGTAAATAAGGAGAGTCTCTGAAAGTTGTTGGTGTCCTTCCAGTCTTTAGACAACACCTTTGAGATGATTTTTCCTCCTATTTCTAGGTGCAAATGACATTCAGTTCTAATTCAGTCAATTTCAAGCTTTTAAAGCTGTTATCCATAATATCAATGTCCTTCACTTAAAAGAAGTCCTAAATGCCTTTCATGAAATATCTTAAATATATATATATATATATATTTGGGGGGGGGGGGGGGGGGGGGGAGGGAGGAGACAGACAATGTAAAAAACATACATACATTAGGATTAGATTTTTTTATATATTTTTAATGAGTTTTGGATCTTTGTATTTTAGTCTGAGAAATGCACTGCAATGATATTGAATGCTTGATACACAGAATGACACTGAATGGTTAAAATGCAGACACTTTTGTTTGTAGGGAGAGGTAATAGAGAGGTTTACAGTCAGGTTAATGTTTAACCTCCTAGGCTTTCTAATGTTATGGTTAGAAAATGCCCTTTAAATTTAATTATCTGCTTCTTTACATTTACTATTTCACAAATGAGCATTTAAAAATGTCAGTCATCTCTCTTTACAGACGTCTATAATAATTTTATATCCACTCATAATGATGCTGGTCATCCTGATGCTGGTCAGCCTACCATGCCATTGACAGCATCATTTATTCTCCTCTTAATTGTCTGAGGTTTGCATAATTCAGACCATGTAATTCAAGGGATAGTATGCTTTCTTCTTTACCTCTCTACACATTACAAACAATTCATATCTTAACAGATTGTGATTTTTCATCTAAATGATGACCATTTTAATAAACCAAGTAGTAAAACTCTTGGTAGCTATTTTATACTGTCCTTAGAAAATAATTATTCCAGAAAAAGATCTAAAGTAAAAGTTCATTCCATGCAGTTATTAATGTTTTGACAAATAGAAAATAAATCTCAGGAAGTAACTTAATTTGGATTCTGCATAAGATACAAAATATTACCTTAATACCTTATCTTAATACCAGCTTAATAATCTGCTGCCAGTACATTTTCTATATTGTCATATCAGTTTCTCAGATATTTGGAAGAACAGGTAACATTATTGTTGTTGTTGTTGTTGTTGTTGTTGTTGTTGTTGTTGTTGTTGTTGTTGCTGTTATTCCATGGGGGATTTTGTGAGTGTCTGCTGTTTCCGAAAACAGGTGCAACAGAAACATGAAATGGCATTGGCTTGACTGTGTAATAAGGATGGTCCTTACAGGAATAGATGGCAAGGAAATATTTATCAGCACAGCATCCAATATTTATCAAAATGGTGTCTAACTTCCTGCCTCATGTTACCAGCTTACAGTCCATGCTGACTGTCATCATTAGCTAGGTGGTCAATGGAGAATGACTGCACAAATAGGTAAAAAAATACATATCTTCCTAATTCTCATACTCCTGCATACAGGAATGAGATGCTTCCTGGGGGCCTGGGAACCCTCTGCTGAGATGAAAAGGAGAGAAGGACTGGTACCATGGCTGCTTTATTTACTCCAATAGTCTTGCTTACATTTCTAAGACCTCACACAAGAGATGTCTCATTTATTCACAGAAGCTGGAAACAGGCAAACGACAAAAAAATGTAAGGGATGTGGAAAAATACAGCACAATTCCTTCCTTACACATTACGAAGAAGTGCATTAATTCTCTCTTTTATTACCTTCATGGTAGGTATTACAAATATGTAATCCATTTAGATCAAAGATAGCATAGTTGAATTATATTACATGTGCAAATAAGGTCAAGCACCCAAAAGATGGCTTTTCCAAATAACGCTATTATTCCTGGTAACAAGACAAATGTCTTTTCTAGCTACTCCTGCTGGGTCCTGTACTTTATTTATACCCCATACTTTTGCACAATCTGTTTATAATGAAACATGGCAACACAGTTCATGATTATTTTCAACTACTGATTTGGCAAAAAGACAAAGAGAACTGAACTCTTACATTTTTCCTGGGAAAATCTCTCCTTGCTGCCTTATAGTCTTCACAGGTGTAGGAGGTTTGATGCTCTAAATCAATGGCTCAGTGCTCCAGACAGTGAGAAACTGATGTAATTTGCCCTGAACTAAACAGAACCAATATACTTTAAATTCCTGTATAAATACACATGGACTTCAAACTCAAATAGAAGTTTGAGTTTGAGGCATTCCATTGAATTTGTCATGGCCCTGTTGCCCATAGATTGAGATACCTTCTGTTCTTTCAATACTGGGAAAGAGGGTGATTTCTGAGAACAAGTAAATAGCAATCCAATGTATTCTGATACAAATAGTGTATTGGTATTTGGCTAGGAATAAAGGCAACATAATAAAAGGAGGAAAAGTTCATGGCTTTCATACTTATGTTTGGCTTTCATAGTTATGTTTTGCAGTCTCCTGTGGTCAGAAAGTGGTTTAATCTGCCTGTGTTTGCTATTGTCAGTATAAAAGTCAAGCTTATATAGTAAATGTGGCTGCGTGAGCCAAAAGCTTTTATTTTACAAGGACATATAAAGGAAGTGACAAGGTGTTTCAGATTTTACTTTCTGAAAATAAAGCTCAGAAAGCAATATTTGGGGCTTATAAGCAAGCTGACAAAGGTATGGATGATAGGAAATAACAAGAAGTTTAGTGCTTCATTTTAGATAAACTGTTCATATTTAGGATATGCACATATGACTGTGTTAAGCCTATGAATTCAAGACTGCTTACAGCAATGCGTCATTCCTTGTTCCTGAACAGCCAAGACATGCTATTTAGGGCTTCACCTCTTTCATCCCCTTGGAGCCCAAGAAAGGCAAGTAGAAAGTCTCCAAGGAGAAAAACTAGATGATATTTTTCTTTCATATAGGATATTAAAAAAACAAAAACAAACAAAAAAACAAGCAAACAAACAAAAAAAACCAACTTGAATGAGAGATTGTTGTGAATAAGCTATGCTTGTCTCCCCCTGTCCAGGCAGTTCAAAATCAGGAGTGAGGTTTAAAAAGTGTTTTGAATGTTTGCGAGTATATTTCTAAATGCTTTTGTCAGCTATGAAAGAATCAACCCACATGATTTGTCCTCACCACGCTGAGAGGGTAACAGTGTTTTGACTCTGACAGGTCTGTTTCCTTCAGAGTGAGACATTGGTGATACAAGGCAAGTGTTTGCTGGTGAAATTTCCTTATTTATAGAAGCCTTTTCTGTTTCCCTCACCAGAGCCAATAGGAGCACTAACAAAGTCTGCTTCTGGTAGGCATCCTGCAGGGATACCTCTGCCCCAGAAGCGCTCTCCTTGGTTTCCATGAAAATCACTCAAAAATGAGCATCCATCTCCACCCAGGCACAGCCTTTTCTTGCCAGCTCAGCTCTTGAGACTACAGTTAGGTAAATCTCTCAGACTGTGAATTGATGAGCCACTGTGCAGTTTCACTGAATTTATGAGTGAGTTTCAGCTTGGATTTTCTCTGATGCAGCTGGGCAGTGCCTGGCACAGCAAGTTCCTTATACCGTCTGAAGCCTCTTGCTATTACCAAAGTAACAATTAGAGAATAGTGTTCATAACTTGTAAGTCATAGCAAAGGTATACAAAGAGATGTACCCTACAAAAGAGCTTCATATGTACTTGTCTCAGACTAGAAGTTTAATTGCAGTTCTTAAAAACATCCTTGACTTGTTTATTCAGAAGATACCCATGTGCCTGTTCCTGTCATAGAACACATGTAGAAGATCTCTGAACAAAGAGAAAATGCATCCTAATATTAGAGATCTCTGGCATATGTTTTTTTTTTTTTAATATATTTTTTATTTTTTTTGTTATTAATAATGTATTTATTTTTCCCCATGTGGTGGGAAGGTTCTCTCGTGCATTGCATATTTGATCCTATTCAGATCAGCTAACAATGTCCTAATTCAGCACTGAGTGCTTCCTTCCTTTAAAGGCAACTCTTCCTTCCTTCCTTCCTTCCTTCCTTCCTTCCTTCCTTCCTTCCTTCCTTCCTTCCTTCCTTCCTTCCTTCCTTCCTTCCTTCCTTCCTTCCTTCCTTCCTTCCTTCCTTCCCTGCTTCCTTCCTTCCTTCCTTCCTTCATTCCTTCCTTTCTCTTACAGCCTTGCCATTTTTTTTCCTATTCTATTTTCTTGGCTATCTCCTCTTATCCTTCTACTTTTTATTCAAAGACCTGTTATGACACCAATAGTGACCGTAGCTGCCCCAGAAAATACAAAAGGTGGTTACAGATAACAGCTATTAAAACAAACATTTTTCCTGCTTCCTTAAGAACCTGTACAGCCAAAGACAGAAAATCCAAACTCCACAATGCCTGAAAAATATGATCTGTCTATCTGTGCATGCGTTTGTATGGAATGCAAATTTATATTCTATTGTAGTTTTATAATTTCATATCCCTTTTGTCCTTTACTGATACATTTATTGATATAGTTTATCTGTGATGCATTGTTTTACTGTTTATATGTCTTCTTGTTATAATGAACATGAGGGGATTTGGACAGAACTGTGAATATTAGACAAAGGATAGTAAATCCAATATATTCAAAATTATACCGGCTAATTAACAATAACCAATGTTTCCATCAGAAAGTGCACACTTGTTGAGTGTGAAGCATCTCTGATATCTGTTTCTCTGTATTGTTTGTATTTGAGATTCAGATAATTAATCTGAGTTCTGAATGTACCTAACAAAGCTCTCTGTTCATGAAAAAAATACACAGATAGTATTTGCTTGCACTAGATCCCCCTAATCTAATCTGCAAACATGCTATTTTTGTACAAGTTTGTGTTCTTAAGAATGTGTTAAATATCAGGGTGATTATGAAAACAGCAGCTGACAGGAGAATATTACAGAATTTTCATGAAGTGATTTGTGAATTTCTACACATCAACATTGGCAACGAAAGCCTGCCTTGGAGAGTGCTGAGAGCAGGGGTCTACTGTATAGGCTACATTACTCATCCAAACTCCAGTTTCAGAGTGTGAAGTCCCATGGTAAATTGCTCTGAAAAAATCACTAAGTCAAAACCCCTGTGCATGCCAATAGCAAAACTTATGTTGCTCTTGGTATGTTCAGGATTTTTCTACCAAAAAACCAACCAAACAAAGCAGAATCAATACCTGTGGATAAGTCCTGGTTCATTGTTTTATTGGATCCAGAATTATATTCCTGTGTTCCTTACTGTAAACTACCCTGGGATCATGTTCTTTTCATCACTTAGTTAAGGAAAAAGTCTTTCTCTAGTACACCCTTTGTAACATTCATAGTGTCAAACCAACCGTTTCCTGCTTCCACAAGATAGCACTCCCCTTTCTCATCTTAGCATAAGGTCATACAAAGCTACTGAGGGCTGTGACTGTTGTTAAGAAGTTGTCAGACCTAAGTTCAGGCAAAACAAAACTGCAAAGCTGAAGGCTGGGTTGAGGGTTGAGGCTCAATGTGCTCATGGGTATCCCAGAGCTGTAGATGCAGTCTACTTTGTAGGCTTTTTTTTTTTTTTTTTTTTTTTTTTTCAGGAGTATTTACTGGAGAATGCTTGCAGACTTTTAAGCACCTGCTGCAGACCACCCAGCAGGCAACTGCATTTTGTTTATGGTCAAATGGATCTCTATGTATATAACCATTTTAAGTCATAAAGTAACATGGAATCCTTAGCTGATAAAAGCATTTGGTGAATGACAGAGGATAGCAACTAAGGACATAGTAATAAGATTATGAACAGACATGATAAGCAGCAGAATAACTAAGGAATAAAATTCCGTCTTTGTCATTCACCTGTTCTATGGAGAAGATAGGGAGAACAGACATGTTTTTTATAAATTGAAATTAAAACTGAGGAAATAGTTGCAAGGAGCAGAGCTACTGGAATGAAATAGAAGAGGCCCTCACAAAGATAGGGCCATCTTACTGCAAAGAGAAGGTAGAAAGAAATTGCATAACTACCATGGGCAAGTGTTTTTCTGAATTAAAATAAATAAATACTGAGTGAATTGGACAAAAGAACAAATAAACAACAGGAAAATATTCTGAAGTCCCTCACCTCCCTCCTCCCCCCCGCCACCCCTCCAAAAAAAAGAAAAAAAAAAAGAAAAAAAGAAAAATAATATTCCCTGTAGTAGAAACATTAGTACTAGATTCTGACTTTTCTTGAGCTCCTTTATGTCACCCCTGTGGTGTAAAGTAATGGAAAAGCTGCCAGGCAACTAAATATTCTTTCCCTGCTGGAAAATCTCTGGGTGGCATAGACCTAATGTTTAAAAAAACACTTAAAAATATGAATAACTTCAAGATACCACAGGTGGCCACTTCTAATAGTTTAACACAAAGGGCACTAATTAAAGTCCTCTCTGTGTAAAAGACAGTGGTATATAAGTTTTACTCAAAAAAAAAAAAAAGAAACAATCGAGACTACAGGAAGTTTCTAAGACACTTGATGGATTGGAGATTGGTTCTTACAGTTCAGTCACTGAATCCATACAGAGCAGCAGAGGTAATGCAATATTCCTAGGGGCAGCTGTGCTTTGCCATGCATCTAGCAGAGATGTCTAGTCCAAAAATGTTTTTGTCCAGTGGGAGATGCATCTTAGAAAGTAATTTGAGAGCAAGCCATAGGTAGGTCCAAAATCAGGAATGGAGGATATACCATTTGATATCCTGAAGAGCACAGCACATGAGGGGATGTTAAGGGGCTTGTTTGGCATAGAGGAGTGATGGCTTTAGGGTAACCTGATACAAGCCTGCCAGTACCTACAGGTAAGTTACAGAGAAGATGGAGCCAGACTTTTTATAGTGGTGCATGGTGGGATAATGAGAAATCGGGATAAGGTTTTAATGGGATTTAAGGAAAAATTCTTTCATCATGAGGACAGTAAAGCAGTGTATCAGGTTGCCTTGAGATGTACAGCCTGCATCTCTGGAGTTTTTCAAGCTTAAATGGGTAAAATCCTGAGCAACCTGGTCTGGCAATGACATTGACCTTGCTTTGAGCAGGAAGTAGGAAGTGGAGATCTCTACATGTTTCTTCCACCTGAATTGGTGCCTCTGTAGTTATGTGATTCTAAGATATGCTATGAAGTTCACAGGTACGATGGGTCAGGGAAGCAGGAACACATTTCCTCTTATTTAATATGGAGTCAGATAATACAAATACCACCCACATGTTTGTACATAAAACAGTCTAGGAGTCTGACAAAAACATGCTACAGAGAAAAAAAGAATCAGCATAATGCATATCCTTGGCTTCTTACTCAGAGGGGACACAGAAATCAAGGCTCCCATAATATTGGAGCTACACTCTAACTGTCACAGAGGTTGCTCAGGGGTACTCACCAGCCTTTAGCCTCAATTGCAGGATATATACTAATTCCTAGGAGCTGAAGATAACAGATAGCCCACAGAATCAGAAACAGTGTCTACTTGTCCTGATTTCCATATCTCTGACCTGTTGTTAATTACCAGTTGCATACTGCAAACAGTCTGAAAGAAAGGGACCCCCAGGATGGATATAAAGGCCCATGGAGGGTGTTTTTAAGAAGCACAGAACAGACAGATATGCCTCACTTCCAGAATTTTCCTGGTGCAAGACACAATGTGAGCGGGATATCTATGATGGCAGTGAATCTTTATGCTGGTGATCCTTAGCCACAAGAGTAACTCCTCAGGTACAACAGCTCACATCAAAGTAAATGGTCTTTAAGCATGGGTGCAACAGACCTTATATTTGCCCTTAGCCCTTTTTTTTCTTCCCTTGCTCTACTGCAAGTTAACATACCTGTTGTAATAAAGTAAATGGGAAGTTCCTGAACTCTGTACTGTCTTCCAAACGAGTACTAGCTTATGTATAAGCTACAGAAATGACTAATTTAGCAGGCCTAATGGGCTTACAGAATACTGGTGAATAGGATCAAACAGAGCCAACCCTCTCCATCTCTATTATATTATGTGTGTCTTTTCCCTCCCTTACAAATTACTTTAATCAGTAACAATGACAGCTGCCCATCTCTGGTCCCAAACATACAAGCCTTGAAGGACTAGCTCTTTCCTCTGTAAGTATAGTGGCCTTGACATGAATGCAGTCTGCAATGATCATTTAGCTTAGATGCATTTTCCAGTGCAAAGGCTCATCACAGAACCATTGAGATTGGTCACATACTGTTCAGCCACAGAGGCTTGCAGGAAAGTAGCCAGTCTTGTTGTATTATCATGTGAACTGTTAACATGATTCTTCCGATTTTCTTCCATCAACTAATTGGATGAGGGTATACAGATTCATTCCATTTATTTTATAGTCCAAAAATGATACTGATATTCAGGGAATGGTTACCTCCGTAATTAGTTCAGCTCTGACTACACCAAGAGCAGATTAGAACTCCTATTTTTTTTTTTTTTTTCTTGTCTGGAATCAGCTTCTGTCCCTGAAAATTGTTGGTGTAGCACATCACCCCTAAAACCAAAGTCATCCCTGGCACCTGAATACTAATGTCTATGGCAAGCAGTTTCTCCATTTCATTCTTCCTTCTATGCATTTTATCTTCTTCTCCCACTCCAAGTTTCTCTTACAACTCAGACTTGAAAGACATACAGCACTTGGGTGGTTTCTCACTCAGGATTGCACAGTGCCAGGCAGAAGAGGTCTTCAAGACTCTAGAACTTCATGGCATGCCTTAGTTCAAGGTACTGGATGGAGTGGGAGGTATGTTCACTTTTTGTTTGTTTGTCTCTTTTCAGACTGGACATCTAGCGAAATGGGCTTTCGTATTGATACAGAAAGCCTCTGCTTGCTGAGATCTGGTGAAATTTTGGGACACATCTCTGATGGCAGGCATTTCCATGCCTGCTTTTGTAGGCACACATAACTTTTGCTAAGGGAGGACAAAAATACTCAAAGATAAAGGAAAAAGCAGGGTTTGAGAAAGGAGTGAGGGAAGGTAAGAGGATTCATTTAATGCAGTGGAGCTGAGCTAAAACCTGGATCAAAGCCTTGAAATGATACAATGAAGTTGGTGTGAGTCTGGCAGAACTGGCCCAAGTAAGACTGTTAAATAAGAAGTGATTCATACTTATCATCCTATTTCTCCTTCATCCTTATGAGTGGAAGGTAAGTGAACCCTTATTCCATATTGCTATGTTCAATGAAACAGTAAATAAGGAAGTGTTGAGCTCCAATTGTAATAACAAGAACGGGCAAGAGCCTGACAGATTTGTAATATTTTCCCTACAAACAACAACAAAAACCAAGAAGCCCCCAACTGCCATCTCCAAAATCTCTTCAATCCTTACATATTATTGCCTCACCTGTTGTGAAATGAGGGACATGGGAGCTTTGATAAATGGATTGTAAAGTTGTTGTTCTTCACCATAGCTTCTTTAAACACCCTTGTATTCTTACCCAATATGCAGCTTTGTAACTTCTACCTCAATTTAATTCCTAGTGAATCACTACAGGGGGAATTCAGCCTCCTGCAGAGAGGGTTGCTGCAGAGTTGTCTCTTTTCTCCCTGTCAGGGCAAAATTAGGCCAGTCACACACAGTGTTTGATCAATTTACTGGAAGATATAGCCTCACATGTCCTGCTTTTAAAGATGAACTTCCAGCCTGTACCAGAGCCAGATTCTAGTATGTCTCAGCTTTTCTGTGTTAGATATCTATTCTGCCTAAGCATTTCTGTAAGCACCAGTGAATGATTATATACATTTTTAGATACATGGATAATTCAATAATATCTGGTCCTAAGTTTGGAAATAAACCTTGTGCTGTCAGTGGGTCTGCTTGTGAGCAGAATCACATTTCAGACTGCCCCAAAGAACCGGTATAACCTATAGTATCTATAAAAGTGTAAAATTGAAGTGTTCTGGAACATTTTCATCCGGTAAAAAACAAATGAGGAATATCAGAGGGAAGATACTATGGGTTAAAAAAAAAAAAAAAAAAAAAAAAAAAGAGAGAGAGAGAGAGAGAGAGAGAGGACAATTATTCTAGTTTTTCTAATCATACTCTAAGTGAAGGTTTTTACCACGAAGGTTTTTACCACATAACGGTGTTGTTACTTTAACTCATTTTTTTAGTATTTTAATTCAGCTTTAAACTGTGGAACTAGCAAACAATATTAACATTCAGCTTTTTCTGAATAGTGAGAAAAGATTAATTTTGTGTATTTGCAGAAGGCTAGTTAATTATTAAGTTTTCATTTTGAGGAGCCATTTGAATATTATTGTAATAACAGACACTCACAAATGCAGAGAAGATTTTTCTCCCTGATGACAGCACATCTCAGACAGTGTTTTAAGAGGTCAGCTCATGACTCATCCAGAAGACAATTTACCTCATTACTTTATGCAAGACTTTTCAATACATTTTTTTTTTTTTTATGAGTCCTCCATAAGATAGCTCTGATGTAAACAAAGATTTAAATCATTTTTATGTTATTGTGTGTTCACATCTAATTCTGTATGTTGTACAGGTGTTTTAAAATGCAGTTTCTTGTTAAAGCTTTTCCATTGCACTTTCATCCTTTGTCAAAATTGCTAATATGTATTTAACTCTTATATTTCACTAAACCCTTTTGAAATTGCCTGAGATATTCATGTGAAGAATAAATAAATAAATAAATAAATAAATAAACACCAAGGTAAAACAATTGTATAAATGTTGTTGATTTGAATGTTCCAGATAAGAAAATATGTTTTGCTATTCCAGTCCTGAAGAAAAGTAAAGTTCATTGCTTCTACAGGAGCTGCACCTGTCCATATGTAGACAGCAACATGCAAAGGTGCTTTCCTTCACCACTCACAGTGTAAGTGAATCTTGTCATACATTTCCACACGCAGGGTGGGGCTTATAGATTTAGCACCTTGAAATCATTATCTTGGATTTACCAGATCTCATTTATTTTGAGAAAGTGGTCTCTGCAGGCCAGCTACTGTGGAAAAAATGTCTTTCTATAACTTTTTTATAACCTATACCTAGAATGACAGCTTGCACTAGTGACTACAGCATCACGTGATCATTTTACCTCTCTTGCCTCTGTACTTTTATCACCGAAATATTTGATCATAAATTATATTTGGTTGGAGTGGTCAGGTGTATACTGAAATCTATTTTTTACTACTATTTTTGCGAAGTATTCCTCCACTGCCTTCCAGACAAAGTTAAGTTTTCAGCTGCTGTGCATAATGTATGTGTCAAGCAGCCATTGGCAATGGAAGAATAGCATAAAAGACGGAGACAGGAACCTGATGGAAAGAATGTGAAGAATGATTGTGTCTCCATAGGACAGAGCGAGGTTTGGAATGATTCAGTGCCAGATATGCAGCAAAGAGCCTGAACTTTCTGGAGGAGGGGAGCAAAGTTATGGTAAAGAGGTAAAGAGTGGTAATCTTGGGGTGAACAGAACAAAGAAATGATAAGGGATATGCTAGATGACAGAAGAACCAAAGTAGGACTATTGTAGAAGAAAAAGAAATGAAAGAAAAACAAAACAAACAAAACAAAACAGAATGAAGAAATAGTGCAGTAAAGCAGAGCTGAAAGCTAGAGATCTTATGATACACATAGCAGAAGAAATGGGTAGGGAAGAAAATACAGAGTGAGACAAAGCTTTAACCTAGATTTTTGAAGTATGTTATTGGTTTATGGCTAGTTTGTACAGCTAGCAGACTATGCTGTTATTTCTGATTATAGAAAGGGTAGTGGATGATAGTTGCACAGATGAACAAATGCTTAAATCCTTCCCTTAAAAAATAAAATAAAATAAAATAAAAATAATAAGAAAGTTAATCCCAAACCCCTAAATTGTGTTATTAATATCAAGATTGCAAAGTCAATTAAATAAATTAAGAATTTCTGGAATCAAAGCTACTTTCACATCCTTAAATCAGGCTATATGTAGACAGACACGGTGACATTGTGCTATGCAGGTTTCCAATGTATTAATACTGAGGAACAGAGCAACCCCAAGGGAGCAAAACTTAGGTATACTGGAACTGGTACTGGAAGAATAGCTGGTATTTATGTAACAAAAGTCTAGGTCTATATTCAGTATGAAGTTTGCATTCTAGAGACTATCAAGACCTAACTTTTCATCATTACTCATTCACAATATTTGCTGTCTTTTAGAAAAGATATTGCAAAGCATAATGAGTCACACAGAAGGAGAACAAAAACATTGCAAGGAATTTCTACGTTTCTTGATCAATTATAATGTTTTGAGAACACGGGGTTAGTAGTTTTTTGCACAGATACCAGCTAGACTGTGTCATCATTAACACCTCTCTTTTGCTTCAAAAGATCTAGCAGGGAAGACAGTTATGGAAAAACTCCCATGAATGTCTATACATCATAACTCATTAATTCATCCATTTTCATAACTGGTCCTCTGATGACATTTGAAAGAACTACAGAAAATATTCTAAACACATTTGCTTCCCTAAAGATTGTTTTATGCAAACTGCAGTGTGTTCCATCATTTGTACCCACTAAGCTGTGCGCTGACTCTCTGTTCTGTCTTTTGCCATCCTCCCTGGAGATTAGCAAAGATAACTTATTTAGGATTTGAAGACTCCACAGGGCTGCTTTCAAAGTAGATTATACATATATATATATATATATATATATATATATATATTTTCTCATGGCCATTTTTCTACTCACAAGAAAAATATTTCCTTCTGGAACAAACTTTTGAAACACATTCTGCCTGATATTTGCTTTTCCTCTCAGTCTCTGCTTCCAATTTTATAGACATTCAGGAAATCAAAAGGACAGTTCTGAGACCTGAATTACTGCGGTGCTTAAAAAATGTTTAAGAATTGTCTTGTCATATAGTTAATGTTCTCTGGTTTCAGAGCATTTTCCTTGCATTTATCTGCTATTTCTGCAAATATTTGTACAAACTTTCTGAAGAGCTCTCTGAGTACACCAAGAAGACCCTACAACCAAGAGCTCCAGTCTGTCTCTCGTAACTGTGTCTGTCTCTTGTAACTGTGATAGATGCTGTGTCTCTAGTTCCAGTCCTCTATAATTAACTTATGAACTAATCCCAATGAACTAAGGGAGCTTATTTATTTATTTATTTATTTATTTATTTATTTATTTATTTTTCAAAATGATACTCGTGTCTTATATTTGTTGAACTTTCACATCATACCAGTCCTTTTCAAACACTTTTTCCACCTGTTACTGAAACAAGTAAACTGAGGCACCAGATATCTGAGGAAATCTATCACCTGTAACCCTCCGGTATCTGCAAGAAAATGGCAGCAGCATTCAGCAGTGCAAGTAGTGTTCTCTGATCACTGACACATTCCCTTAGATCTTTGTCACATCAATTAACAAATGCCTAGTAGAAAACCACTAGGTTATTTCCTCCTTCCACCTCCACAGGCGTTTCAGGTATTGTATGAGCCAGGGCTCTGTCATCCCTTGCTCTTCTGTTATTGCTCGCCAGTCTGCCAGACTGTGCTGGGAGTCTACCAGCTGAAATTCCTCAACAAATTCACTGTCTACTTTCTCATGTTATCTACTACTTAATATGTCAGAAGGATTTGAAACAGGTTGCCTTATCAAAGTGTTCTTTATTTTGAACTGTCTATGTGTACCACAGATCCCATTCATTCTTTGCTTATTCACGTATTTGATATATTTTCAGGGTCTCAAGTGTTGCCCTAGATGATCATCACTTTGTGTTATATGTTCAAAAATATTTGATTTCTGCCTGGAGAACAACTTATGGCACTTTGTTTTAAAATATTATATATACATATATATTATTTTTTTTTTTGACACTTGGTTTATTTTATTCCTTAACACTGTTATAAATATAAGAAACAGAAGCTTAACATACATCTTAAATGCAGAAACTCACACCTGTACCTCATCCAGGTATTTTTCTAGTAGACTCACATTACTGTGTGACAGAGACTACTTTGTTTTGGTTAAAGAGACCTGGTGTAAGAGCAGCTTCAGAAGGAATAGAAACTGCATCAGAAACTCAGTGAAGAAAGGGAAAAAGATGGAAGCTGGATCACCAGCCACCACAGTTTCTAATTTCATGGCAACACTGATGATGATATACTATGCACAAGAATAAGCAGGCTAAATTTTTTTAGTGCATTTCCATGGGACACATGAGAGATTTTCATTCATTTCAGTCTAACTTTTTTCAGTATGGTGGATTTTGGAGTCAACAGAAAATAATCCATTCTGGATAGTCTCAAGAAATTGTAGTATGCTGCATTCTTAATGTGCCTTCAAGCATGATTTTGTATTTTTCAGCAATGTGGTACTGCCTGTCTTCAGAAAAATCCAGGAAGTGATAATCCATGCTCATTATTACTGTCAGTGCAACATATCAGTTTATGAGACAGTCAGTATAAAATTGGAGACACATTGATATTCAAATAATGTCTGATAGCAGTTTTGGCCTGTTAGGAACACCTGTCAAACATCTAGGACTCCTGAACTCTGGATTTGGCCAGCACATCTAATTCTGTTGACTTGGTTTTCTTGTTTACCAGAACTGCATAAAAAGCTTTACAAATTGGAATTAAACATACTTTCAATTTTGTCTGGAAAGAGGGGAACATATAGGGCAGGACATTGCAAGTGAGATGTGTGATGTATACCAAGTTACAAGGAGATTTCCTCTCTGTTGGGAAGCAGGACTAAGCCTACTACATTCATCCTTTAAAATCACTTCTGCATTGAAGGTAACAGTGATGATAATTGCCTTATGGGTATTTTCAAACTTGTGAAGGGTGAGAAATGAACAGTACCCTTTTGTGACGTTTCATGAACCTACCCAGGGTTCTCCACTCTGGGATAATGCAACTAAATTATAGGAAGTAAAAAAAATAAAGACTAAGAAAATGTGGAACTCAAAGTGAAGAGAAATCTGGAAAAAGTCCTTGCCCATAGATAGGAATAAAAGCTATGCATGTAGAATGGTATCATGACAGAGGAACACAAACCTAGCTATGTCAGCACACGGTTCAATATCTATCTGCTAGCAATAGTTACTGGTTAATTACTGCAGAACAGCAGAAGGATAGAAGAGAGAGGTTTCATAACTAGACTGGCTGATGTTCAATAGTGGTACCTAAGTTAGCAGCCTTATCTTCAGTTTCAAAATGCATAAAGATAAAGAGGTCCTTTCACAGAGATTTGCACTTCAGAGCTCTCAGTTAACATCCTAAAGCCTTTCTCTCCTCTCTCTTAAGGTCCTAACTCAAGGACCTCAGCTAGGTGTCTGAAGATGTGAAGCATGAATCCCCACCATGCCAGAAAAATAATTACAGAATCGTAGAATGGCTTGGGTTGGAAGGGACCTGAAAGGTCATCTAGTTCCAACAACCCTGCAATGAAGATGGATGCCACCCACTAGGCCAGGTTGCCCGAGATCTCATCCAACCTGGCCTTCAACACCTCCAGAGATGGGGAAGCCACAACTTCTCTTGGCAACCAGTTCCAGTGCCTCACCACCATACGAGTGAAGAATTTCGTCCTTACATTTAATCTAAATCTCCCCTCTTTTAGTTTAAAATTATTTCCCCTTGTTCTATCATTTTCTGCCTGAGTAAAAAGTTTCTCTTCATCTTTTTTATAAACTCCCTTTAAGTATTGAAAGGCTCCAGTGAGGTCTCCCCTGAACCTCCACTTCTTCAGACTGAACATCCCCAGATCTCTCAGCCTTTCTTCATAGAAGAGTTGCTCCAGCCCTCTGATAAACTCTGGGGCCCTCTTCTGGACCTGGTTTACATCCTTCTTGTTCTGGGGGCCCCAGGCCATGCCATTTAGTCTCTGCTATACAGTTGTATCCTAGGGAGCGTTTCAGGCTCTCATCTTTTTCTCATCTCCCTTCTACGACTCTTTGTGCAACATCATCTGGAAGAAAATGACAGTCAATCAAGTATGTTATGAATACTTTGAAATGAGTGGTGTAAACAGTATGGCAATGAAACTGGCCAGCCAGACTCCCTCGTGAAATGCTTTTTATTATGTTCAGCTGCAAGTGTCATTTCTCTAATGCTGATGATTTGTCTTGTGTTGAGTTGCAAATCATATCTGCATGAACTCATGGTCTCTTGGGGATAGAGAGACCTAGCAGTGACCAGCTCATGGCAAATAAACTGTGTCATAAAACGGCAAGGATTCCCCTGTAATTTATTCTCCTGACTTTTTGTTTTGTTGCTATGGAGGAGACAACTGCAACTGGATGTTCCTCAAACACATTGCCTTGGCATGTCAGGCTGCCATGCATCACTTGTTTGAGATGCTAGAGCAATAGTAGGGGGACTAAGGGTAGGGAATAAAAACTACGGTATAATCTAAACAGTGTGCAGTGGTGACATAGTTGAAGGTAGATATGGGAAAATGAGGTTTAACTGCTGCTTAAAAGAGCAGTGTAAATTTGCTGTTACTCCATTAGTGTAGTAAGTTACACCTGGGAGGGAGAAAGGTATATTTTTGTGTTTTGTGAGGGGCAGGGGAACAAAGAAATGAGAAAAAATCAAGGTAATGCTGTAGAGGATAACAGTAGAAATTTCTATGAATGCAGTTGCTCAATTTCTCACTCTGAATCAAACTGAGGCAAGAGGTCAGTGAACACAGTGATGGCAGCTGTGGTCACAGTTTAGTGTCTATTTCCATAAGAAGCAAAGTGACTTTGACCTCTTCAGTCTTTTGACATGAAGAAAAAATGCCTTGATTTTTAGCATTTAAACAATGTCTAGTTCTAGAAAGGTCAATAAACCTTTCTGGATAATATATTTCAGAAACCCAAATCAAGCCATCTGTTTAATCTTAAATTCTAACACAGATACTTCTAAAATTTCAGAATATTTAAATCTTTTAATCCTGGCACTACAGCAGGCAGAGGCTTTTTCCTGTTTATAATAGAAGCTTTCCTTCTTCTTGTGTGTCTTTTGAATCATGAGAAAAGATTCAAACCTACGAGAAAAGATTCAAACATTCCTCATTTCATACCCTGAGTGAATTATGATTTCACTGCCTCAAAAGTTAGCTTAAAATAAAGTTAGCTTAAAAGCTCCCTATTGTACAACAAGTAAGTGATTAAATAAGGAATTAAGCAATTTAACTAGAAAGGAAAGAAAAACTGTACCACAATATTTACCACAAAGTATCCTAAACAATTGTTTCCAATCTATATAGTGGCTACACTGAGTTAATATACTTCTCTCTAAACATTTCAGATTGAAATGTTTTTCACCTCTTCTGCATCTACCAAGATTTATTTAGTTTACCTACTGAGAGATCAGAGACTGTCACTGTTTACCTTGGAGAAAAAAATGTACACTGTGATGTAGTGATCACATGAAAGACACTCAGTGTCAGACAGAGGTCAATTTGGATGCTTATTTTGCCCAATCCCTCCCAAACAGGGGGACTTTAGAGAAATTTGAAACTGCATGGATAAGAATGTGATACAAGGAGATGGATTTTCACATCCTGCAGACACAGCTGCAGAGCTCACTGACACAAGAGAAGTTAGGGATCAAGGACTTTCATTTAAAACAGGTTGAACATATGTGCTCAGAAAAGGTATATGTTAAATGATCATAATACAAGGTTGCAACGTGAAGGAGATGTCATGTTGGCCTTCTAACTCACCTGTGTGTGGATTTCAGGTTTTAGGATAATTTCTAAACAGTCTAACTTAGATATATATTTTTTTTTTGTTTGTTTTTCATCTTTGTTTTATTTTGTTTTGTAATAACAACTGTTCATCTTAGCATTTATTTAGGAGCTTCTGGTATCTCTGATAAGATTCTTTGAAGAACTATTGGACAGGACTAGAGAGAGGATTACAAAGTCATTGGGCAATACCTGTGTTCCCACAGGCCGACAACACTATTTGGCTAGCATAAGGTGTGCTGGGGTCACCCATAACCGTGCACATCTTTCAGCCTTTGTTACATCATTAGATCTCCCAAAGATGTCATTCTCTGGAAAAAAATATACTTGCCCTCTGCAACCTTGAGTGCTCTAGGGACCTCAGATTGGTCTTACTCCGAGGATGAGGCAAGAAGGCTTGAAGAAGATAACGTACTGGCTTTGTAGCTAAGAGTACTTACACTGACATAATTGCAATTATCAAGAGTGCTGAAAGGATGTGCCCAATATATAATTTGAGGTATTGTTTGGCAATTTCAGTAATATGAATCATGAATCATTCATTAACTGAATAATGCTTTTAATTAGTTAACATTAATTTTAAGATGTTCTCTGATATTTTATTGTGTAATTTAAGGTCACCAGCTTTATTTTATGTATGTTATAATTACATTGAGATTTATACGCAATTCCCACTAAACAGAGATACATTATTTGCTTTAGTTCAAACTGTTTTTATATTTGGGAAAGAGACTAGAGGAATGGTGGGGAGTCTAAAAGGTGCAGCCTGTGATGTCTTCCCAGTTTTATATGAAGTACCATTCCTTTGCTCACAGTTCTGAGAGACAGAAAGCTAAGATATCAGAGGATGCAAAGTGCAAAGAGGATGCAAAGTTATTGATACATCTGCCTGCTTGATGTTTCATACCTTCTCTGGCTGTAAACTGGCATGCTGCATTAAAGCTAGTAGAGTCATACTGGCTAAAAAAAAAAGGTGACAATCTGGCTTTAAGCAAGTCCCCATTCCCCAGTCAGTAAATTTCCTGGAGGCTACCAGCACTCTTTCAGACACTGATAACTTCAAATTAATGCAGTTCTTCCTGGTGGCTCCATCAAAGATTCCAAAGATTATGTGGCCCCAGGGCATGTTCCCATTGTGTTGTGTCAGAACAGAACAGAGGGGCTTAGACAGAGGGGCCAATCATTTCAGAAATCTGAGTAGGGTATCTTTTTTTCTGCGTTGTCTTAATTTCTATTTTTCTTTCAGCATATCCAAATAAATAATTGAGAAAGTTCCCTCTCTTTTGCACAGTCTCATAGTTTCCACTTTAGTTGTATGTGATCTCTCTTTCTCTGGAGATAGTCAAACCCACACTTTCTCAACAGCAGAACAAAGGCAAAACTCCAGCTTCTCAAGAGAGCACTAAGACATCTTTAACTGCATAATAATTGATGCTTTTATAGAGTTCCAGATCATTTACTGATATGGAACACTTCAGTGGCTTAATCCTTCCTCACACAATGTGGAGACAAATAATAGCTTGATAGACTTCATCTTTCACAAAAGGCAGAGCAAGCAAACCAGCATGAAAATATTTTAATTATATTTTGTCAGAAGGATATCACAGGACATGGAAGCATTCTTCCTTCACTGCTTTCATTTGGGGAATGTATACAAGTCTAAATTTGTTTATTATTAAAAATTGCACTTGGGTTCAGGGAGTTGGACTTCTAGATGCTAAGATAAAGAAGCAAGACAGGATCAAGTATAAGAACGTATAAGATTGACAGAACACCACAGACTTATGAGAGCAATTAATTGTCTGAGATCAGGCTTAGAAAGAAAAACCTCTTAGAAAACAGTAAGTATTATGGGAAAGAAAATGTTATATTGCATTAACTCTGCTTTGTGCAAATTTAATATGGACCAAGAGTGTGCAGTAACACTGGATAACTTTATTACAGCAAAACTTTACATTAATGGATATCATCCAGACATCTAGATTTTCTCCAGACTTTTCTCCCTAGAATTCCCCAAATATGCTTCTAAACAACAAGCAGCCAGAGGTGCAAATACATGGCACCTGGTATTGGTTAAGAGTGCAGAAACACAAAAACACACTTATATATATTTAACCAAAGAAAAAGATTTTGTCATAAATTAAATTTATGTGAGTTGAATGCAAGCTCTCTAAAGTCCATTGTGCTTCAGTAGGTTTTGGACTGGGATCTTGTGAACATTTGTAAGATAAAATAAGGCATACTGCAAAATGAGTTTGCTGGTCATTAGAATGCTCAACTTTTTCTTCTGAAAATATTATTTTTTATGTGGTATAAAATAGCACATGTTAAGGGTTGTAAAAACTACTTTGTCTCCAGTGCAAACTTAGTATTGTTTTTACGCATGAGAATTTGTTACTGGTTATCTTCTAACAGTGTTTCATGGTAAGTGCTGTGACAGAGAATCACCAATATTAAACCGGGATAAACAATATAAGCAATCTATTTAATCTTTTTCTTTTTCTTTCTTTCTTTCTTTCTTTCTTTCTTTCTTTCTTTCTTTCTTTCTTTCTTTCTTTCTTTCTTTCTTTCTTTCTTTCTTTCTTTCTTTCTTTCTTTCCTTCTTTCTTTCTTTCTT
>CM021697.1:59514355-59549864 GCA_011074415.1 Stictonetta naevosa
TCCTTCCTTCCTTCCTTCCTTCCTTCCTTCCTTCCTTCCTTCATTCTCTTCCTCTCTCTCTCTTTCTCTCTCTCTCTCTTTTTTTTTTTTTTTTTCCTTGCCAGTTTGTGTTACAGACTGTAGAGTCCCCGTACTGTTGAAGTGGATTGTATTGAAAGAATAAAGATGAGAAGTACTTAGCTGGCATTTGGTGCATGCTGAAAAAGGTCAGTAACTTGTTTGCCACCTTGGTTGCAATTGAATGTCTCAGACTGAGAATTAAATAAGGCATTTCCAAAAAGTGCTTAGAATTTGCTTTATTCTGTTGCCATTTAAAGCCTGTAACAAAGTACTCCTGGCATTTCTAGTAGCACAGTGGTGGCAGGACAGAGTCTTGAAATTCTTCCCATGTTAAAAGCTCTCCATATACTTTACTAACAATAGGATCAAGCCCTAGGTTTCCAGCCTGGTAACTTGTTTGACAATAATATGTCTTCTGTAATCAGCCCATTTCCAGAACATAAGATGTATATTCTATGTAATTCATACAAACACAATCCTTTTTTAAATCTTGCCAAGCTTTTAGTATCAGTAAAATCTCCCTGCAGTGAGAAGCTCCAATTTAATTAAATGTTGCATGAAACTGTATTTCTTTTCCCCTGTTGTACATTTGCTGCCTATTAATGCATCCTGTATTATTGAACTCACGGTAAACAGACATCTCTCTTTGGTGTTCTTTAGGCAATTCATTTGTTTTTATAACTCTATCATGACTGATAGAACTCTTTCCTTTTTAGAGTTAACTCTCCCAGCCTCTTCAATTCCTTCTTATGCTGATGTGTTCCCTCAGTGCTTGTAGACACTAGACAGTAATGTCCCCTGTTTCTGTTTTTATTTTTTCCTTTCCTAAGGGTAAGAAAACTGAAAGCAAAAATGAGATGGCTGAAACCACCGTGGATTAAACATTTCACATTACATTTTATTTATTTCCTCCCTCTTCAGTGTGTTGTTTCTGTTTTTGGACCACTCCTTGATAAACTGGGAGTCCTTAATCATTAATTTCTTTCCCTAGCAAGGTTACTTTGATTTCAAAATCTGTCAATGTACATGGACTGTCTCAGGTCGGTCTGTATTTACCACCCTTGTATGTAATATAATTCATTTGGAGTACTTTGCAAACCTATGTATACTGTCTTCGTTAACCTAATCATTGCCATCAGCTATTTTTGCCAACTTACTATTTCCCTTTAGCCTATTGATTTTTTTGGGGTGTTGCTAATATCTGTAACCAATTAATACCAATTGATCCAGGAGGTAGTCTGACCTTATGCAGAGGTTTGATAATATTTTTATTTCTGTTGGCTTCCTGTCTTTTTGAGATGTTTTTTCCTTGATGGGATGGGCTCTGAGCAGAGCTGAAGGACAGATATGAAGAGTCCTTTGCTTATGCAGGACACACATAACCCTAGTCTTAATGCAACATGAGGACATTTAGGTACTTCAAAGCCTGAATGCTGTAAAAATACACAGTGGTCTGAATAACTTCTCAGTCAGAGAAAAGTGGAAAATTAAATTGTCTTCCTGTAGGGAATATTTATAATTTGTTTTCAACCCACACAAATGAAATTTTTACATCCTAACTATTTCCACATAAAAGAAAGTGGAAAACAATCTCCAATTGTAAATATTTCACTGCAAAATGTTTTTTCTTTTGATCAAAGAGAAGAATATTAATCTCAAAAGGTTGATGTGTTTGATATTCCAAAATACCTACAATATTTCTGAAAAAGGTAAATATCTTTTTTTTTTTTTTTCTAATTACACATAAGATATTTTTTTGGTACGTTGTACTAGAAAAATCCTGTAACTGTTGTTGTCTGAAAAACACCTTTTTTCAAAAAAAAAGAAAAAGAAAAAGAAAAAAGAAATGGAAGGAACACCTTTGAGAGGATTCTCACTTGGTTTGTTAAAGCTATAGAGAACATTCATGCAAGCATTTTTCTCTGAAGGAGGGCTTGTCCTCACTGAAGTGTTCACAAAGGGTGCAACTCCAGCATTGTTCCTGGCTTAACTTCTGCACACACAGAGCAGTCCCTAGCTTGAATTAAGCGGTGATTTAGATGTCTTTGCTGTGTTTTTCATTTGTGCTGGTGGAAGAACTGTAGTGCCAGGTGTGTTACACATCTAGGTGTGGCAGTTTGCTAATAGCTAGTGTGCAGTCTGCTCTACTGCAACAGAGCTGAATTAGCTGGTTTATTGCAGGCCTAGGCAAAAGGTTGAGTAATGCTTATTTGCAAACCAGCAAGGGAGGATTTACCCATTCACTGCTAATCCCTGCACAGAGCATGTCACTAGCCGATCTCTCCCCACATCTTCAATGTTTGCAGCGTGACCATGTTTGCCCAGGGGATGCAAGCTTCAGAAGAGTAGTCAAGCTGCCTCTGAGGGTACATACACATGACTGAAGCAATTGAGTTACTGAGGCTTAACAAGTTACCTCTAATCAGCTGATGAGCCGTAACTCAATAAGCCACAAAGATTTTATTGCTTTTAATTGCATGTCTCCATCTTTGGTAACCTGAATTAACCTTGCACTAGCAATATTCCCTGAGAAAACACAATAATATATGTACAGAGGGACATGAACAGGAGGAGGGGGATTCATTTCTCCCAATTTCTGTTGCTTGAATTAGCTGGCTCATCTCTGCAGTATTGTTTAGAGTCAAGGAAAGAGGAACCTCTGGGAGGTGGCTTTGAGCATATAAATTGGGCACTTGTTCTTGGTCTTTCTGCTTTAATCACAGAAGCCATAAAATCATGGAATCATTTAGGTTGGGAGAGACCTCTAAATCACCAAATCCAAATGTGAGAAGGAAGAACAGCCAGCCAATTCAGGCATGAATTCTTTCTTTTGGTGTCATGACTACATGAAATGGAAAGGGGCTTTGGAAGACATTGCCATATGCATGTTCCCTGCCAACAAGAGCCAATAGACTTTTTCCCCAGAATTCGGTGTCTGGTGCCAGCCGAAGTTACATATCTATGTATTCAATGGTTCTGGTTTAATTACACTGACCTTTTGCAGATGTCAGAAATTTAATATTTTAATTAAATATTGTACATCCTTCAAAATCTTATTTATTTATTTATTTATCTATTTATTTAAGTCTTTCTAAATCTAGCCTGTAAAAATCTCAGGTGTTCCATATTTATTCTGGTATCTTATATTGGGAGTGAATGTTCCCAGGTAAAGCACAAGGATTGCCCCACACTTCTGAGCCAGTAGAGCCCTCTGAGACAGAGGAAAGGGAGTATTCATTTTGTAGTGATGAAATATGAATATTATGGAAATGCAAAATATGTCAGATTAAGGAAAAAGGATCATATGTTAACTGAAGAATTTTACCTCAAAGTTAAGTTATAATAACATTTTTTTTCTTTCTTCCAGCTGCAGTTATTGCACTTTTAGATATTACCAAATTGTACAGTGAAATAACTTCAAAGGGACATTTAATTTTCAAAATTAACATTGGCCTTTCACACCTTTCCATTCTCTTGGGTTACCAAACCCAGTATTACATGTGTTTATTTGCCTTGCTTCCATCCCCTTTGATCGTTTGTGTAATTGGAAAGAAAAAGTACAACTGTGCTTTTGTGGTTTGGTCTTAGTTGTTCTTACTGCTGACTGGGTAGAATATTGCTGTATATTACAGCTTAGAAAATCACTTGTATACATTTTTTTTTTCACAAATATATATTCTAAAAGCTCTTCTGTAAGTGTGTGGGATAAATGTGTTTAAATTTATACATTGTGCAGCCAAGTTAAGGGAGTTGTTGAAGGTTATGCAAATCCAAAATGGGTTAGAGGAATTTTAACAAGAGCAGTGTAAGCATTTCTCTGCAAAGCTCTACACACACAACATGTCTCTGACTTTATGTTTCATAACATATTCAAAGCCTATTTCCTACCTATCATCTCTCATATCCTTTTTATCTTTATTTTTTTTTCTTCAAAATGGATCTTATTTCAAACAAACTATACTTTCTAGTGAAAACTAGGTGAAATATTTAGTTCCATTCTTATGCTCTGGGACATTTAGTAATTATATCAGAAATTAAAGTCTTATTAAATACAAACAGTCAAGTTTGCCATACATTATAAATGAAAAAATCAGAGACTTTTACAATTCACATCCCAAAGCCTCATATTTTGCTTTATTTTTGTGATTAAAAAATCTTATCTTTGAATATTTGGCCACTAGAGAAATGACAGCTTTATCAGCATAGATAAAAAGATACCTAAGAAACTAATAATGTCTCCCACTTCCCCCAATAAGAAATGAATTCATATTATATATGAATTATATATATATATATGTTAAAGACTGGTGTGAACTTAGGACACTAGCTTTAAAAAAATAATCGTAGCATCACGGAACAGTTGAGGTTGGAAAGGGCCTCTGGAGTTCATTTGGTATACCCACCCTGCTCAAGTAAGGTCATGTAGAGCAGCTGACCTGAACATGCAGTTTTGTGTGTGTGTGTGTGTGTTTTTGTTTGCTTGTTTTTTTTTGAGGGTTTTGGGTCGAGAGTTCAGAATTATGCCGGAAGAGAAATTCAATGTCTTCAAACCTTTGTAAACAAACTCCACAGAAAATCTTATGAAAATCACTTATGTTATTACAATAAACAAAAATGCAAAGGAAATTCATTTAATGATCAGCTTTCACCTTAGTTTAACACAATTTGAAATGGTGTTGGTGTAACCCCTTGAAATGTTGACAAATTCTTTGTATTTCTAAGAGTTCTTACCTCCTCTGTTTTTGAAACAAATTCTGGTGAGAACAGTCATTATTTTGCTCTGCTGGTGTTTTTATGCATGGATAAATAACCAAGGGAAAAATGCACATATGAACTAAATCTTTTCATAATTGAAGATTAATGTAGTTTGAGCTTCATAATATTAAGTTTATTTCTCTTTTTGGATAAAACATTTATTTATTTCCACTGATCAAATGTCAATTTTGCCTTAAGACAAAACCTAATCTGAATGTGATATTTTTATTTTTATTTATTTATTTATTTATTTATTTTCCCTCAGTAAGAATAACTTTTCTGTGAGCCTTTATTTTCCACAATTGTCTGCTATGGTTTCAGAAGGAGCTGCAATTCATTAATGTTCTCCTGTATTCACAACCACAACTTTCTACAAGTTTCAATTACTTACCAGTAACAAGTTCATGGCCAAACAATGATTCTAATAGAGAGTTTAATCTAAGCCTTGAATATATATAGACAGTACACTTGCTCCAAAAGTGAAATAAGGTAGGGAAAAGGCATAGGAATTGACACTGTCTAGAAACTGCATGATTGTCTTGACGGTGTTATTAACTTTTCAGAATCTAATGGAAGACAACAGGGTAAGGAAGTGCAGGGTGACTGCAGATGATATTAAACACATCAGGAGTCTGGGAAGCACAGTTTTCAACACATTGCTTGTCTAAACCAATGGTGTTACTTCTCATATCTGTTTCAGGACAGGTATCCCCTTCCTCTCTTTGGAATAAGAGATCTAGCAGGAATAGGATATTTGAAGGGATAAAAGAGCCACCCTTTAAGATTTTCAAGGCAAAAATCATCAGCTAATACAATGCAGTATAACTTCTTTGTGTTTTTAATTCAGTTATGCATATATTTTCTGAACACCTTGTCCTTGAATATTTGAAAAAAGAATCTTCACACAGATACACAGAATGATGTATGTTGGAATGGACCTCTGGAGGTCACCTGGTTCAACCCCTTGC
Organism: Stictonetta naevosa; assembly: GCA_011074415.1. NCBI lineage: Eukaryota > Metazoa > Chordata > Aves > Anseriformes > Anatidae > Stictonetta > Stictonetta naevosa. The sequence goes on from CM021697.1 coordinate 59,520,139, forward strand.
TCCAGCAAGGCCACTTAGAGCAGGTTGCCCAGGACCATGTCCAGACAGTTTATGAATATCTCCAAGGAGGGAGACTCCACAACTTCTCTGGGCAACTTGTTCTATTGCTTCCATTGCAATCTCCTAGTGAGTTTATCAACTAGAGATATAAGGATGGAACAAAGGAAATATTACTGTCCTTAATTTACTTAGTACAAGTAAGAATTTACTTAGTACAAGTAAGTAAGGGATAAAGTCAGAGAGAGAGAGATTTTCTTCTTTACCATGCAATCTCTGTTGGGGAAAAGAGCAGAGACATGGTTACAGCACATGAATTAACATGGCTAGTCACAGAAAACTTGTATTTTAGCTTGTGCTTGTCATCCCCTAAAGAACTTTCTGTGGCTGCAAGGCTGGCATAAAAGACATTTGTTGTATGTGTTTTCTCCTTGAAGTAGAGAAGGAAGGTGACAGATGCAAACTCCCATTGCAGTTAATTTGCACTGAGAAATTCCCTTTGGGTATGAGCAACAAGGACACAAGTCTTTTTCACAGGCAGTATGAAGTAAAAGAAAAATAAGAAAACTTTGCTCTGAACTATTTTTTTCCAAAGGAAAGCCAAGGTAGTTGATAACAGAATATGGTATGGAACCCAGTTTTGAAGATGAATCTGACATTCCTGCTCATGAAATTGGCCTTCCTCTTTATTGTATTTTTTATTATATCAAAGAACACTTACAACATTTTGTCAGTCAAAAATCAACCAAAGCAAAAGGAACCAGATGTTGCAGGAATAAATCTTCAACACATTTAGAGATTTCTTAGCCACTGTTATATTTGTGTACAGATATTCTTCACTGCAGTTTCCTTTCAGTTTATATCACAGGGACACAGATTTTAATTTCAAATGCATACTCTTCCTATCAATCTCTTGGCTTGTTTATGTCTGCTTGCATTTAAAAGACTTTGACTCTTCTCTAAGTAAACTCTTAAATTTCTTCTTAGTTTCTCCTTTCTTCTCTAATTCCACTCTTTGACCTTGTTATCAGATCAAGTCACTTCATGCATTCATAAATGCATTCTTTACAGCTATCTGAAATACCATCACTAAAACCAAGCTGTATTTTTAGTATTTCACTTACATACAAGCTAGGTCCTAGAACACTATTTTGTGTTGAAACATACGGACTTATTGTAAAGTGGATGACTCTTTCTGAATTTTAGTTTACTTGCATCTATTTACTGTACAAAAGGTTTTGTGTCAGGCATGTTATTTACCAGCTGTCAGAAGGAAACCATTCAGTTTGAGGGCAGCTTTGAAGGTCTCGATACTGTCTCATTGAGCACTGAAACAGAACTAGGACTCTTCAAACATTCCTACAGAAGTGAAACGCTGCCAAGATAGCTATTATCAGAGCAGTATGCCTTTGATTCAGGAAGCCTGATAAACATATTAACTATTTTTTCCATTATAATCTTAGCTGATGAAATTATGTGGCTATTATGTGACTCTGTGGAGTCACAGATAAAACACATTGTGAGCCACAAGGTATACTCCTTTTCAAGCATGAACATGTATGAGAACTGCAAAGTTATTTCACCAGACTACCAGAACCACTCACTGTATTTTGCATAAGAAATGATGGTAACAATACCCCTGAGAGCACTCCTTCTTGTCCAGAAAGGTAGATTGTCTTCCTGCTATAAACAGGGAGGTCTTTGTCTATTAGTAGGTTTCAAAAGATTTTGGTATGCTTGTTGCAAAAACGAGATGGCAGTTAAGAAGTAACCTAGAGTCAAGTGGCAGTAGTTTGAGACTGGCAGAAGCTTGATCTGAGCTTAAATGAGGCGAGGTAAGTACAGTTTTGTTCTTTTTCATGCTGAAGAAGAGAGTAAGGAATTACAAAGAGAGTAAGGAATGTGCAAGCCAAAATGTACAGACATCCTATGTAAAACTGGATGTTACAAGTTCCAGCACTCCCTTAAAATGTTAGCAGAAATTTTCAAATTACAAACCCAAAGCCCTGGATGGCTTAAGGCCTGCATAAATTAAAACATTCTTTGGGTGCCTTCTATTTGTCTCAATGCTGGGCTTTCTGAAGGCCACACAGGTCCACCAGAGGAACCCAGAATGAGACAGAAACCATGGACCTCTCTGGCCATATTTGATTTATATTCTTATTCATATTTACAGGGAAGACATGAGCTGTACCATTGTTCCCCGGCAGACTAGGATGGAAGATTAATTATTCCTAAGAAAAGTATGCCACCAGTCTGCAGTTGTTGCCATGATAAAGAAACCCTCTGGTCAGTGAGATATCTCATTGCCTGATTTAACTGCCTACATCACTGTAAATATCTGTTAAACTGCCTTTAGTTAGGGAGAAATAAAGAGGATAGTAATAAGAAGGACAATTTCCAAGCTCAACAGAAGAGATGATATAATTGCAGAACATGTTAAAGAGGTCTGATTAAGTAAACTGGGTTGGATGTTTTACCTGTAACCTACTCAGTGAAACTTTTACATTCATGGGCATGAGACAATATTAAGGTTAATCATCTGAAATGCTTGTACATAAAAAACATTTTTTGTATAGATACTTACATGTCTGTTTGTCCTTTAAAATTAAGAAACTCTAGAGTACAATCAAGGAAGAAGAATGAAAGCTCAGACTCTGCATTATATATTCAATACAAAAAATAATATTTTAAATAAAACATGGTACTAATGAAACTATGAAACCAATAGAGTGTAAGGAAGTAATTTCCTACACAAAGTTTACATTTTAAAGCACTCTAGGGCATATCTTTACTCATAAGAAGCTTTGTGATACCTAACTAAAATGCATTTTATATCAAAAATATTTCTACACTGTTACATTGGTCATTAAAGATGTGAAATACTGAGCTACTCTTCCAGACTTTTGGATTTTTTGAAACCAACAAGCTTTTATGGCTAGTGTCATATTACTCAGGAAAAATATGTTCAGAGGAACTGGCACAAGTCACTTAAATTATAAAATTCAGTGCAAGGCCAGACACTGTATCTGGTCAAAAAGAACAAATATATTATTTGGAATCTTGACAGGGTTAGAGAAATTACGAAGTTTCACACAGCCCACAATAATCTCATTGTTTATGACAATCTTCAAATTCATTTATAGCTTACAAAAGTTTAAGCATTTGGAATTAATTAGGTGTCTGTAACTAGTTGAGATATTTTGCAGATTCTCTTGTCTTCAGAAAAATGAATTTAATTATTGATATTCCTGCATGATTAATATTCATTTGAGAAGAACAGCTATCTTGCATTAATATTTGAAATATTATTGTCTCTTGAAATATTAATTTATTGTATTTGAAATATTTACTGTCTTGGAAATATTAATTGGACATTAAGAATCAAAAAACACGAATATAAGAAGAAACAAAGAGGAACCTGTATATTGCTATGACACATAATTATCTGAAACTTTCAGAAAGTATTTTGAAGTAATTCTCATATAGGGGTTACTGAAGGGTTTAATATAATGGTTTAAGTGTATATAGGAATAAAGAGAATTATTGTATAAATTCCTAGTTTAAAAACAAAAGAAACCCAAACAAAACAACAACAACAACACTTTTTGTTTTAAAAGATATTTGAAAAAAATAAAAATAAAAAGACCATACAAAGCAAAACTTCAGAGGAAAATCTACCACTGAATTTGATATAAATTGAAAACACTTCTGTCTCTATTACATTTAAAATCTTCACCAAGACACAAAATTTAGGAATTTTTGTGATGCAGAATGATGATATTTGTTTTTCTTGTTAGGTCAGTATATTTGAAGTTCCCTTCCAAACAATATATGAATAACAGAGAACTGTAAGAACACATGATGTATCATAATGTTCCCTGAGGAGGCTGTTTTTCCTGTATTACAAAAATAATTTTTAACTGCCATGTCTTAAACACATATGCAGTGGTTGAACAGGAAGAAGTTATAAACAATAAACTATAAAAACAAGGAAGAAGTCAGGAACAATTTGTTCTTTAAGTCTTGTGCAACAGAATGTCAAATTTCACTGCATTCATCCGTCCTGTCACAGAGAGCCTTATATGGATTATGCCACATTTCGACCTTATTTAATGGACTTCTAGCAGCAGAGGTTTGGTCCAACATACTACGTTTGTGTAACCTTCTCCATGACTGGCTTGTCCCTGAAATCATTAAGGGTGACCAGGCTAGTGTACTTCAAAGCAAGTTTCTACGTGAGGTTTCTGGAATAACTGTGCTTCATTACAGCTGAATTATGTAGAGGGACTTCATCTCAGATGTTAAATTTCACTGCCTGCATGCAGGAGGCTGAAGGTCAACTTAATGCAAAGCCTCGCACACTATGTGACAAAAGAGTGTTTGTACCACAATAGATATACTTTACATAAAGCTAAAGAAATAACCCTATAAAGATAAGGTTTAATTATAAGGAAAGTACAGTTCTTTTCTCCCTTTAGGTTTCTTCAAAAGTCACTAAAGAAAACGTGACTATAATCAACACAAGCTTTAAGGAGAGTAAAGAATTTCATTTTTAATGAATAATGACACCTAGAAAAGGTAGCTTTTAGAAATGCCCTAAGGAAGTGTTGTGCTGCATCATAACTGAGCTCAATGTTTGTGGTCACAGTCCTCTTTCTCAAGAAAACTGTGTGATTAAAGATCTAATTACATTGTTTTCCCTATACTTAGGCAGTATGCCCTGACCTGACATGAGAAGTCTAATTTGTTTAAGCAAATGAAAGACGTCTGTCCCAGCTAATTTATATTTGGCAACAGTGCTCTAGAATTTTTTCAAAGCAAGCATTGCTTTTCTCCTCTTGCCAGAGGCAGGTAGATGTGATGTGGGTGACAACCTGTTTGTAGGTTGTGAGTTAAGAATGAAGTGGATGAGGCTAAGACATCATGAAAGCACAGGGGGCAAAACAGAAGTAAGAAACATTACAAACCCTGCACCACCAATGTCAATATTTCAGGGCTACATGAAATTCAAGGTAAAAGATTACTAGGATGAGCTGAATGTGGAATTTGAATGTCCCTTCCCTGAAAAACTGATTTTCAAAAAGAACAGAAGTTTAGGTTTTTGTCTGAGAGATTGTGAGTGAGATGAAATCAGGTTGTATAGCTGGCTGTTTTCCTCCTCCCTTCTTCACTAACAATAAATACAAGGAAAGTTTGTTAAATTCCATTACAACTTCTCTCTAATTGTGGCAGCTTGAATCTCTGCCAAAACTTCTGTTGGCAAAACTCCACTACACAGTTGGAGAAATCCACTGGTTATATGAGCAGAAATCTTGGATCATATCAGATATGTTCAGTCATAAAAAAGATGTAATTGCAGTATCTGAGGTTTAACTAGGGTGAGGGAAGTTATCAAAGCATAGTAATGTTACCTTGTTGTTCAAAGAAGTAATGTTGCCATTTTAGGTAAGAGTTTTCATATCTTTTGCCTATTAAAACTTAGTGGAGGTGAATAAATAAATAAATAAATAAATAAATAAAAGTCAGGAGAAAAAAAGGGTCAATCCTTTTAATTTCATAAACTAGCACAGGACAAGGAGACCTTACTGGAGGGAGAGGGAGGGAAATGTTAATTATTGTACTTAGAATTGGAAAATACCCCTCTTAGAAACAGAAATGTATGTATGAGAAAAAAGTCCTTCCATAATTTTGATACATGCTGAAAAAAATAATTCTGTATTAACTTAAGCTGAAATGTCAGCAATTATGTCAGCTGTACCATGAAGAAAATGTCTCATGGCATTTTTTCAATATTAAAATTCAATAAAGAAAATGTTGGGTATCTGTAAATCTAAGGAGACAAAGGGGATAAAAATATGTTCCAGGTACTTCTTCTGCTATCCTTATATTATGTAATGTCTTCTGAAAAGAAAGAGATGGAAATAAGCAATGTATTGTAGCTGTGTTTGCAGATGTGGAACCAAGTGTGTTTTGTTTGTTTGTTTGTTTGTTTGTTTTTAGGAAAATTTGGACTTGTTCTGTGCAAAGATACTTTGGAAGTTCTGACTGCAGGACTACAAGACCCTGCTAGTGTCACTAAATGGCACAGCAACTTGCACCAGCGTAAGACTGTGCCTGGAATGGTTATAACCATTTCACCTCCAGCTGAAGATTAGCAACAGGAAAAGAGAAAAAAAAAATCAAAGCATGCCTGACTGTTTAAGGAAGTTGCAGGCTTAGAAGTACAACACTAAACTACCTTGAAGAGGTGCCTTTTCTTTAGATTAAAAAAATCAGAAATGATTGTCACCTTAAGAATGTTAAAAGACAGTCAGTGTCTGCCTACTGAAGTCATCTGTTACAGGAGAAATGATGTGTCCTAGTCAGACAATCTGTGGTAACACTTTTTTTTTTTTTTTTTTTTAATCAAAAAAATCGAGTGGAACTAGAACTAATAGAATGTTAGAGGCTATCTAATTAATATATCCACTTGCAACGTAAAAATATTTTTGTTGAAAGCCTCCTGTAGCTCCTGGAAGGGTTAAACAGAGGCTGTCCTGCAAAAGGTGGTACTTTATTCCGCAATTACATCTCTGGAAGTTTCTATGATTAATGAAACCTAACAACAATCTCATGAGGTCACTGGTTGTGCCTTGATTGGTCTCCACCAGGGGTACAGGCACTGAAATCACTGCAGGTCTCTGGGGGCACAGGAGCTGAATTGCAGTGAGTAGCTTTCCTATCCTGGCTGAATACTGAGTGCTTTTACCTTGTAACTTGCTGGATGCCTCTAAGCTGTTCTGAGTACCTTCATAGAGAGCATACGTTCCTTCCCTAAGGACTGAAACTTTCAGATAGAAGAGTGAAGGCAATGGGAAGCATATGATGGTAGAAAACTGGAAATGGAGAGAGAGGAAGAAAAGTAAAGGAGAAAAAGAGGAAAAAAAAAGAGAGGCTGTAATACGTGAAAAAATGAGATAAAAGGTGAAAACCAGGAAAAAAAAAAGAAAAAAAAAAGAAAAAAAAAGGAAAATGAGATGTTCTGTAGCTTTTACTGATATAGCACAAGTTTTCCTTGGAGGATTTGTCCAATGACTGTAGTTGATAAATTACCCTCTGTTTAAAGCTTCAGATATCTCAGTCCATTTCTGGCCACATAGTACCTGGAAGCAGTCTAAGTCTAGTGAAAATCCTAGTTGTCATGTGAAGGAAGAAAGACTTCCACCTGTTGATAGAGGAAGCCTAATGATTTTTTTTTCCTTTGCCATTTTTCAAACTAACAAAACTTAAAGAAACAAAAAAATGCTGTTAGAAGCACATAATTAAATAACAGAGCTCTATTATCTGTCTCTACTTTCATCAGATCAACATCAGTTCTACCTCAGGAAAGGTATACAGTAGATGTTGATAGAGTATATTGATGGAAGAATGAAATACCATTAAAAACTTACTTTCTTGCTCTGCTTCAGGATGCTCTTGCTAATTCTAATGCTTTTAAGTACAATTGAGTGTAGTATCATTTTAATATCTGCTAATAACTCCAAGAGGAGACTGCATCTTGCCCCCAGAGCACTTAGCAGTATTGTTTTCTATCTGTAACTGATATGAGCCAGCAGATGACATACCATGCCACTGTGACACTGTTACACTACTACCCCTGCACTGCACTGAGATGCAACCCCATGGTGTTATCATGTTGTTTAGCTTAGTCCTGAAAATAAATGTTCTAAAGGTTACAGTTATAAATAGACCTGGTACTCTGTCTTATCATCTCTACAGCCTGAGCTGAGCCTGAACATCTGGTGCTTACACTGGAATCATACTGATTGCTTATTCCCATCCTGCTAAAGCATATCACAGAAGTGCCATGAGGGCCCTGTCTTTTGCCAGCTGTGTGAGAATTTGCATGTTTCATGTTCTGGAATCTGGGCTGGATCCTGCCTTTACTAGATGGTGATATTGTTTTAACCAGCTTGATATTCATCTAACAAGTGTTTGGTGGTTGAACTCTTAAGGACAGGTTCAGTGACAGGCAGAACCACCCACTGCCTGTACTGTCAAATAACTAGAGCAGAAACACGGCTCGGCTTTCCTGCCTGCTTTGCCCATGCCACAGGTCTGGAAATCCCAGGTTGCTGATGCTGGGGGAAAGAACAAAAGACACTTAAAACCAGTTACTCCCAGAGTAGCAGCTCTTGACAGAAGCAGTAGCTAATGCCATTTCCCCAAGGCTCTCACCCTTTTTCTCCCTCTCCTACTCACACATTTTTTCTCCACTTCATCTTAGCCCCTGTACTAGAGTAACAAATTTTGGTCTTAACTGGGAAGCCATGACTACATTGACTACATGACTACATGACTACATTGACACCATGTAGTTACACAGTTTATTTAAGGAGTACCAGAGCCTTGTTTCAACATCTACAGGTAGGGGAGGGTAAAAGGAGACAGAAAAGATTTTATATTATTATTATTTACTTTCATGTTATATGCCTGATCTGCATATTAATTTTCCATGTGACGCTCTTGGAGAAACAATATCAAATAATTTTCCAAAATGAAGACGTAAATTGTTACAGTGTCTAAAATAGATTCCCACAAAATGTTGCTCTCCCCAGAAGCACCACTTAAATGACTTAAATATGAACACTGTTGTCAACGGACAAAAGGGAGACAAAGGACTACAAATAAAGATGACATTTCTGTGATGTCTGATCTGTGGAGAGACATCCTCTAAAGTGGCTACTAGGAGTGCTGTTTGATTTAATTTTATTTAACATATTTATTAATTCAAGAACATAAATAGCTTAGAAATGAAACAATATGAAAATTGGAAATAACAGAGCAGATGGAAAAATAATGCAAGTAGGCTTGAGCTTTGATTTGGGAAAACACTCAAGCAGTTAGCTACTTATTCAGGAAAACACTTAAAGTTACATGTCAAACTTTAGGAACATATCTCTCGAACAGGCAGTGAACAGGATATTGATGGACAGCATTGTAAAATGACACAGTTTTTTGTCATGTTTTCTGGTGTGTTCATTTCATCAAAGGAATGAGAGGACAGGAGGAGTTAGTTTCCCCTTAGCTATGAAATCTGACAGTGTAAATTTGACTTAAAACCCAGGATTGCTGTTAAGCATCTATTTAAGCTCTTTCTTCAAGGGCATATTTTCATAAGTCGTATTCTCAGGATATCTGGAATCAGAACAGGAGAAAAGCAATACCAATTTTCAAGTTTGAAGAAAAAGTTATTTTTTCTGTTTTTTTTTTGTTTGTTTTCTGTTTGTTTTTTTTTTTTTTTGATACAAAAGCAGAAAGAAAAGGAGAAAAAATATATTAAGAGAGTCCTGAGCAATAGGGAACATTAATGAGATAATATATTACATTGTAATACAGATACCAAGGAACAGAGATTTAACACTCTGCTTAGAAAGGTCAATTACAAAGGAAAAACAGTAGTAGCCTAACCACACTACTGTGAAGAAACCACCATATGAACTTTCAGTTGGACTTCTTTCAGAGGGTGAGATGAAGTCAAACTACAGAGGGATTCTCAAATATGACAATCCCTCTTCCCAAAGCCCCGGGAAATGCTAATGGCAATAGTCATATATTTATGACTAAAAGAACTGAGTAAAAAGTTGTCGGCATCTGTGTATATCTACAAATATTTGTGGTGGTGTTCATCTCCTCTTACTATTATGAGGCATTACTTTCACCTACTTCATAGGTCTTGATAACTAAGATGGCTATCTATATGATGGAGTGGATCCTGTTCTGCATGTGTCAGGGAAGGGGCTAGTATGACTAAAACAAGCGAATGAGAAGAAACCAAGAAAATGGAAAATGTGCATTCTTAGAGTCTGCTAAGTAGCCTTTGTGCCAAACTTGGAAGAGTGCATGAAATGGAACCTTGCACAGACCTCTCCTACATTGGACATATTTTGAATTATTTTCTAGTGTTTTATATGTTAAAAGAGAAAGATCACTCATAGTCATCAACAATGTTAGCAGGTGGATAAGAATGATAAGCACCTAGAATAAAGATAAGAATTTAAAACAATCCAATACACTGAAAAAAATAAAAGTCTGAAATCAATAAGATAAAACTTAATAAAGACAAGGATGAAGTGTTATATAGAGGAAATGAAAACCAGGTTTGCAAATAGAAAATGGAGAATAATGGCTTTGTGGAGGAGAAGATCTGAATATTAGTAAGACTAACACATGATGTTTCTATAAAAAAATGAATTTAATTCTGGCTGCAAATGTGGTGGTAGTGGAGCAATAAAAGTGAGAATAACAACAACAACAAAATATGGTGTAGCTGTGATCAAGTTTGTCATTCATGTTGACAAAGTCTGAGGAAGTTATTCATTGCATCATTTTAATATTCTAAAAATTAACTTAAATGACTTTCAGTAATTGGAAAAAAACCCTCTACACAGGGCTCCCTTATTTTCTGAGCTGCGGGAAATATTATGGGATAGCATCTTAGCAACAGCAAATTGTCATTCTATTGATTGTAATGGAGCTGTGTCATGTAACAGTTACTGACACTGACATTAGGACTGGCTATAGATATAAAGCCTTTTGACTTAAAGTGATTTCTACTTACAGTCATTTATCTTTAGATACAATCTAGAAACACAAGCATTCATCTATTTATGTTTTTAAATCAAGTCACTTTGTACTTTTACTGCACTGCCTTAATATTTTTGCCAATATCAAATAAAGAGTTAAATGGGTCAAAGAGTAAAAGAAAATAATGTAAAACTTCTTGCATAGATCTTTGGAATCTAAAGCCAAATGCCGGTTCTAATACTTTGTAAAATGCCACAGGGCATAACAAAGGTGAGTTATGCCCTGTGACTTTTTTGTTCTTGTTGTTCTCTCTCTCTCTCTTTTTTTTTTTTTTTTTAATTTTTGACAGAACTAAAATCATATTCACCTGGGCATTACGCTCAAATATATGCCCATTTTGGAAAGGCTATAATGAATACAAGGAATTCAAAACAATCATTCACAACAAGAGAAAAACTGTGAACTCCAGAAATTGTCAGTATACATACATTAAGACAGTACATGAAGCTTAACTACACTATAACATTAAATCTGTCTGGCTTTGTAAGATGGAACTCACCTATTTTGGAGTGGAAAAAGACATAAGTTTTTGTGATTCTTCAGTATTTTATAGCAATTTTCTTTTAGGATAGCCTAAAACCACATGGAGAAAATATAGCCTGAAGTCTTAGCACTGAGGCAAGCTTTAGCATATTCAAGAGAAAAGATTGAGAAAAATAGAGCTATACAAACTACTGGCCCAATTCAAAAGCATTTAAAAAAAATCTGTGGCTTTTGAAAAGTCATTTTCTAATAACTCAGATTTTTGGCTTTCCATCAGAAAAAGAAGTTAGAAATCTAAACGTCATTGCCAGAAATCATGTTCTTAGATGGATTTATTTTAAAATTAATATGTGATCAAAATAAAATCTTTATATAGTATTTAATAATTTGAAAGCTCATTTCTCAGTTGGAAAAATAACTCAGATATATCAGACACTTTTATACATAGGTAAATATAGTTATATCTGATAAACATTGCAAATGCAACTGCAGCAGATTTTAATTTTATACAATAATGAGTTATGAAACAAAGTAAAAAAAAGGCAAAACAAAACAAAACAAAAAAAAAAACACAAGCACCACAACTTCTTCCATCTCCAGGAGATCATTTTCCAAATTAAACATCTCAGAGGCACAGAGATCATAAATTGGAAAGGGGGACTAAGATTACCAACAATGCTATCTCAGTGGGACATCAGTTATCTGCTTATTTCTGAAAATAATTTCCTTGTGGAGCTTTAATGTCCAGGGAACTAAGCTGTCTGGAGCTGAGCTGGAACTGTCTGTTGGTTCAGCATCCAGAATAAGGGAAATTTGCTTTGGAACTTTGAATGCTCCTCTAGCAAACACCCTGAATTAAACAGGAATTAAGTACAGCACTTTGGGTCATATCTTTATCTGATAGGGGGAATAAATAAATAAATAAAAGCTAATTCAAACATGCAATTTCTTCTGTATCTTACAACTGTGACAGTATTTTAGCAAATACTGTGCAGGGTATTTGGATATGTTCCAGACTTAGGGCCCCAGCTCACAAACATTTTTTTTTTTTTTTTTTTTTCAGAAGCAGAGGTTACTGAAATGCTTTCCACTGTATAAATGCATAGCAAGTTCTTCATAGATACACCTAGACTTGCTTATAAAACTCCTGCTGAAATAACTAATTTGCACTTATCACTTCCACTGAAAAATTTAAAACCTCAACAAATGTGGTGGGAAAAGAGAAGAACCAGCATGATCTCTTCTCTCCAAGTACCAAGGGAAAGTTGCACATCCTGCAAACCACCAGAATATCTGTTTCTCTGACAGTATCCTCTGGGAGCACTCAAACCTACTTGATGATAAAGTAGAAAACACTTGGCCTCATGAACTCCCACTGTCCATCATTATTTTCTGCATAGGAGACAGTTTCTTTTCACAATTTAAGCAGTTAGGCAGGGCAAAGCTTCCTCAGGAATCTATGTTTGCTACCTAAAAGTGTATCCTTCTGTGTCAACATCCAAACAACAAAAACTCCTTGCAGCTACTTGGGAATAAAACCTCTATAATGTAAACTACAGTCCTAAAAAAACAAGATTGCTATGTCCCACCAGTCAGCAAGCACAGAGATCTCTAAGGTGGAAGAGTGTTTTAAAAGTAAACCAGGCTTCTCCATTCCTATCAAAATCCATTGCTTTCTGAAGTAAGGAGACGTTCAGATGTCCACAGGGACAGGCCATTAGAAACAACAGCTTAACAAAGTTTCAGAGATGTAAGTCCCGTTATTTCCTTACTCTGTAAAGCTTCAGGTAATCATGCTATCCTTTACACATTGACTTGATCTGAGGCCTTTTGAAGGTGCATAGAACAAATAGCAGCATTCACAATAGATTTCAAGTCTCTTATCTCACACTAAAAATGGCTGGGCAAAATACAATTATGGGTATTCTGGCCTGATTTGTTGGTTTTTGAGCTGCCATTATTACACACTGCCTGGTGGGCTAAAACCAACAGTATGTCTCAGTCAGCAAGGTATTCTGCCCATCACTCCTTGTTCTTTATTCTTCATCACAAACCTTATATCAAGGTCTATGGGAAGGTACTGCTCTCCAGGTGAAACAAATATTCATTGGGGCTTAGGGCTGGAAAGAGAAGACAAGCAGACAAACCCTTGTGAGATCTTATAGACTAGAAGCTTAACTTTTATGTAGTCTGTAACACCTAACTGGTGTCACATCTCCATAACTAAACTGGAGTACTTCACTGGACCAAGTACATTTCAGTTGTTAAACTTCCCACTACAATCAAAAGACACCATCACAACTCTGTTATGAAAGGCTTGGCATTTACTAAATAGTAAAGCTATTATTCATTTTCTTTGACATTAGCAAGGGCTCTTAAAGTGCATAGATTTCTTTGGCTATTATCAGGTAAAATGTCAATCCTCTGGCCTGTGGTTAGAAAGCTTTCAAGCAAAAGATTTTGTTTCCTTCTCAATATTACATATACAAGACAGAACTCACAGTTGGTGTCAATGAGATGAGAGGCAGTTCTAGAAACAAAGCACAGTTATAATGGGACTTTTTCTCCTCACTCCAAAGATTGGTAGTAACCACAATATCCACACTGTAAAAATAACAAGAGTAGGGTTCTAGTCCATATTTGCTATTTTATGTATAGTATTTACTATACCTTATTTGCTTGGTGTGCAAATAAAAAGACAGCCTGAGTGTCTGCAAGCCCTGCAAACCCAACATCATGTCTAAAACCTCCTATAATAAGAGCACAGTGACTAAGATGTAGCTGACAATTTTGCTGATGGTGCATACATCAGAACAGAGCACAGCTCATTCTTTCAGATTGTAATAGCTCTGCATTGCTAACAATAGAAAATCTTGGTTTGGTCAGTAAACAAAGCAGAAATCTTCAAGGACACATACATAATGTGGATGAAGAAATGTTTTTTTCACACTTCAGGTGCAGACTACATTAACTGTGTAGTGTTATGTTGTGTTATTCCTTAGGGTAATGGTATTGCTTCATCACAACCCATCAAAAGCACTTGCTGAGGAATGTCTGTAATGAACATCTTTGAAACACAGGAGTAACAAACCTCCTCTTGTACATCTTCAGGAAGGCAGCAAGCATGAGTAGACATATATTATTTAAGGCTGGGAATTTGGTGCAGGATCTCTACCATCACCTAACCTTTAAAAAAGCAATCTGTGTCATGGATTCTGTCATAAGAAGTAGAAAGGAGCATACATGAGCAGGAGCATAGTCACAGTTGCTTTCTGAGCAGAAAACACAGCAATAAAATGGCTACTTTTCTAATGCAACTATAGAAAGAAAGGCAGAGCAATAATCCAACTTGTGAATACATTCTGTTCCTATTTAAAACTGGCTTTTCATCTTACTGAAGTCCTTCAAAAAAGTGTTAATTTCCTTATCCAATAAAGTAATATTGAGCAACAAATAGAATTTTAATCTTCACAGCAGTTCCAGCTGGAGGAAGAAGTCATTGCAGAGAACTCATCTTTATTTATGGTTTTTCTTTGCCTTCTGAAAATGATAATAATAATCCAGCATGAAAAAAAAAAAAAAAAAAAAAAAAGCTTTATAAATCAGATGCAAAATCTAGTACTGTCAGATCTTGCAATTTTAACATGAGTCATATATTCACTCTCCTCCTTTTCCTCCCCACAAAAAAGTCCTAGTTCTGTGAATCAGGTAATGATAGTATCTAATATTTTGAAAGGAAGTTTCCATTCTTCATTCTGCTATATCTAAGCATTCTAACATCTGGAAGGAATTGAGAAGAACCGAAATGTTTTATTTTAAAAGATGCTTAATGGGGGACAATCTTCAGCGAGACTAATTTTGAGAGGTTCCCCAGGCTGAAGTAAGGCTGATTTCATATCAGATGTTTGTAAGAAGCTATCAAAAAAGACCTAGCCAATGCTAAGATTAAACATCAATATTGTGTAAAGGTTCCTGTGTTGTTTATTGTCCCATGTGTGAAGTGGCTTGTGCTTCTGGTGAAGAAAGACACTAAACCTTACTGTGGTGCTGGTTACATAACTTAAAACCTTTACTCTATAACCTTACAACTTAGAAGATGACAAGATTTCCTTTAGCTGATTCTACCTTTTCTTTCCATTTGTCTACAAGGAAAAGAGAGAAGAGGAAAAAAAGGGAAATCTGACCACTATTAAAGTGCTTTTCTGTTATCATGCTGAAAAGATTTAGAAGCATACTTCTTGCACTATTAAATTGACTTAGTCTGATGGACCACTTTTACAGTTTGGAGTACCCATGTTTATATGGACCAGTTTGAAACAGATGCTGTACTATTTATTCAACAATACCAGCATGGAAAAGAAGGATTGATAAACCTTATAAAATCAGTGGGTTGAAAAGGGCAACTTGATTAGTCAGTTTTTAGTATACATTACACTTTGCAAACTAAACATGCCAGCTGGAAATACATAGCCTGCTAACAAATATCCATATGCCATGTGATATCTTATAAACAATGAAAATGGTCATTTTTTCACCGTTAGTTAGAAATGTAATTTGCTTTTTAAGTATGGTTGCATTTTTAAGAGACCACTGCAATGAGACAGAGAGCAACTGGAATTAAAGCTACAGCTATAACATGTGAATATCAGCTGTCATGGTGTATTGTAATTCAGCACAGTCTAAAAATAAAAACCATAAATAAGGGGAAAAAAAAAAGCCCCAAACCCATAAAAGTTAGAGCTGAGTTTCTTAAAGGAACCTGAGGGAGTAGGAATACATTTTCTTTAGAAGGCAAGAGAAAAACAGAGGCAAGAATTACACCCTCTTGCACATGTCTAGACAGATGGATACAGATAGACCCGAGCCCCTCTGTCTCAGTAAGATTCCACTCTGCTCCAGAATTTGTCTGAGGACAATGAAAGAAACATTACTGGGTGAACATTATTTTCAAAACATCAGGAATCTGCTTGAGCTCAATCCACTCACACAGCCAGAATTTAACACACTGCATGACAAAGCTCTTTTGAACAAGTGGGAGCACTCATTTGTTCCT
The DNA here is from genome assembly GCA_011074415.1 of Stictonetta naevosa. Taxonomy (NCBI): domain Eukaryota; kingdom Metazoa; phylum Chordata; class Aves; order Anseriformes; family Anatidae; genus Stictonetta; species Stictonetta naevosa. The sequence goes on from CM021697.1 coordinate 59,536,301, forward strand.
GATTAAAATGACTGGTTAATAATGATTCGGTGACTGCTAGAGTCTGGAAACTTTCCTTTTTGACATTAGGTCACCAACAGAAAAGTGACACCCCATGTGCTTTTTTGCTCTCCAACTGCTGCTGGCAAGTGGAACTATTGTACATTGCTTGGAGAGGGCTCTTACCCCTCTGTCAGCTCAGCAGTATGCTAATAGGGAACTTGATAGTGAGGAATACACTGTCTCTATCTCCCCGGTTATCAGCTTCCTTCTCTTCCCAATCATTACCAAGAGCTTTAAGGGCTTGGGTGAAAGAATACAACAAAGGGCTACTCAGCTGTGTATTCCATACCAATTCATAACACAAGGAACAGCCTTAGCAAAACAGAGAGCAAGGCAGCTTACAATTCTGTGGTAACTCGCAGCCATGTCACAATCAATACTGTATGATGCAGATGCATTGTTCATCTCTGAAAGTATTATTATTATTTATTTTTTTTTTTCTCAAAGAATTCTCTCACTTCCCCTAAAGAAAAGAGGAAAGCCTTATGGAAAGCAAAAGAGGTCTGTGAAAAATCCATCACTTTTAAATTGCTCATCAGCTGAAGCCCAGATATATTTAAATTACAGTTCTGCAGTATGCAGAAGGATACTTCCTGCTTTATAGGGTACTTGCTCATGTTTATTCTCTTCAAACCTCCTACTCAACCCCTCAAATAGAAGTGCTGTGTAGTGAATACAAAATGTATATAAATCCAGTAAGCATGGGCTAAGTTTTACTATTGATGATTCCTGAGAGCAATAATGATTTGCTGTAGTTCATTGTCAACCTCCTTAAAGTGCCTTAGTGCTCTCAGGGACCACATGAGAGTGATTCAACAACACCAATATTTTTGAACATCTGTCTTCTGCTCTGAGCTAATTCCCTTCTTCCAGAATGACAACAACCGAGGAATCACTATTGAACCAAACTAATGCATATAAATATTTACTACCATGCAGAAGGCATGATCCTCCATAAGTATGTCTACACAGCCAGTTGAGAAGAGGCTTCAAAAATAGTTACAAGGATGCCCATGACTTCAGAATTTTCAGTGTTTATAACTCAAATGTCTGCTCTATACATGCAAAAAACTGTATTCATGTATCTTCTGGTGTTCTGGAAATGTAGCATGCTCAGCCTCATCACATTCTAGTCTGTCTATATCATTTAGAAAAGAGTTTGAGTCTGTTCAGGGGCTGGGAATGAGTTTGGGCTCATTCGCAGATTAATCTAAATCTATAATTAACCTAAAATCATAAATTAATCTAAATATAGAGATCCTAACACCACTACAGGTAATTGTGAATGGAAGGCAGGCATGGGCTTGAGAATAGGCTCATACCTGTTACTTTTTGATAGTGTAGGCATACCCTTTCAGAACATGCCAGATTTATTTGCTTTAGAAAACTATCCATATAATATTCTAATTTTGTCACAGAGGACATCATTTGCTCATTGAGCCTGTCCCTTTAACAGTGAATGGAAATTTACAGCATTCACAGAAAAATCAAAGAAGGTTGATTTCAGAAGCAAGCATGAACGCACACACATACATATGCTTACTAACAATCTGGAAATTTCCTTATCTGTATATCAGCTATATACATATGTCTATGTATATTGATTGTATATTAGTCCTCAATAGAGAGATGGTTTGATCCTTTATGTCATTTGCGGAAAGCTTTTGAATTTCTCCATGGGTAATTTCCTCCAAATTGTGTGCAAACAATGCAGTCATAAGTGCTCCAGAGGCAGACAGGGAAAGTAACCTGGTAGCTGAGGAGATGTTATTGGCTTCCGCTGCTTGTGAACAGCTCAACAGCATGGAGTCCTCCAGGTTGGTGTATCTCTATAATCTTGACCCACCTGGAGATCCATGGTGTCGAACCATGAACTTATGAAGACAGCACTGCCTCCAGTGGGTGGGGGAGTTCCTCTTCATCCTCAGCGTGCTGAAGAGTCCAGGACTTGATGAATCGTTTACCATTTCTTTTGTGACAGGCAAACTTCTTTGTTTCTTTTACGAACCCTCTTCAACCATTGTACAGCTTAATACAAATGGGCAAGAAGTGTCATATGTCTTTAATTTCAGCATATGATAAGTGACAATCACTTTACACCTTCCTTATTCAGTATCTTCTCTGAAAATTGCAAAATCAAGGCAGAGACCCCCAGCAGGAATTACAACATTTCTGATTTCTTTCATGTCCTAATCATCTCTGAACAAATTTGATGGATGTCTGCTCTGCTTTGCAGGGATGCTGAAGAAAGTAAGAAATAATTATGAAAGGTGTTCTTGGTTGACCAGGAAATCTTTATAAAGGAAGAAGATTTCACAGTTTGTCTCAGAGATGGTGAGATTCTGGTCTATGTGTTGAGCAAGAATTGTTCCAAACCCAAATCATGTATTTATTTCCTAGGAGGATTAGATACTGTGAGAGAATGATGATAACTCTCCAGTATTATTTCTTATCATTGCCAAATATGCAACCACAATGTCATAAACTGTTCTTTTGTTCCACTGACGCTGTACTTCTTTTTTTGTGTCCCTAATGAGACCTCTCTCCCAAGCTAGGGCTATTATTTTCAAGATTTCTGGCTTGCCTATTTCTTTCCTACAGCTTAGTTTTGATGTATAAATAATAAACGGCCAGAATGATGACTATAGGAGCTTTATTAAAAAAAAAAAAAAAAAAAAAAAGTTAAGAAATCTTCTTCCTGTAAAAGTTTAGATACATTAATTCCACTTAAAGAGCAAATTTTAGCTGACTGCTTGACATTAATTAGCTTAGCTTTACAACCCCTGCAAGGCATTATATGAATTTTACAGCCTGCTACGCATTTTACAGATGGGTATGCTGAAGTCCACAGAGAACGTAAATACCACTTTACTCTTTTATGCAAACAACTGACCAATGTGTTGATTAAATTGTGTGGTGATGCACTCCTGGAAAGTCCTTAGAATGCTCCACAGTAGGACATTTTGAACAAATAGACATCTACTTTGGAACTCATCCCCCCCTACTGATTTGCAGCTTAAGTTTGTTAATTTTTCAGGCTCTGTGAAAAGGCTATCTGTTTAAGTTAGTTTTTGTTTGTTTATTTGTTTGTTTAATGGGTGAAAGAAAATTAAAGAAAAATAATAACCCATAATTCCTGGAGACATCCTGCCTCACAGATATCTTCTGTGGTTATGGATACATGAGTGGAGAAGCAAACGTTGACAGGTAACCTTAGGGTAAGTTGTACAGCTGTACACAAACAAGTTGACTACACATTGAAAAGCAGACACTAGAAAGCCCTGATACATAAAAGTTGGCAAGTGGGTCAGCCACTCATTTTTTTTTTGACCTGAAACATATTTTTTGTTTTTCTTTTTTCTTTTTTTTGTTTTCTTTTTTTCCCCTTTTTGGAGAGAAAAAAAAGCAGTCACCATTCACTCTTTCTATATAAAGACAATGTGACAATAGTTCCTGTTAGGTAGAGAAATGGAGACAAGACTCATCACACCTGCCCCACCAACCAACCTGTCACAGGGAAGAAGCACGCCACAGACTGCTCAGTCTGTAAAATACTAGAAAACTCAGGAAATTCTTATGCTGATCTCTTCTCTCTGGTGACCAGCAACAGGACCCAAGGGAACAGCATGAAACTGCATCAGGGGAGGTTCAGGTTGGATATTAGGAAAAGGTTCTTCACCAAGAGAGTGACTGGGCACTGGGACAGGCTCCCCAGGGAAGTGGTCATAGCACCAAACCTGCTGGAGTTCAAGAAGTGTTTGGACAATGCTCTCAGAACATAGGGTCTGATTTTTGGGTGATCCTGTACAGAGCCAGGCGTTGGACTCAATGATCCTTGTGGATTCCTTCCAAATTGGGATATTCTATGATTCTATGAAAAGCTTAAGAGGAAATCTTGTTTCCATTTAGATTCTTGTTCAATAACATAATAAAAGTTACTCTCCTCATCTTTTTTTTTTTTTTTTTTTTTTTTTTTCCTAGAGCTGTAGAAAAGTGTGTTATATTATAAGTACAAGAAACCAGGATTTAACATTTGGCTTACATTATAAAGCTTAAAATGTTCTTTCTTGGGAATAATATAAAGAAAATATTTAGCTTTGGTCTCTGCTTGTGTCAAATGTCATGGCTGGGGATGTATGCCAAGATTTCTTTAACATGCCTAATTATACATAATAACAGCTGGCTGATTGATCACTGTCCATCTAAAATATTATGCAGAATTTGCTTCTGTGGAGAAGGAGACAAAGGTCTTCTGTAGATCTCATAACATAAACTCGTCTTGGTGTTTTTTCCCTCCTCAGAAGACAAACAAGAGTGTTAAGACAGTTTGCTCCTTCCAGAAGGTATCCTTTCTGTTAGTGGGTTTTATTTTGGAGTAGAGAGTTCAGATGCATTAAACTCTCTTGTATTGCTGCAAAGTATCATCTGCAAAATACTAGGCCTCAACTACATATTACTGCAAAGTGTTTCAGTAATTGATTTAAAGTGATGTAAAGGACCTTCTCTAAAGAAGATTTTCTTTTATTTCTCTCTTATTCCTTTAAATGGTTATGTTTTGGGTCTTTCTCTTTTTACACAGGCTGGATAAAACTGCCCCCAGAGACCACTAGTATCACCAGCAGTTAATTACCAGCAATTGTGTTTGACTCGGAAGTCTCTTCTCTCTAATGATAATGAGCTGGATTAAAGGAGATAGAGAACTGCTACCCTAATATAACTTGGGTAATTAAATTCCAATATTTTAAATTCTACCTGGCATTACAATGGGATACCATACTCTATTTTCTATCCTTTGACAAAATGTAATTCTGCTAAATACTCTGAACCAGCTGGCATGTTTCAATCTAAAAGTGTACTGAATACAATACAGTAGGGAGTTCCCAGTGTACTGCAGTCCAATCATCTGGTAATATACTTTATTATTCCCCTAAGGTGATAGATAGCATGAAAATATAAATCATTTCCAGCAGCATCCCACTAAACATAACAGAGCATCTAATTCAATTTTTGAAAGTATTGAGCTCTAACAGTTCCAACTGAAGTCTATGAAAACAAAAGATTTCAAAATCTCATAAAATCAGCCACATATGCTTCCCTAAAATGCTGCTGTGAAGACTCCCCTATAATTATTACCAGTATCATGAGGGAATGCAACACAGACAAGATGAAATTAGTGGTTAGGTATTTTTTTTTTTAATAATCACTGCAGAAGTGAAAGTTACAGGGTGGATTTTACATAACATGAATGTCCTGCCAAGTCAGGACATTTCCCACCTATTTAGAGTAAGTAGTCCAAAGGACTTGTCAAAGAAATTGATTATCATTAGTTTATCATTGTTGTTGAACTCTAACACAAAACTTCCATTGATATTTGTGGTGAACTTGCTGCAAAGAAGATATTTATTTTATAAAGATACAGCCTCTTCACAAGAGGAAAAAGGTCCTGTATTTCATAGGAGCTCTGTAGATGTGTCTCTGCTTGTTCATTTAATTTTGGAGTAAATTGTTGACTAATACTACCTGTATACATAAATGTTAGATGAGGCCACCAGAACTGAAAGGAGATCTGACTTTTGGAAACAAGATTTCACCCATGGAAGCTGCTTGTGACCTGAGATTTCTACCTAATGGGCAAAGCCAGCCAGAATTTATTTGATATGAATTGCATACTGTGTACTATTGAACTAATGAATAGTTGCTGATGGATATTGTATCTAGAGGTTATTTTCCTCTGCTGAGTCATATAGTTTTTGCAGTATATATGTCAAAAATGAAATGATTTTTCTAAGGGCCAACATTTTTTATTTTTTATTTTTTGAAGACCAGTAATGACTAGCATGCAGCAAAAATCTTAAGGAACCATACAATCCATCATTTCAGACATGATTTTGACCTTCTCCAATAATAGCAACTGACTATGCAAACTGCCTATCCCCAAATACTGACACGTGACCTCTTCCATCAAACTGTTATAACCAATACTGAAATGATGAATTGTTTGGTCCCATTGTTTAATTGTATTATAAAACCAAGCAGCTATTTGGCAACACTATGGCAGAAAACAAAAGAAAAGAGAGATCTGAAATAATTTCATGCACCCTGGGTTGTGTAATTAAAGACCTCAGCATTTTGAAACAACTGCTTATCAAAAGGATCCATAGAAAGAGAAAAGAGAATTTAGATCCTGAAGAGTACTAGATAGAGAGGTGTTCTAAAATATTACCAACGTGATTGTTATCCACAGAAAAATCAGAGGCTTCAGTCACTAGGAATTTGGTTGCAAAGAAGAGATTACTTATTTGTATCTAAGAGACAGTATTGCTCCAGCCCATGCATGGTCATTTCCTTTAGGGATTTAAATCGGACAACCTTTTGAAACAAAACAAAACAAAACAAAACAAAACAAAACAAAACAAAACAACCAACCAACCAACCAACCACCACCACCACTACCAACAACAAAAACTCCTAGCTGTATCATTCTGTATAGCAAACAAATAGCCTGCCTGCTAGGGGTCAGTTTCAAAAGCCTAACTCTTTGATGAGTTTAGCTTCTGCTGTGAGAAACATAGGATGTTAAATCTTGATCAAGAGGACAAGGAACACCACTGTGTCTCTGGCCTTTTCAAGAGAGATTATCTTTCCTATTAAGATTTGTAACACTTTGCCAGCTCACTCCTCAATTTGCTTGTCATTTACTGAATGCAAGAAAATGGTCCATCTCTACAATTCTTCTATGGAAAAATTTCCAGCACAGCACAGGACATTTTGCACACCAAAAGTCTGAACTTCAGATTCAAGGTAACTACAAGATAACTACAAAGTGCACTCCATTCATTACAATATCAAAAAGTTTAACCTGGAAGAAAGAGTGCTTTTTCATAAAGCTTTTATAGGAATTCTACATTTTATAACTGTTTAGAGAGGACATCAATCCATATGCATAGATGACAATTTGTCACAGTAAAAAAATGATGTTAGAACAGCCAGCATTTCCACAAAGGTTCTGACCTCTTTTATAGAAAATCATGATTTTGCCCAGAAAGCAAGTGGCTTTAACAATATGATTTTAATTAGTGGCTTTGGACTTTTGTTTCTTGTATTACTTTTGAAGTTTTTTATATATATATAAATATTTATTATTATTATTATTATTAAACTGTCTAAAAAGACATGATATCAGAAGGGAATGGTGGAAGTGACAGGAAAGCAAGAGAACAGGTTACTATCACTTGTGTCAGACTTGTGTAGCCAAGCTCAGGAAATTAGGTTAATTTCCAGGGGGGGCAAGCTGCTTCACCAGTGTCATAAAGCTCTTAATTTTGCTAAGTCTGCTATATATCATTCCTGACAGGTGGCAAAGAGAAAGAACATTTCAGAAACAGAGGGTACCATCTTACTAGAATAAAGTCAACAAACCAAGGGGCAGTAGCCCTTTGAGTAAAAATCATATGCTGCTTACTACAGAATACATGGAATATAAAAATGGATGGGTAGAATATGGTAATCTTTTTCCTTATTGATGGTACTGACCAAGCAAAATAGAAAAAGAGATAGTTATCTAAAGAGAAATTTACTCTTTCAAAACAGAATTATCTCCAGCAAGATGTTCTTATTTAGTGGTGTTATTGTTTGCAGACTTAATTGAAAACCCAGCTTTGGTTTGGCATGTTTTTCTTTAGGTTTTCCTATTTTGTAAAAATTTTGCCTAAAGATAAAGGGAAAAGACAGGCAGGCAGAGAAATGTTGTAGTTAGGCAGAGGATAAACTGATTAAAATGGAGAAAACTAAATTACATTAAAGTGCTGTGATATGTTGCAGGACTAAAAGAAAAACAAAACAAAACTCTGGAAGAAGGCATTTATTACTTTTTGCTTTAAGAAAAATATGATCATTCTTCCCTGCAGATGAAACATTTTAACAGAACTAATTTTCCCAGTTAAATGGCTGGAAACTTGATTTCTTCTCTGACTGCTGAAGCTCCCAAGGAGTATAATGGTTTTGGAATGTGCTGTGAGAATATCAGAAGTAACTGGGTAGAACAGCCTGGTTGCACATTACATCCAGAAATTCAGAATACAACTCAGCTCAATGTGCAACAACATAAAAAACAGACCAGTGGTTTGCTGGTTCTATAACTACGATGTTAGTTCCTAGAACTGAGTTGCCGAGAGTTAGTTAAGCAGTACCATATTTTGCATCTCATCACAAAGCAGGTAAAGGACATCAAGAAATCTAAAGGTAATGACCTGAAACAACAAACTCCAAAGCTTTTTTGATTATCCTTGCTCTTGTGGGGCTTTTTAATATCTCAGGCTTTAGTTATTTTCTGGACAGACCCATACTTTTTGCTTTAATAAGGAGCAGGATAACACGTCACATAGAAGCTCCATGTATTGGCTGTCAGAAATTTTCCATAAATACCACAAATCCATTCTGCTCAGCAGAGGGCTCTCTGTAAATCTGTGTAGGTATTCTGAGAATTATTTTCCTTCTCCAGGCAAAAGAACAAACTACTTCTTAAATAATTTCAGGATAAACTGGCAGAGTTGTTCCCACTCTTTTAGGATAAAAGGAAGCTAGCTATAAGTAGCCACAGAAAGCAAAAATATTTTTATTCAAACATTATCAACAAGGAAACTTCTCTTGAAAAATGCTAAGTGTGCAGCAAGCAGGGCTTTACAATTAATCTTTTTACTTCCCCTATGACTTCCAGGATCTTCTTCAATAACAGCTGAAGAAAATCCACACACATATACAGAGGAAGAAAAGGAAAGGAAAGGAAAGGAAAGGAAAGGAAAGGAAAGGAAAGGAAAGGAAAGGAAAGGATAAGGAGATAGGTGTTAGGTTTTATTTCTCCCTCTCCCTCTCCCTCTCCCTCCTCCTCCTCCTCTTCCTTTCCCTTTCCCTTTCCCTTTCCCTTTCCCTTTCCCTTTCCCTTTCCCTTTCCCTTTCCCTTTCCCTTTCCCTTTCCATTTCCATTTCCATTTCATTTTCTTTTTCAAATCTGCTTATAAATACACACAAAAATATATTTTGCTGTATGAAACTTTGAGGCTTTATCAGACAAAAAAACCCAGAAAATATATGACTGTGTTCTCCTTTATTTTCAAAGCAGCTTGGGATTTGAGAAGAACACCCCCATCTCAACAGCTTAAAAATGCTTCTGCTCACATCAGGATGGTGAAGACCATGACCAGGGAGGAATCACACTGTCAGCTCTGCAGTGGCAAAGTCTGAGCAGACAAGCCATTGATCTAAGTAGGCTAACACAGAGACACTCACAGAGGCAGCATCGGGTGGGTATAATATATAAGGGCAGTCCAGAGAGCCTGGAAATACCCTGGACTCAAAAGCTTTGCTAAGGTAATGTGGTATGAATGGAGCAGACACATGTATGTTCCTATTTCTATTCCAGGGCTCATTATAATGTGCTTAATGTAGGAAACTTTTAAAGTTCCCTCTGTCTAATTTAGTATTCACGGTATTGCTGCAATTGCAGCCACCCCTGGTAAGTTCTCTGGAGTTGTAAGGGTGTGGGAACAGGCAGGAAAAGGTTGCTCATCTGGAATGTGATGTCCTTGAAATAATTGACGTTACTTTTAGCACACAATGTGATGGAGACAGATTGCTTTTATACTCTTCTCATGTTCAGATATTTCTAAAAGGAATACAAATGAAAGTTCTATAACAGAGACTGCCACAACATCACAACCTCTGCTGTACAAATGACATGGTGAACCTGCACCATGGAGGTTAATAACGTCAATGGATTGGAGGCTGGACTGTATTTTCCAGCATCTACATGTGGGTGTAATGGAAGGGCATGGTATAAAGTGCAAAGATGGTACATCTCTGCTGGGAACCAAAAAAACACATAGTACTGGGATATGTCTTTCTCGGTCAACTGGTGTAGCAGGACCTGGAAAACTGAAAGGTTTGGTGGTGGTAGATAAAAGGAAAACAAGAAAATGAAAATGAAGTTTGTATTGTATTTTCCAAAGTATATATTAAAAGTTAAAAATGCCAGCTTCTTCATTCTGCCTTAGGACTCCTCATGTGACATTCATAACTTGCAAAAAATTAGAGGACAGGATCATGTTACTGTCTTCTATCTTATTCACTCTGCAGAATTGTTGCAACTGAACCTACAACCATAGAGAACAAGATGTGAGGTAGGAAAATGAAGAGAAAGTAGAGGGAGGAAAAAGGTGTAAAATTCCCTGTGTGTGAGTATAAAACAAAGCTCCTTAAAAAGAAGGAAAAGAAACAGAAAACAGAGATGTAACAGATGAAATAAAGAACAAAAAGAGCAATCTTTAATAATTCATGTAACACATGCAAACCACTCATGAACTCTAGTCAAAAATGTAGGCTAGTTTAAAGAAAGACAACTGGGGTAGATAGGAAGACAGCTGATAAGAAAATGACTGACATCTAAACAAATGGAGTTTAAGAGGCAAATCAGAGGTTGACCCAAAGCACTGGGATGTTTCCATCCCTAATCTATTTATTGAAGAAAACAAGCATAGCTTGCTAACATGTCCTTGTTTCATCTGGGATAATTTCCCTCATAGTAGCTGGTATGGTGCTGTGTTTTGGATTTAGGGTAAGTGGTGTTTCAGTTGTCACAGAGCAGTGCTCACACAGAGCTAAGGACTTTTCAGCTTTTCATGCTGCCCTGCCAGAGAGGATGCTGGGGGTGTACAAGAAGCTTGGAGGGGACAGAGTGAGGAAAGCTGATTCAAACTGGCCCAAGGGATATTCCAAGCCATATAATGTCATGCTGGACAATTAATATGGGGTGACTGGCTGGAATGGTGGAGGACTGCTGCTTGGGGACAGGCTGGGCATCCGTCAGCAGGTGGTGAGAAATTGCATTGTGCTTCATTTACTTTGTACACCCTATATTTATTATTAATATCATCATTATCGTTATTATTTTCCTTCCTTTTCTGTCCTATCAAAATGTCTTTATCTCAACCCATGAGCTTTTACTTTTTTTCCTGATTCTCTCCCCCATTACACTGGGGCAGAGGGAATGTGCAAACAGCTGTGTGGTGCTGAGCTGCCTGCCGGGTTAAACCACAGCATAACATTGTTAATTTTCCTCTCACCTAGTTTGCCTGTGTGTTGTTGGAGCAATACAGTGGCTATCTCAAACCATATCTTCTTAACACATTCCTTTATTTTCAAAATACATTCTCCATGAAATGATAATGAGAAATATTTTGATGTTTCTATTTATTTTCCCATTAATTTTTGCATAAAATCAAAATAAGAAAGGTGCCAATTTCTCATTTTAGCTCAGAACAGAATGACACAATTAATTGGTTTGGGATCAGGTTTAAAAAACAGTGTAGGCTAGATGACTTTTCTGGGACTATAATTTTATATATATATATATATATATATATATGGGTGACCTTCTCTAGATCCAATAATGATTTTCTTTCAGCTGCAACCAGAAATTAGATTTTGAGACTGAGTTATTTCTTGAGAAAGCAGAGTTGACTGTTTCAGGCTCTGTCCCATCTTTCTCCTACCTAGCTCCTGCTATTCAAGAGCTAGTGAGTTAGTAGAAACCATAAACCAGTGACCTCATTAATAATATTTTATCCTCCCCGTACCATGTGGATGTCCTTGATTTTTGTCTACCCCCACCGCGCCCCCCCCCCAAAAAAAAAAAAAAAAAGCTGTATCAGCACTAATGTCTCCATCTCTGTGGTCTGTTCTGTCCATCTTTTGCAATGACATGTCCCTACTGGTATTGTTGTAAACCAGCAATTCCTTTTCTTTGCCCCGTTTCTCCCTGACCATTATTCAAAATGCCACTTTCCAGCACAGCAGCACTGTCATCTCTTTGTGTTTTCATGCCTGTACCAAGGTGGGCATGTCCCACACCCAGTCTGACAGCTGCCTGCCTGCCCACATACTCTCATCAGGTTTAGTGTGAGTAATGGTTTGCCAGACTTCTCTGTTTTCTCCTGTATTCACTAGTCGCTCTGCCCAAAATATAACACTCACAGAAACCCTGCTGCAGACGGTCATTTGAGCCCATTATTTAAGCTCAGTAGTATATAAACAGGTAGGATGTATTGCTAATGCTCATGGGGAAAGGGAAAACATACTGTAAGAAAATAACAACCCCAAAACACTGCCACCCCACCCCATGAAGTCCCCATATGACGAGAGAAACTGAACCAAGAAACAATTTGAAGATCATCTTACAGAGTAATTTCCTTGTAGTCAAAACCCAGACACAGGCCATTGCAAACATCTGTGATAATGGTTCATCCTTCACAAGTACTTATGCTCTTGCACCAATATTAACAGAAAGCTGACCAACCTGCAGAATTTTCAACAGGAAAAAATGGAACAAGTGTTGCTTTCAAACTTATATACCCACTTCGCCAAATCATATGGACAGCTCCACAGAAATCTCAAAAAAATGTTACTGTCCAAAGTTAGACATACAGTTTTCAGGTTCAGGAAGTGCAGTTTTAGCAAATCAATCCAGTCTGTTGTAGGAAAATCCCATGGCAGCCTATTCACACACACACACACACACACAGAGAGAGAGAGAGACACACACAAAATTAAATTACCTATTGTATAGAAAATTACAAGACATTCTAAAAGTAAATGAATCCAGGCAAATCAAATATGTACTTTATTTTAGTTTAAAAATATATATTAGTTTTTTGGGTCACTATCTTATTCTTTAGTGGGCTATATCACAGAACTAACATGCATTTTTGTAAAATTGCCACTATCTCATAAAACATATATGTTCTTATTATCTTCTGCTTTACCTCCAGTAATTTTATCTCACACTGTGTTTGATATCTCCACATACACCTTGTACATTTTTGAGCTGGCACCAACATTTCTCAAAACAATGTTAAGCCAGAAGTGAGATTTTTAAAATTTTATTAAGAAATTTAAGAAATTTAAATCAAGCAGCTGCAGTGAGAGGGAAAAAATGAGAAAATTAATAATTCTGAATTCTTAAGAAAAATATGAGGAGTTTTAAAATCAATTGCTTTAATTAAGGCAGTTATTTTCTACTAGAATTTCTTAACTAATAGAAAATAAAATATTGTATTGAGAAGAGGTCTTTAAAAATAAATTTAGGAATAACTTTCCAGTGTTTCGGTATTTTCCTTATTAATTTCTTATTAATACAAATAACTGTTACTGGCAGCTTGAGCAGTTTAACTTTGATCTTCCTCTCCTATTAGGTGTTATCTAGTGCTTATACATCATAAATTAGTATATCTGAAAGGAAATAAAATCCCTCTGCTCTAAAATTCTTTCTTTTATGAGAGACAGCAGTAATTCTATAATACAATAATAAGGAAGAATAATATGTAATGAAACACTATAATGACTGAAAAAGAAAGAGGCATACTGAAAAAAAAAAAAAAAAAAAAAAAAAAAAAAAAAAACAAAACCAGATTGGGAAAGAACCCCACAACCCACGGGGGCTAGCGCACTCAGAGTAAAAAAAAACAAAAGG
>CM021697.1:59549964-59610821 GCA_011074415.1 Stictonetta naevosa
AAAAAAAAAAAAAAAAAAAAAAAAAAAGGAAAGACCAAACCTGATGTGGGAAGCTCACCACTCACCACTGTGGCTCTAGCTCAGTCAGTGAATAAAAACAGAAAGGGAAAAAATGGACTAAATGGTGAAAGTTAAATTAAGATCTGGACACATAGCAATGATAAGCATAGCTGATAGTTTACTTTTTAATTCCATATGGAGAGTGAGAACACATCTCAAGCATTATGTACACCAATCCTAATGAATTTTTTTGACTGTCATTTTTACCATGAGCTCAGAGTGTGGATGGGTCCATTCAGGACAACTACCTGGTAAATGTCATGTCTTCCTAAAGCAACACTGTATCGCTGCCTTAAAGTATCAAGATTAGACCGCTTTTGTCTGTTTTAAAATATGGAATTAATATTTTGTTTTCCAAGATTGGCTATTTAGTAAAAGTGCTATAATTAACAGGAGTAGGGGACAAAACTTCAGCAACAGTACAAGCCAGTGGAGCTCTGTTAACTACAGTGCCACCACACAAATGAATAACTAACCTACCTTGTTCATTAACTAACCTACCTGTTCATTACCTGCCTTTACAGTGAGCTGACACTGAATGCTAGTTGGTTTTCCCATGCTTGTGCATGTACACTTACATTATGTGTTTTCTAAAAATAATAATTCCTGTGCCATATAATTAGCAACCTTCCTCCGCAGAGATGAACTATATAGGCAGGAAATTAGAATTGGATCACCCCCTTGCTGTTTGGAGACAGTCACTGTTAATGCAAAGAAACTCCTCATTCCCAGGTAAGAAGGCAATTTCTGCGGTCCTCACTTAAAGCTCTTAAACAAACTCCTGAAAGTCTCCTACTGGCATCTGAGGGACCCCTTGTGAGAGTTACAGTCTCAAAATTCTATCAACAGGAGAAAAAAACTCACTCTACGTCAGGCTAAGGATGCTGAAGCTGCTTTAAAGACTGCAGCTACTTGAAAAGTATAACCAGAAGCACTTTACTATTTGCAGAGCACAGGGAGAATAAGTCTTCACACCAATTTGTGAGCTATAGTGCAAATGTTGATAGAATTACCTAAAGCTTCTAAATATCATGCACAATTATACTGTGCAGGGTGTAGAAACAGTGGGCCTAAAAATTATAGCTGTTGTTAATATGAAGATCAATTATTATTTTTACACATAGACATTAAAATAAAAAATAATATACATATCTTTATATTGATTTTTATTTATTTATTTATTTGTTTGTTTATTTTTAACCCCAAAAAAGGCAGTATGGAGATCTGCTCTCAGTGAAAGTTCTTACCAAATAAAGGGCAGGCATTGAGGCAGCCAGAATCTTTTTTTTTTTAACCTCTTTGTGTTCTAGATATTTTCTTATTACCCTCTTGAAATCTGAATCTCACAGTGATATGCTCTTGAAAACTTTCAGTTATCAAAAAAACAATATTGTGGACACGATAGGAAAAAGTTATTTTTTAAATTCTAAGACAAATGATGAAAGATATATTTAAAAATTCAGAATGGAGTATTTTGACCACTCATATGATTTTAGTGTCCAGATCTGACAGAGAATAAAGAAGCAGCTGCCACTGAGAGCGCAATGCATGGAAGTTCCCACCACAGTTTATCCTGCCTTTTGGCACAGATAAATTTATTCCTACCTCCACATACATCAATAAGAGCTCCTGTGCAACCCTCAACTTCTCTCTTGCTGTTTGACAATAAAGATGCATAAGTATAAAATTATATTTTATGTGAAAAATGTGAAGACCTGTAAACATTAAATGCAAGTACAATGAGGAGATTTATAAAGAAAGTGGATAGATGGTATTTATTTATTTCAGATCAAGCTTTGCATCAGTCAGGTGCTGGAAAATAAAAACAGCCTGTGACAGTCAATAACCTGTTCTGATGGCACAACGGCCCTTGTAATGAAGCTGCAATCACTCTTCTGATCTCGCACAGTTGTGTTTCTTCTTTTCCCTCTTGAGGATCTGGCACTTCCAATCTATTCTAATTTTCATTATTCTAGGCTTTGATTTGTGCTGCTTAACTATTGTACATCTTGCCAGAGGAAGGAGGAGTCAAGGATTTGAGGTGGAGGATCTGACATGAGGGTGAGTAACAGAGAATACCAGAGATTAAATTATTCTCATGGGTACACATTTAGCCTGTGTAGCTCTGTAATTATACATATTTCTCCTTCAGTTCTGGCTGATATATATATAAAAAAAAGAAAAAAATAATAATAGTAAGAGTGATAATAAGAATAATAACACTTTAGAATAACACATTTTATGTGTAGAATAACATGTTATGTTATTTTTATTGTGTTATACATGTTATTATTATTATAAAATATAACACAACGTTAGTCTATAATAACAACAATAATATAATTATACAATGATAATAAAAATAATTGTTAATATTGATGTTTTTGTTGTTGTTGTTATAAAAGCTCCATACAAAAAGATGGTCCAATACAAAGACCATAGTGCTGAATTTGCAGAGTTGGGACATCTGGGTTCTGGTCCCTGTGGCATTAACATGACACCAGACAGTTTCTTCCTTATGCCTTTTATTTATTCTGCTTTGTTAACAAAGTGTACCAAATGATGAACAGACTCTTTAAAAGTTACGTCACAATTAAAATTTCTCTAACTGGGCTAACTGAGACACCATTCTGTCAATTTACAGGTTGCTGGTGTCCTGTGTATATCCCATACTCCTTTTGGTCATTAATTTGTAAGGCCAAGGCACTTTTAAAATGTCCATACAAGTTTCCATGTAGGCAGAGATCACCGGTGCCCCTATCCATGACTGCAGTAATTACACATATAACATATAGTAATTATTTATATTTCATGTTTCAAGAGAAAATCATGCACTTTACCCATCAATCTTTTCTTAAATGGAAGGATTCCTCTGAACTCTGACTTGGTAACTGGTGTAAAGGCAGACACATAGAGATTGGTATCAGCACCAATTTTAATCACAGATGGCATAGCAGTTAGTATATCTGGAGGTGATGCTTATTTTCATCTGACTGACCAATGCTCCTTAAAAGTGTATTGCATTGCTTACTTCAGTAACTGCCCAGTGCCTATCACCTAAGAACATAAAAGTCACTGAGCAAAAAAAAAAAATAAAAATCCCCTGTACACATTTTCAAATATGCTGCTCTGTATTTTCAGCATATGTGATTAAATGTTATGTTTGAGAGAAAAGGTATTAAGAAATCTAGGTGAAAGACATCACAAAAGATTTATCAGTCTTTGCTCAGACTGGATATTCTTTCATACTGCCAGTGTTTTATGCCGGATCTGGGGACCTTCATTCACAGCACATAACAATTGATTTGGCAAATATTTCTGGGGCAACTCTTCAGTACGATGTACTACTCAATATGAGTAAAAGAGCAGTAGCATCTGGCCCACAATGAGCAGAAGAGACAGCAGGTGCATATAAGTGATGTTAGATCAGCAGAAATGTCCTGAGGCTGGAAGTGCTTTGCTTACATTACAGGTCCAAAGAATTCAAGCAAGGATCTGACAGAGCAGCCAGATGCTGAAGTGAAGGAAACCACAAGACAGAAAATAACTTCCCAGGGAAGCCAAGCCTGTTTTGGGTTGGGTTCACACACGTTGCCTTAGAAATGCACATAGGCAAGCAGGCTTGGACTTCTGGAGAGGAATAAACCCTCTGTCAGTGTGGAGGAGATGTCACACAACTTCTATGCTTTGTGGCAGTAGCCCTGGTGTAAGCAAAGAAAATATTTCCAAAGGTAGTTTCTGTTACTGCCCACCATTGCCCAAGAGGTAAAAACAACACTGACCTGCACTTGGTCTTAATGACTCTTGAAAATCATTTACTGTTAGCTTTACATTTAAAAAGACAAATGGATGATGTGAAATAATGCCTTATCTAGCCTTAAACTTTTGTATAATGTGAGCACCAGAGGTATTGAACCAAAAGATTTTGTTGCAAGCCAACATCAAGAAGAAGCTGAGGTATGGAGTCCGAGATTTGCAATAATTATCTGATGTGGAAAAAAGGGACAATAAATACAACCTCTGTTGAACAGCGCATCACTCTGTTTTTCTCCTTTCTCCAGGATCTTTCTGGTTTTATATCTGTCCCCTCAGCTATGCCACACTTGTGCCCTTCCTGGTGCAAAAAGGAACAGTTGCTGGACAGCTTACCTGCCTGTCCCACCATCTAGAACACCTTTGGTTTTTGCTTATAAATGCTGAGTCATTTAATTAGAGGTGAGAAGCTATGTCACGTGAGTTAGGTGAACACTCAAATGCCAAAAATACCAAATTCTCAATGCTGAACACACAAAAAATCAAAAGAATCTATTGACCTTGATATGATCATTGAAACTATTAATCAGACTGCTAAGCTTAGCCAGCACACTTGCAGATGGACAATTCAAAATACAAGGGGAAAATGTCCAGTGGATTAATTGTTGACAATTAACAAATTGTTCAGCACTGATTTTATTTCATTTTTTTTCAGGGAAAGCAAAAGAGAGCATGAGATGTCTGATGGGAGTAGTGTCCAGTTACCACTCAGAACTGAGGGAACGCCTATTCTCAGAAAACCTCTCTTCACACAACTGTTTTGAGGCTATTGGAAAGCTAAAAAAAAAAAATAAAATCCTTCATCTTTCAGGTTAATGGGAATCCATAATTTACGACAATTTTCCCACATAGAAGCCTACTAACTATGTTCCCATAATTACCATTTGTGTTGGCATTGCATTCCAGTACACCAAGCCTGATCAGATGACTTGCTTGCAAACAAACTTCTTCAGCGTCACCCTGGAGAATGTCACAAGCTCAAAATGACTACATAGCAAGGCTGAGCAATGAAGACAGCAAGCTGGAATATAAGGAAAGTGTGTTGTTTTGTCCCAGATCTATTCTTTACGAACACCCTGACAACTTTTTGTATCCTGCATTTCCTTAGACTTATAAGTCAACCCAAACAACCCCCATGAAAGAGGACGACTGAAAAATGATCAGAAACAGTAATGCTATGGCAGTGAATGTGTACTACCAAGCAAAACAGTACCTGCAGGTGTGACCAGGGGTTTTCAGGTGATCATGCAACCCATTGACTTAAACAGCATGTCATTTGATGACTGTCTGATCTGTTTCTTTTCAAAGAATGATAAGAAGTGCATGGTGGAAGGAAGAGGTTTATGGAAGAGGGTGCAGTAAGAAAGAAAGAACCTGAATAGAAGAATCATCTGTTTACAGGTTTCTTTTGGATGGCAACTGAAATTAAAGACTGAAAAACAAGAAAGAAATCTGAAGGGAGAAGCTTTCCTCTCTCTTCTTCCCATCCTTTACTCACTTTCTCTCATCAGTTTTGGTTACCATGTGTTGCATTCCCTAAAATAATAAATCTTTTACTATTTTATTTTTGAAAAAAATATACTGCTCCTTACAGTTAGATGTAAGTAAATGTGGAGCAACTTTAACAAAATCTACTATTTGAAGAAACATTAAGAAAAGAATGATTTGATTTTCAGATTATTTCTTCAATTAAACCCTTCATTCCTCAGTGTGCGGCAGATGGCATAATGAACTATGTATAAATAAAAGTAATAGCAATTGCATGACATGATATGCTGTGTTGTGCAGAATGTGTTTTTATTTTTGTATGTGAACTTTTTTCTCCTTGAGGGGCTGTAGGTAGTAATTGCAGCAAGTAACAAAAAAAAATAAATAAATACATAGGGGTATTTGTCATGATTTTAGCTGGGATAAAGCCAATTTTCTTCACAGAGGCTCATATGATGTGGTGTTTTGGATTTTTGATGAAAATAGTGGTGATAACTGATGTTTCAGAAGTTGCAGAGCAGTGCTTACACAGAGCCAAGGACTTGCCAGTTCCTCACGCTGTCCCACCAGCGAGGAGGCTGGGGGTGCACCTAGAGCTGGGAGGGGGCAGAGCCAGGACAGCTGGCCCTGGCTGGCCAGAGGGATGTCACATGCCATGCAGCGTCATGCTCAGCAACAAAAGCTGGGGTAAAGAAGGAGGAAGGGGGGAAGTTCAAGGTGATGGCATTTGTCTTCCCAAGAAACTATCCCATGTGCTGAGGCCTGCTTTCCTGGCAGTGGCTGAACGCCTGCCTGCTGATGGGAAGCAGTGACTGAACTCCTTGGTTTGCTTTGCTTGTGCACATGGCTTTTGCTTTACCTAGTAAACTGTCCTCATCTCAGCCCATGAGTTCTTGCACTTTTACCTTTCTGATTCTCTTCCGCATCCCACCTGTGGAGAGTGAGCAAGCAGCTGTGCTGTGCTCAGCTGCCTGCCAGTGTTAAGACACAACAGTATTATATCAAATGCCAGGTATTCATGAGCTAAGCTGGCTGCAAAGGGTTAGGGCCCACACCTTTTGGCAAACAGGACTGCAGAACTGAAATCAAAGCTGGGATGGTATATATGTCATTTCCTATAAGAATACAAATGACTATATCATTTTTTAAATATTCTTGGCGAGTGCTTATTTAAGTAAAGACCAGCTCTGGTTTTCCATGCTGTGCAATTCACCTCGGAGTTCAAGCTCTCAGCCCTTCTCCCTTTTTCCTTCACAGTAAAGCAAAAGCAGTGATGTTCTCACTTTCTAGCTAAGCAATTCTTCACAAAAAAGTGCAGGCATTCTGGTTGGGACCCTATCAGCAGCAGCACTGGAGAGACACCTTGGGTCTCTGCAACTGAGTGCAGATGGGTTCCTGGTGAGATCCTGCCTTGTTTTGAAATGTCTCCCAATCCTTTCACGCATTTCTCTTAAACACCCTTTGAGACCCAGCTTGCCAGGCCCTGCTATCAGAGCAAACATTCTGCCAACTGACAAGGACTGGATTAGGCTGCTTCTGAGGCTGTACTTGAAGCACCCAGAGGGGTTGCTGTAGAGGAGCAAGAGGTCTGGTACTCAGGATACATATTAATCCTCTCACATCATGGCAGGGAGGTTCGGGCTGAGCAAAAGATAATAGTCTTTAAAATGGCTGTGCCTGTACACGCTCAGTGAGAACACGGGCTCTCTTAGTGTCCATAATGCAGCAAAATCAGAGTGGGGTGTGCGCAGCCTGAATGTCCCCCTTACACACACCCATGGCTGATAGTTGCAGCATAGTAGAATGGGTTAAATCAGGATGCAGGAGAGAGTTGGCATGACGACTGCAGAAATCTTCTATGTGGCCTGTGCAATAACTAATCATTACACAATAAAGGGTAATAATTATTTCTTAATGCTGCAGTGCAGAAACAGGCTTTGTAGCAGAGCACAGCAGGCTGAAGAGATGAGGTGCTCGCAAATTCAACAAAAATAAATTGGTGTGATCCCTATCACAGAAGTCTTAGTGGACCTTCAAAATGAATAAATGATTCATCTTTATTTGCGTATTATTTCTTTTCTATGTGATCAAAAGCAAAAATATCTTCCTTCCTGTCTGTTGTGTTTTTATTTGTCTTACTTGCTTTCTGAAGGAGTAAGATGCAATAAGTGAAACATATGTACTGAGCTCTTGTTAATAAATAAATAAATAACATAAATATTAATTAAAACAACAACAAAATAAAACTAAAAACAGGAGACCATTTCTGTTTTCCTCCTTGTTGTCATCTCTGTGTTTTGTTAACATTTCCAGAAGGTTAGAAAAAAAGTTACCACTGCTACCACTTCTACCACTGCTACCACATCCTTTGAAAGAAAGCGATGAAGATTTTTGTTGTTGTTATTCTATCTACCACAGCTGGAATAAAAGTTAAATTGCACTTTTTAATCTGTTAAGACATGCAATCAGAAATATCTACGACTCCCTTACAGGCATATTCAACACAGCATCTAAATGCAGGGGATGCATTTCTCTTTTGCTTTTGTGCTCTATGTGTTATGCTACTATCCTTAGCATGGAATCACTACATCCCCAGCTGGTCATGTCTGCAGACCTGCAGTGAAGAATGTTTCAAGCATTACTTGAGCAATTACCAAAAAAAAGAGGGTGGTGGTGGTAGGGGTATAGGGGTGTAGGGGTTAGGGACTGGTTCTCTGGCTCTAATTCAAGTCACTAACAGGAAAATCCCTTCTGAGAGAGGAAGTGGCCGGCCAGGCTGTGATAAGAACACATAAGAAGCAATGCTTGCAACAGCCTCTAGTGATAGTGAATCTTCAGAAACTGCACCCTTTGTTCAGAGCAGATGGAACCAATGCTTCTCCCCAAATAGAGGTACATTTGAACAAAGAACATCATGATGATCTCTCCTTTCTCAGGTAATGAAGCAGTCCTTCAGCTCCAGAGAAGTCCAAGGAAAAATCCCACTGACTTCTAGGATGTCAATATGTTACCTTGTCACATCTTCCCATGATAAGAAAATGCTGTTGCTGGTTTGCATAGCTAAGAGACCTTTCTTCGAAATTTTGCAGCCTGCCTTTCCCTCACATCTCTGTACCATCCCACCCAGGCTGCTGGGACAATGTTTTCAGATCCCCTGGGAGAGTATTTTCCCCTCGTTGCTCTTGCACTATTAGTCTCACGCTGCTATACTCATCATCTTACACCTGCACACCCTGATAGCTTTCCTGTGGGCAGCTCTCATGGGCAGTGATAGTTACCAGTCTGAGAATCAGCCCTTTTTGCACACTTTCATTCCATTTTAGTTAAAGTATTTAGTTTAGGCAAGTGACGGAATAATGTGCATGTGAACATGAACAACTGACCATAGAGTCCCTGCCCCAATCAATGCATGCTCCAGTCAACACCATCAGTAAGCAGTGACAACCTTCTGGGGGCTTGAGTAGGACCTGGTGAAAACCAGACAGCTGCTGTGGGAAAAGTGTGGTGGGGGGAACCATATGCTGCACATCAGAGGATGCCCAGCAGAGGTGTGAAAAGATTGCTCATCTGATTCTCATCTTCCCAGTTAGCCACTGCTCGGAAAGCTTTCTTTTTCCCTTCTGTCTCTTTTCTTTCATTGTACCCTGGTTTATTTTTTCCCCCACTTTTTTTTTTTTTTTTTTTTTCCACAGTTAGAGGCAATGAATGCCATCAGCAATGGACTCCTCTAGTAAATCTGCACATATGAACTATCTCAATATCACTTTTGCAAAACAGCCACAGTGGAAAGGAACATATAATACCTTAACATGCATCATGTGTTGTTTTGCATTATTTATTTGGTTTATATACATATCAACAAATGTGACAGTTTATGCGAATTGATAACTTACAGGCAAGAAAGAGTGCTAAACTGCTAGAAACAGTGTTTTCTCTAGCCAGACCTGACAAAACAAGGATGCATGTCCCCAAACTTATCTTCTTTCCCTTCTCCTTTTTTTTTTTTTTTTTTTTTCCAGAATGGCTTGGAGAGTGTCACTGAAATATTCATCAAGAGAAAAATCCCAACTCACTGGGGCCTGCCATAACAGTATATCACCTACCTGTAAAGTTGCCCACTAGTTTCTAAAACCCACAAAAACTGCCTGCAGAACAAAATGCATTGCTAATTTGTGTGGTGTGGGCCTGACTCGCCTTTGCCTTCAGTGTTTTTCAGTCATCTATATGTATATAAAATAGCTTTGAAGTGTAGCCCAAGCAGAGCTACAGTATTTTATAGCCTTGTGGGTAGCAAAGAAAGAAATTAGGTTCCAGATAGGATGGAATCAAGCCCACATTTTCCTTGAGATTTATTTTGTTTTGCTTGTTAAAGATTTTGGCTTAAAGTTAAAAATATTGTACTTAAACTTGGATTGCTAAAGCTATAGCCAAAATCACACAGTAACAGCTTTAGAAATATTTTTTCTACAATTATTCAGTAAGAAATGTGGTAGATTCTGCTATAACGAGGGGAAATCTTATTTTAACTCTGCTGTTGTGTGGGTTTCTTAATAAATGGAAAGCTTGACCTTCTCTTTTCAAGGTTGTTCAGCTCACATTTAAGTTCATACCTTTTGCTTGGCCTTTACTTGCAGTACAAAGATATCCTGCATACGTGGAAGAGCAATTTTGTGATTTGGATGGGACCGTGACCATGATGACAAAACTCTGACCTAGAATGCTTTGCAGTAATCCCCTGTCCCATTGCTTACAGACATAAAAGACATCGACAAAGCAGAAATCATCTTCAGGAAGTACCTCCTTTATCACATGTTCAGTCTTAGTTCTCTATGTGTTTTTTTTTTGTTTGTTTGTTTGTTTGTTTGTTTTTGAGGACTCACTAGTTAAAAGACAACGGTCTAAATCCTGATACAGCACACAAAATGATACAGTTTTGAGAAGGCTATGATTTTGGAGCGTTCAAGTGAAAAGAAAGAAGAATAAATCATCTCTCTTTTGGCATTTGGGAGGCACAACTTCTTCTCTAACGAGATGAAAATTTATATACATGCAACTGCCGAAGGAGAATTTCTCTGTTATATTTACAAGGATGCAAAGGCCTCAATGCCTGTCACTTCCCTTATCATTTTTAGTGTATAAAGGCTACTTGATCTATTTATTTTGTTGTTGTTGTTGGAAATAACAAACTGAATGAGAAGAGAGATTAAAAGCTGAGTAGCGACCACGTTTTCCCTTTACAAACCCTCTGTTCCCCTACAAAGGGAACACAAAGACATTAAGCTGAAAGAAGTGAGTCTGCAAGGAGGTTATCTCAGGCTGTTATATCAGTTACAGACAGTGGAGTAGGCGTGTGCACTCTGTGGCTAGCATTGAGCTCTGCCTGGAAACCACAAGTATATTAACATTCTCCTACTGTTACAGTGAACAAAAAAAAAACAGAGTATTTTTGAATTCATTTGTAGAAGGTATTTCTGGGGAGTCAGGTTAATTAAACTAATCTCCAAAGTGTCTTATGGCTGTTTAGATAAGCACCTAGCCAAGAAGGAAACAAATTACTGGTGAGCAGCAAAAGTAAAACAGTTTGAACATTGTCCAATGAAGACAGCTACAATGAAAACTTGAAGTGATTCTTTGAGTTCAAGAGCAGCTGTCCCAAGCCAGCTTGCCCATTTTCCTCTCTCAAAGGTGGCCAGTAGCAAAGAGCAAGATAAAAGAATAGGCATGCAGTGTTACCACCTCACCATACTTTTCTTGGGCTGAAGTAATTGGAGGTACGAGGGGTTCTCTTACCCTGTCTCTTTATTTGCATCACAGAGCTGTTAACAATATTTTTTCAGAACTCTGTCTAGTTTGAGAAAGAACTGTGTTAGATAATTTTCATAAGTAATAAAAAGAAATCAAATGTTTGATATATAATTTTTAATATAAGTAATAAAATTGTATTTGTAATATAAGTAATAAAAATATAATTATATTTGAAATATAGGTAATAAAAAATAAACCAAATGTTTGAAACGTTACATCATTCAATTCTTTCTATGGATGCTCAAATTTGGGTAAAGTTTCACAGTGCAGACTGTTACGTAAGTGCTGGCAAACTAAACAAAACTAAACATGGGCAGACAAAGCATATAAGAATGCAAATGTTACTTTATACAATTTCTAGGTGAGAAGCTGAGGTTGGCTGGGTTTGTCCAAAGCCACATAATCAATCTGCAGTGAAACTAGGAATTCAGACTTCTCATGGTTGTCCAAAAGAGCAAATAACAATATTGTTCATCTCTTTTGTTATGTGTCATTCCCACTCCCCACTTGGATTTTTAAGAAGGTTTAAAGGAAATAATGTGGACTAGCAATTGTCAAATTTACCATTCAAAAGAATGACAACACTTAATTTATTAGGGTCTTTCAAAACTGGATATTTTGCACTTCCTTGTGCTCCAAAGTAGATGATATACAGTCTCACTCTGCGCTAAACAAAGAAAGAAAGATAGTTACAGTCTTTCTTCAGTCAAAGCAGACCAAATGGTTTTCTTCATCCCTGTTCTTTTGCCTTCATTATTACTTTCCAATTATATACTTTTTTTTTTTTTTTTTTTTTTTTTCCCTTTACTGAATTACATTACAAAATGTGAAAAATAAATAATAACATTAAGATATTCCTTGTAGGGAACTGCTTCTGATGTCAAGCCTTTCAGTAAAGATCTTTACATTTATTCCCAGTGGCCAAGATTGTGAAAATGATTTGCAGACATCAGACATTTTAAATGAGAATTTAACAATGAACCCTTCATATGTTCTTTCCTTCTTGTGGCAGCTAAGTGTGCTGGCTATCACAAATGTCAAAAGCAGAAAAGTAACTTATGTCACCTTCCTTCTTCCCTGCTTTTCCTTATATTTGAGAGTTTTTTATGTTTGATTAAAGGAAGGAACTTTAAAACTAAGATGTCGTATTCATATTCTCACTGCTAGGGCTCAAGGTCAAGCATGACAAGACATGGCATTGCCAGGTTAAATATAGCACTTTGGTAATGGTCTCCCTTTTTATGTCACTCATGTTCTGACAGCTTTCATCAGCTGAGAATTCACTGTTTGAAAAGTGAAATTAGTGTGGGTGAAACATGCCAGCAACAGATCAGGAGATCAGTTTTCAGCTGAATCTCAACATGGAAAAGCAGATAGCATAGAAGACGTCTTCCTGACTAGACCCCTTTTCCTAAAAGCTAATATTCCTCCAACATCTATGTTGAACAACAGTTCCAAAGTTCAGTGAGGGTAAAATTGTCCATATGCTAGCTTGCAAGCCCTTCCCTGAGGTTACTAGCACCAGCCCTCATCTGCTTTCATTTCCCACACATATATTGATCCACTTTCATGCAATATTATGTATGAAATGGAGTAAACTGAATTTTCCACCATGGTAGAATGCTGCTAGAAACATAGGAAAGTGAGAGGGTGAGGTAACCATTTTTTATACATCATATGGCCTATGTATGAATTGAAGTGTTAATCTACCACAATGATGATGATGGAAATCTCCACGGACCTTGGGTAATGGTGGAGGAGAAAAGAGTAACATCCCTGTCCACACACATATACTGCTCAGTTCACATGCCCTGCTCTCAAAGTCCACTAACTCTGTTTTATGTCAGAAATGTGTGTGGAGCTAAGGTGTATAAAGAGATCCAACAGGATCCATACAATTTTTGTGAACAGCTCTGATGCAGTGTATAATCTGAATGAATTCATGGCATTGTAAACCCCACTTTGGCAATTTTACACTTAACACTGGCTATGCTGAAAACACAAAACTGAGAAAAGCCCCAGGACTACATCCAGTCATTAAACGTTACCTTCAATTTCTTTTTCTGTCTTCCCTCAATACAATCAGATAATGAGAACTATTTTTTTCCCCCGTAAAACTGATCTTGTAAGTAATTTTATGCTTTTACTCCTCAACAAGATCTGAGTCAATTAGGAGCTTTGGTAATTTTTTATTGTAGAGATTCTGAACAATTTAATTTGTCCTCTGTTCTAAAGAGAAACTTTTTGTATAATCAGCTCCTAAAAGCTCAGCTTTCCAACACCCTAATGCAAAGAAAACCCCTGTGGGTGGAGTCTATCTCCTTCTGTTTTCATGTGGCAGTACCACGGCTTAAGCCCAGTACCTGACTGCAACAAGTGAATCCTCACATTGTCATGAGATCAGGAAGACTTTTTCTCCCTAGTGCAGGAAGCTGAGCCAAAGCCTACCTAAAGATAACAAGAGCTGCCCTCTGACCCCAGCAGGCTTTTTGTCAGACCACTGGAACTTGAGAAAGGTCAGACAGGAGGTCTGTGGCATGATCAGGAGCTTGTCTACTTGGTCTCAATCCAATGTGCTGAGCATGAAGTTTAATTTAAAAAGAATAAAAATATATATTTTTAATTAAATCCTACGTTAGCATGCTTTGTCCAGGAAACGTGGGATATTTGGGATATTCAATTAATTGAATGGAAAGAGAGTAAAAAGGCAGCTAAATAAATAAAATAGTAATCCTGGGTAACTTCACTCACTTGGACAGTGGTAGGTCAACTGGTACAAATGGATTAGGAAAAAAATAATTGAGGTGATTTCTAGAATAACTGTAATACATAACTGTACATGTTCTTATCTTAAGATAAGTAGCTGAAGAAAAGCCACCAAATAGTAATGAACTTATTACTATATTAAAAGAATGATGTTAAAACTGAAATTAATTAGATAATTACTTTAAAAAGTACTGGAGGTAGAAACAGAATAGAAAACAAAAAGAAAGTGAAAGAAAAAGTAAAACGCATAAATTCAAATCAACAGAGATATTAACAGAATGTTTCTGATTCAAGGAAATCATGCAGGAAGCAAACTGAAAGACAAGAGAGTAAAACAAAACAAAACAAAACAAAACAAAAAATCACAACTGTTTTGAAATGTTTAGATCCAAGACATTGTTTGAACCAAGCAACGAGCTTTCAGGAAATGACAATTCAGCTCTGGTGAAGACCCTGGCTAATGAAGGGAAATTATAATAAATAAATAAATAAATAAATAAATAAATAAATAAATAAATAAAGCCAGGAATGAATGAAGATGGCAAAGGATGCATGGACAAGAAATGGCATGTGTGTAGGGGCAGCTACAGGATATTTTTGAAGGGTTTTATATTCACACACTTTGGGATGGAAACAATGAGACCTGTTGGACATACAGGGGGTAATGGGAACAATTAATGGCCAAAAGGACGTTGCAGAAGTTCTGAATGGTACATTTGTGTAAAGTATCCCCAAAACAGATACTGTGCCAATGTCCACACTAGACCTATTTTTTTTCAGGACGAGAAAGGACGTGAGCTGCCAGAATGTGAAATGTTGAAAGGGGAACAAACTGATAAACTAAACAGCAATGTGTCACAAGGACCTCATGTTTATATATGCAAGGGTTTGGAAGGCATTTGGAAATGAAGTGGATGAGCTGATAGCAAAAATGCGCAAGCTGTTTTTGAAGTCAGATATACTACAGAAGGCTTGGAGGGTGAGAGCTAGCATACCTATCTTTAGGACAAGCACTGGAGTGATCATAGGTATTATATATGTAAAAGTCTTATTTCAATTCCAGATACATTTATTGAAACTAATAAAAACTGGAATTACTTATAGGAGAGGAAAAAAAATATCAGTTTATTTCAAATAAAATGTTGTGTCTTCTACAAATTCTGTGAAACATCAAGCTAATAGACCAGGAAATATAACCTGATAAATACATATATATATATATTTCTTCTTGTTGTTGTTGTTTTATTGTTCTTTTTTTTTTTTTTTGAGAAATTTCTTTTAAAGAAATTACATCATTGTAGAAGAAGTAGTTTATTATTACTTGCTGGAAATTGTCTAAGAGATACAAAGCAGGAACTACACACGAACAATCATTTTTCACTTTAAAAGATTAACAACTGGGTTGTCCATGATTCTATATCAGGTATAATTTCTTTACTGAAATTACTGCTGTTAGAAAAAGAGAGTAAGAATGGAAGCATTTCAGAATGGAAGCATTCAGAAAAACTAATTAAGTTGGGTGAACTTGAGCATTCTGATAGCAAGTGGAAATAAGTGTTGGCAGATGTAGAACACACACAAGTGGAGTAAAAAATAAGTAACTTTCCTAGATCCTAAACCATCTCTGACAATTCAAGGAAAGATCTTGGTATAACTATGGACAACCCAGTTACAAATTTTTCTCAAACACAATAGTAGTCAAAAGACAAAACAAAACAAACAACAACAACAAAAAAAAACTTCTGTACAGGTGGAGTAAAAAATACTAATATGAAAACTACTATTGCATAAACTAATACTCCTCACCTAGAAAATAATGTCCACTTTGGCCAATCCACCACCGGAAATGCAGATGGAAGAATTGGCAGTATTTAAGACATGTAAAGTGATAGAAAATCTTGAAATTGTCTAGGTGAGAGAAGAAAAGAACGAGAGTGTTCATGACTGAGGGAACAAATGGCACCCATACAATGAATTGGGTTCTTCTATTGGCATTTCCACATCATGTAACAGAGAGGTAAGGAAAGTATTGAAATACAACTAATTTAAATAAATCAAAGCTTATCTGGAGTGTGGTTTTCCCAAGAAAATGTGTAATTAACCTATTGAACTCTCTCCTACATGCTACTGCTCTCCTACATGCTACTAAGGTAGCAAGCTCACTGGGAGGCAAAACCAGTTTAGTTGTTTATCCGGCCGGTGAGAATATCTGCAGTTCATTCAGAACTGCTAGAGGTTTCCATTTGATGAGGAAGGTGGATATCTGTTTTCATTTGGAAGTGGTCTCTGGGCAGTGAACAACCACAAACTGGTAGGTATTAAGATAGCATTTTAATTAAGGACAGTAAATTTATCTAGGGAAACATTTGCTGCACCTTTTTCTGAGGTATGTCATAATGGGCACAGATACAGACATAATACTGGACAAGATAAAACACCTGTCTGATCCAATGCTGCAGTCATTATGTTCGAATATTCTTTAACTAGATGACTGATGCCTTTTTGAATAGGAAAATAATGAGTAATGATAACAAATAACACAATGTTCATTAATTATTCATGCTAACATTCATGAAACTTCTGAGATGTATGAACATTTTCATGAATAAATCATTGGTTACCTGCTTGCACGAAATGACCTCCATAGTAGAATGAGCTTGCTGCCACTATTCATGAAGAAATTTGTGAATCATTTTCAATATATGACCATTTTACTTTCTAATTGACTAAATATGAGATAGATGAGTATAAAATAGACTTCAATGTTTGAAAATGCAACTGCTGGCTGTACCAGAAACTACTGCTGACTGTAACAGAAACTTATTTTTTCCCACTGATAAGCTTTGCTAATTTTTATTTCTTCCATGCTGGAATGAATTCCAAAAATGAAGGATCTGATCTTCGTAGTTTGAACATCACACTGTCTCCCATGAAAGCAATAGAGTTTTACATGTTCAGACTACCTGAGAATCCTGACCCAGAGAAATTACTAAGCAAGATAATTCTTTTAAATAACTAGGTTTATTTTATCTCCTTGGTTGCCAGCACTAATTGTCACAGTGATTCAGAAGAAAGATCTATGAAGATTTTTTTTGTCCTGTTCCAACTCTTTTTACCCACACCTGCCCACAGTTAACTCAGTGCTTTTTTTTTAAGAGGATGAGGAAAACCCTTGGAGTGTGTTTCTGGTTTACAGAAATTCTCACCTCTCTGTGTTGTGGCTTCTCTTAGAGATCTTTATTGCCATCATTTTCAGAAGTGAGAGAGAAGCCATGTCTTATTCCCAATGTCCATTATCACATTGCATATCCCTTTTGGCAGAGTCTGACGACTCAGCTCAGTTCCATGCACAGCTGTCAAAACACTGGAATATTCTAATTACAACACTTACTATGTTTCTATGAAAGTCATATCCTGAGCTCCATTGCACTAGAATAAAACAGAATTAAAACTAGAATTAAAGCCAAGGGAGTCACCCTTGATTTAAAGGAATATAAATAAATCAGAGTCTAGCCCATGGAGTCAAAAGAGCTGCTGGGATCAGAGGACCATCTTATCCAAAGGAAACGGGCAGAAAGCTTTCAGCAAAACAGCTGGCCCTAAATGATGGTACACTTCATTTTTTTCATTATCATATCCTTAAAAAATGAATACATAAAGCACATGGACTACTAAAATCCCTCTGTGCATTTAAGTTTCATTGGCAAACATTCTCTAGGAAATACTTGAAAGAAATGAGATAAAACTCACTTCACTCTGCACCATTCTCTTGGGACTTAAAATCATGTTATATGAGAAATGTCTCTTTGAAACATCTGCCGATATGTATCTTTCTGTACAGGGAATAGACAGTGTTAGATATTGGTAATGACACAGCTTTAAAGGTAGGATAACCAGTCCAAAGTAACTAGCAACACCACAGGCTAAAGCATTTTACATGGAAACAAGATCAGGGGTCATGAGAAAGGGACAAAGCCTTTTAAGACAATTCAAGGAATGTCTCTATCTTTTAATTCTGCCCACTTGTTTAGGGAAACGTAGAAGGACAGTGGGATAATTCAATAAGCATTCCTCACTCAGTATGGTACGGAGGGCTAGGTAATGCAATCTACTAAGTACAGGAGCTTGTTGTTCAGCTGGTGGAATGAGGACAGGAGAATAGATAACTCTTGGCATATCTTGGACAAGGAGAACTCGAGCCCATGAAATGCTTTGGAGATCTTGGCAAAACCAAAAGCTGTCTGTCAAAATATAGGAACTGGTAAAGATGTGTTAATTGTGTTAATTGTCTTGATTAGATACAACTTTTTTTTTTTTTTTTTTTTTCCAGTTCTCTGTGCTCAGTCCTCTGTGCAGCCTGTTTCTTAGAGAAGGGAATCCACCTTTAGGTTTAACAGGGCTTGAAATGCTACCATCCAATTTAAGCTTTTTAAGATATAAGACCACAAGCATTTGTGGAAAAAGTTATCCCTGTCATTCATATGAGCTGGATCTAAGTCTCTTCAGCTTTTCTTATCCTGATTACTATTACCCACCCATCCAAAGATCCCATTGAAGGTCAGGGCAGCATTTTCACAAGTGAGTAATCCTTTTCTGTGCCTTCAAATCTCTGAGAATTAGCTACAAATTGCTGCAAGTTGTGAAGCTGAGTCAGAAAAGTCCAAAATTTGTGAATCAATTACTAGATACAGGCTCTAATTTCTTCCTACCAGTTCCTCTATAGTGTAACCAGTGTCACGGAACTTTAAGTGTTAGGCTGTGGGTACCTGAACCAGGATCAGCTGAACCCCAACTTCTCTTGCAGTTTCGGATTTAGAATAGGGAAGAGAAGGCTGGAAACAGACACTAGGTGGAACGGTCTTACCTCATACCACTCGTTTCTTTCTGTCCCCTCTAATTTTCTATCAAGCCTTGCATCCCCTGTGCCTGCGGATGGTCTCCCTTGCCTGCCTCTGGCACTAGAGGGCGTGGAGATCTGGACTTTGGGCCAGAAATCCGACTCCGCGGATCCCTACTTTCCCTTAAATTGAACTCAACTTTCAAAGAGGTTTTGATTTCACAGAAGGGGAATCTGCTTCATTATTACTAGTTTGTCTGCCTTTCCCATGCTACATTGCTATGGAAACGGGACCAGAATATAAGTCTTTTGCATGTAGGTCATGATATTACTGGAGAAGGGGGATCCTGGGTGAATGGGTGAGTGGGTTACAGGAGCAAAATGGGGCAGAGTAAACCTCTGGGACTATCTCGACAACTGCAGGGGAGTTCATAGTAGATGTCCTGAGAAGACTATTAAATTAGACACATAATGGGTGAAAGATCCAAGCATGTGGAGCAACTGAGAGACAGAAAACATCTACAGGGACTCAGTCCAGAGGTGGAAAAAAAATGACAGAGAGACATGGGACTGAACATGCAGGCAAAATAATGCTTTTTTTTTTTTTCCCATAGATATATTTATTCAGTGGTGGCCATGGTTTATCCATTCTTTCATCTTGATCTCCCTCCCAGGCAGTGGCATGGCACAGCACTGCTTCCACCAATTCCACTTCCCCAGGACACTGCTGACCATGGGTGGTCCAGATCTCCCCAAGCTCTGGCCAGGTGCAGAGTTACAACTGTTTGGGTATGGGTTATCACCTAAGATTTTGGTTTTAGATAGAAAAGTGTGACCTCTCCTTTTTATTATTTTGCTCTCCCTCCAAAACAACTGAAGTGGGCCAAGCCCAGAACCACTTCCCGTGTACTAAGCCTCTTTCCCAGGTGGACTGCAATGCAGAAATCATGGAGTGACTTAGACCAGGGCAGAGAGAGCGGCTCAGCAGGGCAAGTGCTTGCCAAATAAGTGAGCCCAAGGCACATCTTCTTGCTCTCCTGATGCAAAAGAAAACAAGGCTGCTTTTGCAATCCAGAGGTCCTGCAAAGGGGAAGCTCGACCAAAGTTATAATAAAAGAGTCTAAAGGAGAGAGAGCATACTTTGTGCAGCATAACACGGTTTATAGACGAGTCATCAAAAGCGTCTGGTGTCATAAACTGTATAATTGAGGCTGGCACATATTTATACAGGAGCTGAGATTGCAGGCGATGCAATACCATAAAAGCAGACAGTGTGCCTACTTCTGATCTCCCCTGTTAACCTTCCTCATTGTTGTTTTTTTTTTTTTTCCTTTTTTTTTTTTTTTTTAAACCACAAAAGCATGCTGTCAAACAGAGGTTGGCCCTTCTTCTTTATTCCCTCATGCAAAGGGAAAATCTATTTCAAGTGAAGGGGCAACCAATATGTTAAAACACATTGGTTGACACATAAGTGGAGAGACAAGCTA
This sequence comes from Stictonetta naevosa, assembly GCA_011074415.1. Lineage (NCBI taxonomy): Eukaryota > Metazoa > Chordata > Aves > Anseriformes > Anatidae > Stictonetta > Stictonetta naevosa. The sequence continues at coordinate 59,570,221 of CM021697.1, forward strand.
TTTCGGCTAAATCCTCCTTTCCCTAAAGGAACTTTAGCACACGAAAAAAGTAGGATAAAAAATAGATCTTTCATGGTGGGGGGAAGAGTCCTTTCCCCACTGAAGGGGTGGAGGACTAGCCCCGAGGCCCGTGGGAAGGAGCTACAAGGCCGGCGGCTCCCGCGGGCTCCCCGGGTTCCTGGAAGCGTCTCCGCGCAGCTGGCAGCGAGGCCGTGCTACGGAGAGAGAAGGCGCCCGCTGGGAGCACCTCGCCGGGGCAGGGCCCTTTGCAGCAGCCCGGAAAGAACTTTGCCCCCTCAGAGCCTCCGAAATGGCTGGATTTGGAGGGAGAGACCAGGACGTCGGCGCCCCGGAGCCGATTCTGGGCAGCAGTTTTGTTGTTTTCTCCCGCCGCCTGAGCTGAGCTCCCTCTCGAGGGTCGCTCCTTCTGGCCACCAGCACCCACCCGGAGCCGGAGGCACGGAAAAGGAGCCGGGAGGCACGGCCGGGACGGCTAAGCCCTGCCCGGTCGGGGGAGCGGGGCGAAAAAGATCAGACCCTGTCAACCTCTCCTGCCTCCCCCGACCGCCGGAGCCCAGGGGCACCGAACCAGGGAAGCGGGGTCGGAACCGGGGAACCCCCCTACCTTCCCCGCTTCCGGGGCCGTCCGAGACCGTGCTCCCCCTCCCCGAGGCAGGAACCTGAGGCCGCGGAGATGGGCGCTGAGCCCGGGCACGAGCACGCTCCCCGGGAGGGATGCTGGGGGCGAGGGACCGCGCTGACACGGCGGAAGCCCCCTTCCCTTTTAGCTCTCATCCCATATGGCCCCCGGCAGGGCAGGGATGCCCCCGGCTCCGGCTCTGCCCTCCCACCCACCCGCTAGCCCGCTTCGAGGGCAGGCTCGGCTCCCTGGGCACGGCTCCGCTCCAGGAGCCCGGGGACATTTTGCAGGAGTCGCCACCAAACATGTCACATCGGGATTTGGAAAGGGGAGACCGGGAGATGTCCCTGTGTCCGAATGCAGCATTTACATATAAAGCCCTTGGACAGCGCTTGGAAAATGTGAAGATTTCTCTAAATCAGGTTACTGCGTCTCTCCTTCCCCGCCATACCATACTCTATACCATGCCTGCCTCGATTCCGGGATGAATATCGCAACTGTAAATCAACAGAGGAAGGCTTTATGCTTGCTCTGCTCTGGCTGCCATCTCCAGGTGACCCGCACCGCGATGGACCCATTCAGCAAAAGTTTCCCCGCGTTTTGTTCTGTTCCTTCTATCAGGAAGCAAAACGTAAGCTCGTTTCTTGGACATTATTTTCTTTGGCGGGAGCTTTCCTCTGACAGCAGCAGACGAAATCGTAGGTGCGGCGAAGAAGGGGAGGAGGGTAGAGGGCGAGAAAGAAAAAGGCGGGGGGGGGGAAAGACTGAAAAAAAAAAACAAAAAAGATGGAAAGAACAAGAAAAAGGAAGGAGAAAAAAAAAAAAAAACAAGAAAGAGGAAGCGTCAATAAAAAAAGCAAAGCTTTCCTACCTGTGCTCCAATCACCAGAAGTTGCATCCCATCCCGCTGCAAGCGGCTCGTTGCGAGCGGCGGCTGCGGAGTGGCCCCGGTTCTGGCGGCGGAGGCATGCGGGCTGCGCGCATCAGAGCCCGGAGGCAGCCGCTTTATCTTTCTCTTCCATATCTTCCAAGAGGAGGGAGGGGGGGCTGGGGTGGGGGAAAGACGGATTACTCGGTGCTGTGATAATGGGGGGAAAGAATAACAGTTGGAAAGCTTTAAACGAGAGGTGGCATTGTCCGGGTTGATGGAGTTTTCGTGGCTCCCTCGCTCGCTCTCTCCCTCCCACACGCCCAGGCACATACATATACACTCACACCCTCCGTGGCACCGGCCCCTGGGAGTCTCTGCTTCAGCTCAACCAAGCTGAACTTTCAAATATATATATATATATATAAACACACGTATATATGCATATATATACATAGAGCGATACTAAACCTAGCTTAACGGCTTCGTCAAACCTGGAGAAATTAAAAATAGCGGATGCTGGGACTCGTAAGTGAGCTGGTAATAATTCATACGTCCCCCAGCCCTGCTAAGGAAATGAGGACAAGCTGCCACCTTCATGGGGGTGGTGGCGAGGGAGGGGAACGGGGCGCCTAGGGGAGCATGTCGAGTGGATGTCCTCGCCGGGGGCTGCTGCTGCAGGTCCGCTCGCTGCCCACCGGTGTGTGCGGGGAGGGGGGGTGAGCGCGAAGTGGGTTTGATTAGCTGCAATGGGCAGGTAATTTCTGCAGAGAACATTTACAATTTTCTTTCAATATGACAGGATTAGTTGCTGTTGAAGGCTCTCCTCCAATAAGATCGGCACTGCTCTCTGATTTGGTGGCTTTGCTGAATAGAAATTACTGGTTCTTGTTATCTCTCAACACACTCTCCCCTCTTCCTCATCAGACATTCCCTTCGTCCTCATCAGAAGTCTTTATCTACAATTTTCACATCAGAAGTGATTTTTTTTTTTTCGGTTACCTCTTCTACACCTTTCCCCGCAAAGCTTTCTCAGTTCCATGATAGCTGTAAGTCTCAAGCGACATATGGGAGCAGAAAGAGATACAGGTTTTATATTATTGCATTTACCGGAGTCTCCCCTCACTGTTGAAAACACATTGCTACACTAAATCCAGTTTAGTTTTTTAAACTGATTATCGTGCTTAAATATTCATGGGATGTTGCTCCCCTGGCACAATGACAAACAAATTAGAGGAAAGAGATACATTTTGCGAACAACAGTTAATTCTCCTTGGGTGTAAAGCATTCCCTTTTAATTAATAGTCATTAGGCTGAGAAGTATTTACTTTGCTTAAGGGAACTTGCCAGTTTTAATGAAAATAATCTAGATATAAAGATCTTTTGGTTTGCTTAGTCTTTGTTTGCAGCTCTTCTGGACTGGAATTGATTTGTTGTCTGGGGTGGTGCTTTGTCCCTTGGAGTCAGGGCTGTCAGGGTGGTAAACAGAATAGGGGTCTCAACTGATCTATTGTCAGAAGAATAATAGGGGAGAAGTGGAGAAAGAAAAGGAGAGAGGGAGACGCTTTATGAAGGTGACCCCAGCTGCTGCCTGGGTGCTGCATGCCATGCCTTCCCCAGCCCAGCTTCCTTCATGAAGGGTCGGTCATTGGATCCACTGCCCAATCACTCCCTTTCTCTTCAAAAAACCCTTCACTTTGCAGAAGTTATTTCTTGGCCTGGGCTTCCCCCAGAGAGCTTATACTATTTGCATACATTCAGCTATTGTTCCTGGAAGGACCTCAAGGGTGGTTTTACCCACGAGAGAGTAGTGTGCTTTCAGGGTAACAGAACTCAGGAAGTAGTCTGCTGGGCCCTGGGGTGGGTGTTTCACCTGCCCTGGGTGGCAGCGTTAATTCACAGGCAAGGAGCTCTGAGTTTTGGAGGAACACGTTTCTTTGTTACAGAAGTCTGTGTTTCTCTGCCTGAGAGAACTTTCAGAAGGTATAAATGTTGAATCACTTATAGCTCTTCAGGTACATCAGGGCAGCTGGCTCTTGACCTCTGCACCTATTTTAGTTATTTTTGCAGAACATTTTACCTGGACTTCATTGCTGTGGAGACACCTTAGACAAGATTTCTGCCAGGAAAGGAACCTGGAATTGGCACCTGGAGTTTTGAAGCAAGCCGTGGGCAGGGTAAGGCCCTGTGGGACTGCTTCTCCCAGGCAGAGGATGGCCACCCGCACAGCTCAGCCTCCCTTAAGCCTCCCACAGGCTGGCTCTGAGACCTTGGCACTTGAATGAATATTTTAACATTCATTAAGCAGGATCACCATCAGCTTTAAAAGGGACAATGTCCGCCTCCTCTTCCCCTTATTATTATTATTATTGTTCTTATTATTTTTCCCTCCCAGAGACGTTGCTGATGTTTGACTGAGCACGTTGATTCCCGGAGATTTAATTAGAGCTCAATAACAGCCTGCACAGGTCAGTCCCTCCCAGAGAGAGGAGAAGGGAGGGGGCGGCAGCACACGGTGGCAGCACAAGCACCCTAGAAGAACATTGTGCAGAGAAAAGTGAAATAAGACTTTGATCCCTTTGGGACTGTCCCTCCCTTCGTCTCAGGGAAGGGGCACAAAGCTCGGCACTGCCTGCTTCCAGCAGCTCGCCGCTTCCCACAGCCGCAGGGCAGGCGGGAGGCACGGCTCTACCCAGCTGCAGGGGGCTCCCCAGTGCCACGCTGCTCAGAGCCGTGCGGGCTCTCGGCTGCGGAGCTGGAGGGCACCCTCCGCCGCTACAAGCCTCTCCCACGCCGGGGAGCATCTCCCCTCCCCGTACGCATACCCCCAACCCCCGTCCGCCAAAACCTCCCATGGAAATCAAAGGCCGGTGCTGAAAACCTTGCCATGTGCTGCCCCCTCCTTTGCCTCGTCTGCAGCCCTCCCGGGGAGAATGGAAATTTTAGTCCTCCCCCCCCCCCCCTCCCCCCCCCGGAGAAGCGTGGTGTGCGCAGGGCTGCCTCCCTGCACCCCCGGAGCCGTGCTCTCAGCAGCTACATCTTGAGGGCACCCGGTGACTCTGTGGTAGGCAGCGCCTTTTAAGTTTGACAGAGCATCTGTTATTACCGGCTCTTCTTTTTAGAGCACTAAGCGTTAGACACACCTCCTAAGGGAGAAAAAATAATGCTGCTCCTAAGCTTAAAGTGTTTAAAACTTATATCCCACCCCACTCATGCGAGTCTTTTACAGTGTGCTAAACATCTGTAGAGATAAATCCATCGGAAAATCACTGAACAAAGCGCTTAGCCCTTTGCTGTCAGAGAAAAAGGAAAGCGCATGAGGAAGCGAGTATTTGCTAATGATGATCTCCCCCTTTCACCGAGGGACAGAGAGACACTGCTGGGGAGGGGAAGCAAAGATAGCAACTTTCAGCAAAGAGATTTCCAAAAGAAATTGCTTCCATATCCAGTGATGTCAAGGGATTTCTAGTGAGACTTTGCTGCGGGCCATGTCCCTGCCTTTAGCTCCACTTGTCACAGAGGGCCACTTCCCCAGGTGCAGAGCTGCATGTTGGGGTGAGCTTAGGAGAACAAGCCACAAGGGTGTTGCAGCTTGGGTGGGTGAGGGGCAGGCAGGATGGATGTCCCTGGGGACCACCGGCACAGTGATCTTTTCTGTTATACTCAGGGGGTGCGGTACCTCTTCTGTACACCTAGGGACCAAAGAGACATCTTCAGAGCATCGAGATCCCCTCAAGAGCCAGGAATGCTCCCATGGGGGCAAATCCCAGGGGAAAGGAGCAGCTCCAAGAGCACAGCAGCAGGCCAGAACAATCCTTTAAAGAAAATGATTTTCTGCTCCTCTAGGCAAGCAGCCACTGTCACATTTATGCAGGGCACCATTTCCTTGGAGTTTTTGCCACCAGTTTCAGGCCAATGGGACTGGAAAGAGCAGGGGGAAGCCCCAGTCTCTCCATGAAAGAAGAGACATCTGAAAGCAGGAACTTGAACCAAAGTGGCTAAAGGCCCAAAGTGAGAGCAGGAGAGAATGGCAGTCACCCAGCAGGGACGAGTGCAAGCCCCACGGCTGCTGCCCTCAACCTCCTCTGGGCACCCTGGTGGTGGCAGTGCTCACCATGACCCATCACACTCCTCTGCTGCTATTTAGCCTTCTTTGGGGCTTCCACACTCATTTGCTTCCAGTGTTGTAAAAGACAGCTGATTTGAATGGTTTTGAGCATGGGGGAGGCAAGCATATGACAGGTGATGAATAAATGCTGGGGAGAATGAGAAAACAGCCCAGCAAATTGTCATGATGGTGTGGACCACAGAGCAAGAAGAAAAGAAGTAACAAGCCCAAACTGAGGCAACACCAAGCCAGGCTGCATGCAAATAAATCACCAATAGATGCTTACCAGCAGAAATTAAATGAGTTAAACAAACTGACAGTCAACCCTTTAACAGAAAAGGGCATGTAATCACTTAACTGTGTCCAAAGCAGTGCGTCTGTAAGAGTATTATAAAACACAGTTAGGATCTGCCAGGGGAAGGCACTGAAACATTGACATATCACAGCTTCCAGCTCACTAGTGCTAGGGATCTAAGACCATCTTTGTTTCTCTTTCCCAGGAGAAACCTCTGGGCCATTCAACACAGCTAGGAAGGAAGTGTGTTGTTTTCACAGTCCAGCAACATCAAGTACTGACTTCCCAACAAAAAAGCATCGAAGTCTTATTTCACTTTTCTCTGCACAATGATGGTGTTTTCTGAGCCCCTTTGAGTCTGAAAGCCTGACATACTAGGAATTATTTAGAACAGGCCACAGTGATGAAATTGAAATTCCCTGCAGGCTGAGACGAGGGTCAGAGTCTAATTTTCAAAGCCAAACTTATTCCCTCTCATGCAGGGCTGGTAGGTGGCAAACTGGAAAATTAAATCTACTGCTTTATTAAGGTTAAACATAGTATCTGGAAGAACATCCTGTTAGGCATAATAAAGCTGAGGGGGCATATTTTAATGTAAACATGCAAGTAATTTGTCTACCAATAAGGCCCTAGAAATTGCAAATCTGCACTTTTGTGTGTAGGAATAAATACTATTTGCAAATGTTTCAGAATTCCAGGTGAATGAGTAAGCTTATAGCTGGGCAGATCTGAACGCTGTTTCAGAACAATCTGCAAAATGTGCTTGCTGGTAATCTTTATCATTTTTGTTCAGTCCTGGGAAGATAGCTACTGAAAATGAAGAAAGCATGTTTGCAGCTGTCGGAAATACTTCTGAGTACTGACAGACACGTCAAAGGAGAAAACAGACAAGAAGGAAGTACATGAAAGTATATGACCTCAATTTATGTGATATGGGAGATAAATAATATTAAAAGAAGGCAAGCAGTCGTACAATTATGTTTATGACAAGATAAGCTTCATAGCTGTGGCACAAGACTCTTAAAAGTCCAAGAGTTAAATGAAATCTTCTCCAAAGTGTGTGCATGTTTGTGGGGAGGTGGGTAGGGGAGTATCAACAGCATAAAAGTTTTTCTTGACCTTAAACATAAAAGAATGGAACATACTTGAACTGTACCTCAGGACTTTTTAGCTTGAATTGGCTCTGATTGGGAAAAAAAAAAAAAAAAAAAAAAAATTAAAAAATCCTGCACCAGGCAGAGCTGCGGGAGTCGCCCGAGGAGCATGGAGTCGCCTCCTGCAGCACCTTGGAGAGCGCTCGGCACACCGCGAGAAGTGTGTGTGTGTGTGTCTGTGTGTTCGTGTGCCTGTGTGCCTGTGTGTCTGTGCGCACACACACACCCCTATGTACATATGGCTGTTACTTGTGTACGTTTGCAGCTGTTTAGGTAAATGCAAGCCAGCAATCAACTGCACACCTGGAGCGCTGTTCTTTGAGGTCACGTCTGCTGTTTTTAATGCTGTATCCCTTGGAAGATGACTGCTTGCAGCAAGCTGGAGAGGACTGCTTCTGTGCATTGCATATATACATTAGCTGAAACCAGTGGCTTGAAATGAGGAAAATTTCACTGTGTCCTTTACAAGTTCTAGGGAAGACTGAAAATATGCTGAAGAACACAATAATCTGAACCTTGGGACTAATAGTTCCTCTCATTCCAGGCTCCAAGTCAGTAGCTATGTAATTGCAAAAAAAATCAGTGGAACTTTTCTGCACAGTCTCAGTCACCAGAAACCTGTCCACTTCACTTACATTATACACAGGGATAGAGTATGCTCGTAGGAAGGCAGGTGTCAGGCAGGTCACACACTTTTAATTTTAATTATCTAGGAAAAAGACAAAGGAGTATTTCAAATGCAAGCTTTTATCAGATAAGCTAGATCCTGCCAAAGTTATGTGAAGAACTCCAGGGACTCCTGAGAAGTGATGAGGACTGCTGGGCCTGTGTAGAGTTTTAAAGAGGGTCACAGTTCAGTAGGAAATATTTACAAAAAATATTATTTAATGAAGAAACTCAAGAATTTGTCTTCACCAGGCATGAAGTTGAGGGCTCTGGTTGCCCCTTTAAGTACTTCAAGCCCAGGAACCAAGCTCTCCTGCAGTGTAACTCGTTAGGTACTTCCATTTTGTACTGGGACTGTCATAGAGCTTGTGCAAAATAGCTCTAGTGCTGATAGTACTTACCCAAACACACACAAAGAGTGAATGGCAGTTAGAAGTCCATCCAAAACCTAGGAATCCTGAAACAGAATTGCTGAAATATGAGTTTCCAAATATGTGTATATATATAATAAATATATATATATTATTATGCTACTTCTGCAGGTAGCCCAAATCCATCCTGATAGAAAATACAAACAGGAAAATGAGTGAAATTATTCTGTAGTACTGGAAATTGTAACTCACATATTTTAGGTTCACAATGAACATTTTGCCTTGAGATGTCCATTTTCTTTGGCTTTTTCCTCTTGAAACTGTTATATTTTGTGCCTATTTTGTCACTTATTGGAGCAGTGACACTTACAGGAAACTTGAAACTTCATTGCCTGTTTAAATGGCTTAACTTCATGGTGGTCACATATACTAAGCTGGGATCAGAATTCAAACAATAATAATAATAAAACTTATTTTAAAAGCAGTCATAACAATAACCTTCTATTAATCATGTCACATAACACCTTCTTCTTAGTATCTGATGAGCTGTTGATTTGAATCATAGTGAAAGGAATCCCATTTGTCATATGTGCTGGGGCAAACGTCATGGTCAGGAATAATACCACACTGTCTTATACTTCTCCTTTCACCCACTTGTAGTGACACACTCACCAAAGCCTTGAGAGATGGATGTATTTCTGTGAAGAAGCTCAAAATTGCCTATTTTGTTCTCCTATGGAGAAGGGCTTACTGTCTCAGATGAAACTTTATATTGTTAAGGATGCTCTGCTTTCAGTACCCGAACTGGTATCTCCCCAGTCACTGTAGAATATTGTGTGGTGTGACAGATCTGAAAGAGTCAGCCTGGAAATTTCTGCATCACAGTCCACCACTCTCTGTAGATGTGACCTTAGAAATAGATTTTTTACTTGTTTCCTTTGCTCTTCAGACTGAGTTCCACATTTGTTGTCTCTACAATTTTCACTTATTTTCCTTTACAGCTGGAATTTCTTTAGAAATCTTTGGTGTTATTCAGACTCCCAGAGCTGAGGAAGTAAAAAAATCCCAATCTGTAGACTGGAAATAATATCAGTCTTTCTCCAACAATGACAAGAATCAGGTGTTTCTATAGAAAGAGTAAAGTATTATCTACCATAAGCGAGAGATAATCTGCTTCCTCTATGAAGTCTCCTAATCACAGGAGTTCAGAGATGTGTAAGTTCTGCACGTTTTTTGTTGTATTTTCTACTGTTTATCTTAGCATTAGTTACTATAGCTTAGAATATTGCAGATATGTCTTGAAATGCCCCGTTCTTCTGTGCAATCTGTGAAGTTTTCAATCTCAAGGTCATCCTTGACTTGAGAACTACTGTGTAATTATATGTTCTACAGTTCAATTAACTTTGTGAAAAATGTATTTTCTGTTATCAGTTTTGAAGTCGATACCCTTTAATTCAACTGATGGCTCCCACTATGTTTTTGTACCTCAAGTGGCAAGAAAAACAATTTCCCATCTACATATTGGGATTATGAATTGGATCTTTTCTTTATTTGTATTTTTTCCTATACATGTTCTCTCTTAGGATAAGGACTCCTTTTTCTCCTCTCTTCCTCCTCTCTTCCTCCTCTCTTCCTCCTCTCTTCCTCCTCTCTTCCTCCTCTCTTCCTCCTCTCTTTTCTCTTTCTCCCTTTCTGTTCCACTGATGGTCTCTGTTGTGTTGTTGTTGTTGTTTTCTCCATACTCCATGGCAATTATTTTTCCCTCTCTGATCCTCCTTTATTATCTTTCTTGAGGCAAAGTTATTTTATAGCTTGCATAATTCCAAATGAAACCACACCAGTCAGATAGATGGTCTGTATAATGTTCTAATATGATTACTTGATATTATTTCATAAATCAGTGTAAACCTTTTTGTTTAAGAGCCCTCTGCCTTATTTGTTTTGCTGAACACTGAGTACATCTTTGCTAACCTGCCTGGAATTATATCCATGTCATTAGTATGCTTAACTGAAAATCTTCAACAAATTATATCAACATATATCTTTTCTCTTCCCAAGCATCTACTTCTTTGTATTTATCATCATTGAACTTCATTCATTGTGCTGTTGTTCAGCCACCAAGTTTATTAAATGTATTCATCTTTCTTCACTTTTACTGTTGCTTCCAGTCCAACACGAAACACTTTCTCAATTCACCTATTCTTTGAGTCTTCTTTGTCAGAAATAATTGTAAACACTTTTATTACTAATGGTTAAGTGCTACATTCTAACTCTTATTTCATTTACTGTAGCATATTATTCCTCTCTTATCTGCTTATTCTTTGAAAGAAAAAGCAAACTCCACCAGATGCAGTTATTCAGTCTTTCCCTTTTTCTTACTTCTTGCACCTGCAATGATGTTGTACTAACTTACCTGCTGTATATTCGCACAGATTATCAATCTTTAATTTGAGAATCAAGATAACATCAGTAAGTTACCATCACATATTCCATAACTCACTTCTTTGCTCTTAAATGCTCTTCTATTTCTGTGCAGTTTTGAATTGTAGTCAATAACACATCCCTATAAAATTTAAAAATCCTTTTTTTTTTTTTTTTTCTCCATCTTCATTGTTGTCACAGAAAGAACTTAAGTATTGTCCTAAGCATCCTGGAGAATTTAGTTTTGTCCTTTATTGAAAAAGACATTTTTTGTTTCCTTATACTGTTTTAGGCTATTTCCTGTCAATAAGATATGTTTAATAATGGCAAAATTAGTAAAAATAACAACAATTTCAAGTACAGTTTGAATCAGCAAACATAGAATATATAGATCTTCTGGCACTATTTTCATACTGTACTTCCTAAAGTTACCTATTTTTACACATCTGTGCAGCAACCCATTGGCTGAATTGCTTTGCATGGAAAGGAACAGACTCTTGAGTAAATATGACAATGGCTTTGTAGCTTAGTCAAAGCAAGCATTAAATCAAGCATAAGCAGCCTCTCTAATATGCCTTTTAAATCAGGAGTAAGGTCTCAACTGAAGTTCTATACTGCTGCAATGATTATTAAGAGCAATGGATCATGTGTGGCCAAGTTCAACCAGCAAACCAAATGAGCTCTGGAGCACTCCAGAAATGTGTCATACAGGCACACTTTTAATATTGTTTGGTGACCCAGGAAGACTCTACATCACAATATATGGTAATCTTACACAGAAATGAAGACCTTGATCTGACAGTGTCCCATTCCTGTATGAACCTTTAGAATGAGTAATAGCTAAAATCTACTTCTTTTCATACATTCTTTCAACTTCTAAGTTATAATTGTGGGTTTCTGGTAGGTCAAAGCAGTGTTTTTTCATCAAATCAACTTTTCTACAAGCAATGCCAGATTACCATAATTTTCACACTTCCTCACTGTACCACACACTTTTTAATGACTGAATAGCCTTTGCTAAGAACAATTCCTTCTTGCACCACTTTTAGACCCAACAAATAATGTAGCAGAATTTTCTATTAGCCCTGTGGGGAGTAGAAAGTATACAGGTTTGTTTGCTTGTTTGTTTGTGTTGTGGTTTAACCCGGCAGGCAGCTAAACACCACACAGCCATTCGCTCACCCTCCCCCCTCCCTCTCTGGGATGGGGGAGAGAAACGGGAAAGTGAAGCCTGTGGGTTGAGATAAAGACAGCTTATTAAGATAGGAAATACTACTACTACTACTACTAATAATAGTGTGTACAAAATAAGTGATGCACAATGCTCACCACCCGCTGACCAGCCCATCCCCAGGCAGCTGGCCCCCCACCCCGGTTAGCCACCCCTATATATTGTTTAGCATGCCGTCAGATGGTATGGAATACCACTGTGGCCAGTTTGGGTCAGCTGTCCTGGGTCTGTCGCCTCCCAGCTGCTGCTGCACCCCCAGCCTGCCCGCTGGCAGGACAGAGCGAGAAGCTGAAAAGTCCTTGGCTTAGTGTAAGCATTGCTCTGCAACAATTAAAACATCAGCATGTTATCAGCACCCTTCTCATCCTAATCCAAAACATAGCACCCTACCAGCTACTAGGAGGAAAAATAACTATGTCCTAACTGAAACCAGGACAGTTTGTTTGTTTGTTTTCTCCACAGCTGATAGAAAGAACCTTTTTGACACTAATGACAATTTTATGTTGAAGTAAATCTAATGGTATTTAATCATGACTGACTCTGAATATTTGTGTCAGTGTTTTTCAGCACCTTTAAAAAAATTCACTACCTGATGTAAACTCAAGAAAGTATGCAGACTATTAATATTATACTCCTGATTTGTCTCTTCAGGGAACAATGAAACTTAGCCCCTTGAACTGCCTAGCTCAGTGTGTTATTCCAAGTATCTGTTTAATTTTGCATGACTGCTTCTGAAACATTATAGCCACCACTAAAGTTAAACCTGTACACAGCAACTGACCCAAGAAAAAAATATACTTTTATAATTTTTGGGGGAGAAGTTTTTTCTCTCCTATTTCTATATGAAAGACAATCCTAGGTCTGTGCATACTGATCACTTTTGTAACACCCAGGGAAGTTCCGTGATGATTCCCAATGGTCTAATCAGGATACCAGTTCAAGAAAACACTTAAGTGACTGCTCAATGTTCAGCACAAAATTGTCCATTTAAAGGTTAAGAGTTCTTCAGCTGCTCTCCTGGAAGGCATGTTTAATTCTGAACTGGACCTCAGGGACTAAAGAACAAGCTCAGGAGTGAGGGTTATTGCTTTAATGAATCACTTAAGCTCCAGTCTTCAAAACATTACCTTCTAGAATAGGTATACAGTATCTAGGCTCCAAACATAAGACTGCTCTGTTGAACTGCTGAATGTTTAAAATGAGTGTGACTGTCATGCAATAGAGAATCAGGGCTTTTAAATTTCCTGTTAATTGTTAAAAAGCTGAAGCACTTACAAAATATAGGCTACAACCTGTCTTGGCTTTGCTTTCTAATCTGTAAAATCACTACTGTACTTACCTCCCTCAGAGGACTGTTATGAGACATTATTAATTAAAGTTTGTCAAGTAACACATGGAAACGTTCAAATGGAAAAGGTGCTGCAGCACAAATTATTAAGAAAGCAGCAACCAGGTAAATACCTATTTCATTTGATATATGGATTATTTGTTCCTCCTACTCATGCCACTGATTCAAGAGCATTAAACTTTATATGCTTGAATATTCATGAAAGGTTCAAGTTAGATTCAAGCACAATTAACATTACACCTCTGTGCTGGTATCCCATTGAATGAGGGTCCATGTACTGTACCTGTAACTAGAAAAAACAATAATGTAGTTTGGATTGCTCTTTAAAATCAATGAAAAAAAATCAGAAAATTTCCATAGTTTATTCTCTGTGAAGTATGTATATATATATATATGTATTTCTAAATAGTTCTCTATATTAATGTATTTGTGAATATCAGCAAGTTTTATATACATATTTTTTGTTGTTGTTGCTTGTTTTTCCTCTGACAGTGTTTTCCACTTCTGGTCTATGCTGATCACATTTTTATGAAATGGAAATAAAAATTCCTAGACTATCTTTATCATCAGAGCTGGAGGCCCATGACTGGGGAAGAAATGACTTTCCATCTGTAATCACCAAAATTGTAAGGGAATAGTTGTATCAGCCCAACATTCATAAGTCCATGGGACTTGATATGATTCAACCCAGAGTGCTGAAGGAGTTAATGGATGTTATAACTGAACCCTTCTCAAGAATTTACCAAACGTCATGGGAGTCTGTGGAGGTCCCTGTTGACTAGAATCTAGATAATTTTACACCCTTCCACAAAAAAAGACATGAAAAATGTCCAGGAAACTACAGACCTGTTAGTCTAACCTCAGTCTGTGGAAAAGTTATGGAAAAGATTATCCTGAGGGTTATTGAAATTCACTTAAAGAACAAAGCTATTATCAGACATAGTCAACATGGGTTCATCAAGGGAAAGTCCTGCCTTGGTAATTTAATCTCCTTCTCCTTCTCCTTCTCCTTCTCCTTCTCTTTCTCCTTCTCCTTCTCCTTCTCCTTCTGCTTGGTGGATGAAGGGAAAACAGTGGTTGCAATCTTTCTGGATTTTAGTAAGGCTTTTGATATTGTCCTTCATGGTAATCTTCTGGACAAATTATCCAGCTGTGAGATAAACAGGTTCACATTATGCTGAGTAATGAACTAGCTCAGAGGTAGAGCTCAAAGGGTTGTAGTGAATGGGACTACTTCTTGCTATCAGATGGTCACTAGTGAAGTTCCCCACAGCTCATTTCTAGGGCCAGTCCTGTTCAGCATTTTCATCAATGATTTTGATGCAGGAGTGGAATACCCCATCAACAAGTTTGCTGATGATACTAAACTGGGAGGTGTTGTTGATTCTCTAGAGGGACGAGAGACCTTGCAGTAAGATCTAAACATGTTAGAATATTGGGCAATCATCAATGTCATGAAGATCAACAATGGAAAATGCTGGTTGCTGCACCTGGGATGGAGTATTGCCAGACACAAGTACATACTGAGAAATGAGTGGATGGAGAGCAGCTCAGCAGACAGGAATCTGGGGGTGCTAGTCAACAGCAGGCTCAATGTGAGCCAGTAGTGCCAGATCCTGGCAGTCAAAAGGACAAGATTCATAGTGAAGTGCATTAAACATAGCATAGCCAGCCTGTCAAAAGAGGTGATATTCCTGTTATATTTAGCATTGGTGAAACCTCATCTTGAATATTGTGTTCAGTTCTGGTTTCCACAATATACCTGAAAGATAAGATACTCAAAATGATCCAGAGGGGAGCAACAGAGCTGGTAAAAGGGATGGAAGGCATGTCCTGTGAGAAGAGACCAAGGACACTAGGGTTTTCTAGCCTGGAGAAGAGAAGGCTAGAGGCATCCTCATTGCTCTCTACAACTTCCTGAGGAGGGGAAGTGAAGAATGAGGTACGGGTCTCGGTAACCAATAGGATGCGAAGGAATGGCACAAAGCTGTGATAGGAGAGGTTCATACTGGACATTAGGAAAAAAATCTTTACTGTAAGGGTGGTCAAACACTGGCACAGGCTTCATGGAGAGGTGTTCAATGCCTCTTGTCTGTCAGTGCTCAAGATGCTCTTGGACAATGCACTCATTAATATGCTTTGACTTTTGATTAGCCCTGAAGTGGTCGGGCAGTTGGACAACATGATCTCTGAAGGTCCCTTACAATGGAACTATTGTATTCTAAGTGATCTCTATATCAGCCCCAGGATTTTATACAACTATTATTTGCACTAAGCCTAAACAATATGTGTTGGAGAGCCAAGACTAAAATCTCTTTCTTTCCAGACAAGTAAACATATGCAGAATAGGTAGATTAGAAACTCTAATCCTAAACCATCTTCTGGGCTTCTGAAGGATAATCTGGTGGGTGTAATCCTGCAAAATAGACCAGTTTGTACCATATTAACTTGTAGACTGCATAGCCTTGAACCTGATACTTGGGCCTTTCTGTAGAAGTTTAAGACCTAAGATTCACAGAAGATAGTTCAGTCATCAGGCAACTGTAGTAATTTTAATAAGAAACCATAGGAAGAATGACACATTGAGCTCATTCTTTCTGGCAATTAGCATATCATTAGATTAGGTTTCGGCCTCCGTGTATGTCTATGGGTATGGATTTGGGACTTTTGGCTGAGCACTTTAATTCCTGTCTAAACAGTTGGTAGCTAGACCATCTGTAGTGTCCACACTGGGATGAGGGATTGCTGAACTATAGACATCTGCTGATGTGTTTTATACCCCGGGCTCAGATCATCCAGACTTTGAGTAGGAGACCTGAGCTTTTTCAGTAGAAACAACTGTGAGCTGGATCAATAATTCCTGTGTTTGTATTTTTTTTTGTCTAACTTTTCTTTATTGTTTGTTTGGTTTAAATAGAATTTCCTTCTTGTTATTTTAAAATCTAGCAAAAATTAAGTTGTTATATGACAGTGATGTTCATCGAAGACTGCTGTCATTGAAAAAAATAAAGTGTAATACAGATTATTTTTCTCTTGGACAAAATAGGTAAACGATGCTGAAGCCATCTGAGGACATGTTAACAGTCTGTGGCAGCTCATGGAAGACAGGCTATATAGGAAGTCACAGTTAGATTAATTCAGAAAGGACTATGTAACATCCATGTGTGAGTCTGCTGTGGAAATTAGAGATGTCCAGAGAATGGCAATTTCATTTAACACCTACCAGAGTTCCATGACTTATTTCTGTTCTGCACTGGAAAGATGAGAACAATGAAAAAAAAATTCTTATTCTGAGAGCCTTCTGTCAAAACATCAATTTGTGATTCTAAGAAGTCAGCCATTCAGGAGGAAGAGGGAGGAAGGCTTTTCTCCCTAGTCAATAGAGACCAGAAAGATTTAGGTTCTCAAAACCATCTGCCATGAAAATGCACACAAATAAATATGTGCTTCAATAAAATAGAAAAAAATATATATTCTATACAGAATACTTCAATGAGTTCTAAATAGTAGACTCTGGCTACTAAGACTAAGGACAGTAAAATAAGGGTGAAGAACAGAACTATTTCAATAATTTTTAACATTATCTATCTTCAAACAGATATATAAATACATGCATATATATAAAAGGTAGATGTTTTAGTCCTCCTACTTCAACAATTAAGAAAGTGAGACTCAGAGTTGGCACTCTGATTCCACAGCAGGCAAAATAATAGATCAAGAAGTAGGTGCCAAATGGGATTTGTGTAATGAACATACAATCATCTGTAACCACAACACCTCTATGGAAGATAAATATTTGTCTTCACTAAATCATACAAATACTACCCGTTGCTTTGTCCCCTGCATGGTATAATCAACGTCATTACCACAAAATGAAAATGCATTATCTTTGTTTGTGACTCCAAGGATATGGCTAATTAATACCCCAGAAAAAGAAAGATCAAGAACAGTTGCTATTTTGATATAATTTGTTTTCATGAGAAAGAAAATACTCATTAGCTTAAGCTAAAAGTGATGTGTGTTTGACTCTCCTTAATTTTACAGTGATCAGCTAACTGGCATCTTATCAGCTACTTTGGTTCACAGAAAAATTTAAATAATCTTCTTATCTGTCCAGTTCTTCTCATGCTGCATGACGAACATGGATGTGGGATGTTTTATATCTGACATATTTTTTTTTTTTTGTGGTCTAAACACTTATTCCCTTTTTGTCTGTTACAAGATTTATCCCACCTCTTCCCTCAACACAATGAATTTTCATTACCTCTTTGCTGAGTAGCATTTTCATCTGGACATCCTTTATTTAAGAAGCCACCATCCAGAATTTAAAGTCCTGTCCAATTAACCAAGTTAGCCAAAATAATTTACTGGTGACATTGTTAGAGTCTCAAGCTCCTTGTGCCTCTCTGGATCCCTGAATGATCAGCCTCGTTCCTTTGGGATAAAGATTCTCAAAAACAATCAGGTTCAAGCATGGTTTCAAAGAACTATGCTAGCATGAACTAATTTACCCTGCCTGAGTTAAATAATAGGCAGCTTGTATTTGCATCTCCACTATACTGGGCATAGAAACCAGTTAAGTAATATTTGCTCCTAATTTTAAACCATTAGGCAATACAACTTCTCAAAATAGCAACCACAGAATGACATTTGCTCTGAGAACCATTGTCAACAAGCAGACTGGTTCCATATATCCCTGGCCTTGCTAGTGCAGTGTGTACTGATGTTTACGAAAGTTTACTACTGTTAGGCAGGCTACACAACCCTTAGGCAAGAGCTACAAAGCAATTCAGCATCAAAACATCCACTACTAATGCACTGAGAAAGGATATCATTCCCACAAACATTTCTGAGAGAAAATGGTAATTCTGGAAACAATAGCACAGCACAGGGCAACAATCACTTGAAGTGATAAAGCATTCTGTGCCTACATGTGAGTATTTGGGAGCAGAGACAGAACTCACCACTGATTTCCAACAGAGAGAACCTATTTGTGAACACGTTCAGACCAATCCAGTCTGTTCTTCCTGTTGTATAATTACTGTTTATCTCACTGAGTTACATCCTTTTTAATAGGCAGTATCATTACAGTAGCTCACTCTCATATGCAGTGAAAGACAGCAAGAAACAATCTTGTGTTGTTTTTATTAACATCAGCTCAGCTCTGAGAGAGCAGCAGAGGAGGTATTCTTATGTTCTCTGCCACATCTAGTCAAACTGTCATGTGGAACATTTTTTCTGCATTGATATTTTTCTCTTTAACTATTATGGTCTGATTTTTAGGTTACTAATAAAAATAACACTAATAACAGTAATAATGCTAACATGCACGTCACCATCTGCAACTTCAATAAAAACATGCCCTTACAGATGAAGAAACCAACACCCTCCACTCTGAAATTCCTAGGAATTTATTTGTTTTTATATCCTAGGGGACAGTAAATCTACTAATTAAATGGGTAAAGGACATTGATTCAATAACTCCATTCTTTTTAAGAAGGAAAAAAAAATGTACGAAAATCAAGTCTACTTAGCCACAGTACATTCTAACCTTATTAAATTGTTATTGTTGTAAGAAGGACATGATAGACTTAAGTATAGAATTCATTTGACAGAATGACTGAGAGATGTCCATCTCTAATGTGAGAAATTACTGGATCTTCGTGCCTCCATCTGCATCCTCCCCCAGTTCCCTTGTTATCTGTCCCTCTTCCATGCATTGCTGAATGCCTGATGTCCAGATGTCTAGACTATAAGATTATAAGGCAGAAGTTTTCAAACTTTTGTATTTTATGTATCCTAAAAATAATAATAATAAATCATAATGGAGCTGCAAATATAATACTAGTGAGAACAGATTCGGTTTCTTAGCTATATTTCTTGCATTCCATAGAAATAGCCAAAGTATCTCCAGGGGGGCTGTGGCACAGAACCTTAAAAACAGAGGCATAAAAGATGAGTTTTCTGTACCTTGAGGCTACAGCCAAGAAAAATTTTGGTTGTTAGCTGATCAGTAGAGATTTTGGATTTGAGAAGGTTGTTCTGACAGTATGAATGTAAGACTGTGGTAACAATATATATTTAGTAGAAGAGAACAGATGCAGTCTGACACATAATGGAAAGAGAGGAAAACACTATTTTTATACCTAGGAGTGTAACAAGGCTTTTTTTTTTTTTTTTTTAATTTTTATTTTTTAAGTTGGCAGGAGAAGGTCTCAATGTCTCAAGGCAGACAGTGGACAATAACATAATATACAAAGTTTCTTCTCTTTATTTTGGAGGGTAAATAGAGCTCAAGACTCAGCTGAGAGAACAAATATTGTAATACAGATATTGTAACAGCTCAGGTGAGTGAAGGGGAAAGACTTATTGAAGATTTATTCTTAACAAAAATGCTTCTTTATCTGCTAGAAAGATCTTTCCTACTGAACTTACCGTTCAACTCATAAAATCCTAAAGTAGCCCATGATTAACTAGTAGGATGCTCCCATTCATTGGAACAACTACAGTTTTGGATGAATGTAGCTTAACTATTACGCACCTCTCATGGATTGCACAGAATAAGAAAATAAATAAATAAATAAAAAGAAAATCTACAGAGCACATATTCAAGAGTGTCCCAACTAAAATAGTGTTTAATTATATCTAATAAGAACTAGTCCTTTTCTTGCATCTTTCTAAAATACAAAAGGTATAACCTCCCACAGCGAGTGAAAAACCTCATTGGGTTGCTGAAAAGGAAAGTGGTTTCCATATCAGAGGTGTCATCTTTACTTTCATTTCTCTCTGTGTGGTAGAGATGAAAGCACACTAACAGAGCTTCATGATCTACTGCCTTCTCCCTCTGTCTTAGCAGGTGATTTTAAAATGCTGAAGTGTCCAGTGATTTACTAGGTCCAGATGTCAGCCCTCAGAAAAGAAAAATATTTTGACCAGCTGCAAGTTCTGCTGGAGGAGTGCTGTTCCCAGGAGCATAGCCTTGATGGATGAACTGCTGCTGGCAATGGTGAATGGGTACAAAGCCCCTCAGGGAAGCATGCTACTGCTCATACCCTCAGAACAACTCTATGTCATAGAGGTATAATAGCTTTTACTTGGAAACTAATGGCTCCAGCTAGGATACACTTAAAATCTGTGCTTGAGGAAACAGTATCAACAGCCAACATTTCAGTTATTTACCCTCATGATAAATCTCACAACAGTTCAGAAGATTTTGACTTTGCATACACAGACCAGAGACTTTTGGGAGGTTTCTAGGACTCAGCAATTTCAGCCATGGTCAGAAAAACTTTTGTGGCCTTTTACCTAGGAGGAATGTGCTTTAATTTCAGGGGTCTACAGGGGTCTTAAATAATATTTGCTTCACTGAATTAGATGTGCTAACAGAAACTTCCATGACACCTCCTAAGGAAACAATGGGAAGGACTTTGAAAATGGACTGTTCATTAAAAGTAGTGAAGATATCGTCCATACCTACTATGCATGCTTAATTACTCTTGGCTTGAGCACACATGGCCATGACTAAGGTGCACTGGAACACTGGAATTAGCTGTTCCAGACATTTATAACAGTTTCCTGGGAATTCCAGAAAGGGCATCAACACTTCATCCCAAATACAAAGGGTCAAAGTGGCCTTTTTTTTTTTTTTTTTTCCTTTTTAGGTTTTAATTATTTCTAGTATGTTAGATATTTATCTCCCAATGGATTAATTTGTTTGAAGCAGCTACTGAATGTTCCCAAAGTGTTGTTGAGAATTCTCTGATGAATGAGTGTAAAACTTCTAAAGTTTGTACTAAAGGGCAGATCAATTTAAGAGGCTCTTAGCTGTGTGTCTGAGGAAATGTGTTGGGTCAATTTCATTCTAGCTTTGAAAACAGAACCAGAAATTAAAAGAAAATAGAGCATTTTTATTATCAAAGAATGAAAGCAAATATATGGAGCATGATTTCTCTGCTAATTGCACTGGTTTTGCACCAGGGCAGTTCCATAATAATTTTAAATAAATTATTTTCAGTTATTGCTTGTATTAGTGGAATAAGAATCATGGGCTTTTGTCTGAGAAGATTGTAATAAGAAGTGCTGTATACTTGCCATAAAAAATATTTTATATAGGTTCAAACAAATTCTTAAGACATACTTGGTTCCTCCGTTTTAGATTCTGAATTGTATCCACTGTTACTTTGATTTGCAAGAACATTTTTGCAAATCACAAGCATCTTATGCAGATTCATAAAAATAATTCTAACATGCTGGATTGTACAAGAAGACTTTACATTTACCCTTTTGAAAATTCTTTCATTTTGGCTCTTCATAAACGTTCAATTCCTTCAAATACACAGAACAAAATCATTGTATACAGTGATCATGTTTTTATTGAATATAAATCATAAGAAAGACAAATTATCAATGATTAAATAAAAATGAAAATTGATATACTGCTGAAAGACTAATGTGTCTGGATAAAGTCTTTAAATATATAGGTATATAGTAGGGATAGTTCTCTCTGTTGAGACAAACTCTTTCTTGTACTTGCTGTCATATCATTACTTACATGGACAGCTAAACAGGGTCTACAGTGCAGAAAGTCATTTGCAAAAGAGATGATTCCTGCACAAATTCAAAGCATATCTGGAAATGAAACTAAGGAAGGGGGTATTCCGCTCAGAGAGAGAGGAAATTAAAAAACAAAACACAGTTGATCTGAAAAAATAATAAACAATTTTTTTGTTTGTTTGTTTGTTTTGTTTTGTTTGTTTTATTTTGCGGATACACAGCAATATTTACCATACAGCAATAATATGACAGACCTGTAACAACTTTTGGTGACTTTGTGGTCAGAAGGTCAAATCCTGTCTCAGTTAATGTGAATTGTAAAAGTGTCATAGATTTATACAGGGTCAGCTTCTCATCCATAGTCATGGAGAAGACACTTCATTATTTTTTTTTTTTTTTTTTTAGTTTTGCAGCAAAAGATTACTTTTGGCTCTGTTTCCAAACACAGGAGATAAATAGTTTTCTTTTAAACCATGATGAGCTCAGTAGCATTATTTTTTAATTTGTTCTGCATAGACATATTTTGGAACATAGAAAAACAACTTTTCTATTTCTGATCCCACAGTGCATTGTTCATACCAGGAGGACTTAACATTTATATCATGTCTTTAGCAGCATCACCATGTTTACTCTCCTTTACTCAGAATATTGTTACAAACTTTTCATGGGATTTGACTCACATTTTCAGAGCAATAAAGCCACCAGGCAAAGCTGTTCACTTTACTATGAAAAAAAAATATATAAACGTCACATTTTTAGAATTCTTTTGTGGGGAAAAAAAGAAAAAAACAAACAAAAAAACACCCTCTCCACTTGAGATTTTTAATTAATCTTGTAAATCCAGGTATACTATGATAAAAGCTGGTCAAAAGTATTCATATTAGAGACATTACTCTTGGGTTTGTCTGGGAAAGGAACTGCAAGTGCTTACTAATCACATCTTTCATCAAGTAGTTCCTAGCAGTAAATTTCAGTATATGGCAGCTCCACACATAGCTGGCTTTATTTGCATATAATTTGTTCATAGTGTGTGTGAATATTTTTTTAAGTCATGTTTCTTCTCCTTAATTAAATTAATGAACATTTTAGGGTTAGCAAACAATACACAAGAAATAGGAAATAGGAGAGTGAACACTTGTTTGTATAGAAAGATCCTTTTTGTGTGTGCATATGTTTGAATGGATATTTAAGCAATGCACATCTAGAACTCAAGCATCCATGCAAAATGCATGAAAGACAACAGAACCAAATGTTACAGAACTCCGAAGCTTTTAATAAATAGATTGAATTATTTGGATGTTGTTTATACAGCCTGCAAACAGATTTTACACAGAGCTGCCTAGAAAGAGCACTAGAAAGATCTCTTCTTATAGTTGCTGTTAACATATCTGATGTCACAATATCCACACCTCTTCCTAAATACCAGAACTTTCCCCGGGGAAGTGGGATTGTTGTCATTGTTGGTGTAGAACTGAAACACTTGGTTACTTTAAGGAAGTAAGCTCTTGAGAATGACTTTTGAGAGGCTGGGAGAATGATGTAGAAAAGCATAAAGTTAAATAATGCTCATAATGTTGAAAGGTTGGGAGAGTCTCTGTGGATGTTGGGTTATTTTAATATTTCAATATTTCAAGTAGGAGTCTGTGTCAAAATGCCAGATCTGCACATCCTTTGGTCTGAGATAAATATGGTTTTAAAGCCAAATGTTGTTGCCAGGTCTCAATGCCAGTGATCTAGGGTAGTGACTCATTATTAATATGCCCAGGGTAAATGAAGACTTTCTAGAGGTGTGAGAATATTGATTGAAAGTCCAGTACTGCCAATGGAATGACTTGCTCCCAAGAGTTTTAAATGAGGCTGTTCAAACTGGATTCCTGGGGATATTATGAATACCCCATCATATGTCTTGGGCCCCTGCAGAAACATAGCCTTCTGTCTACTTGATGAAGCACAGAGGTTTCTGATAGAAATATCTAATCTGATATTTGTATGTAGTTTAAATTCCAGTAGCTAATTACAAGGAAATATGCTGGAAATGGAGCTATGTTCTTGGAGATATCTCAAATACATCAGTGATGCTGTAATGCCATTTGCTCATGCTTTGCATTTCTTTATTTAAAAAGACACACTAAAACCTACCTCCTTAATAATAGAGGTTGAAGCAGCAACCCATGGCATTAGGAAGGCCGGGGGTATTTGAAGAAAGTGCATCAACTTTGCTATTTCTGTTTGGTATGCAAAAAACATATCCATAACACCAACATCTTCCAGCAGGCACATAACTCAAGAAAAACTGTTTAAGAGAAAATTGTTATCAATTAATTGCATGCCTCAGAGGTCAGGTTCCAGATGTGGGCATAATGGCATTGAAAGCTGAATTTACAGAAGCAAATAATTAAATCTGAAAACTATTGTTTTTAAAATGTACAAATAAAGACGCCAACATCAGAAAGACATGGAAAAAACAATAGTTGTCTCTGCTTTTCAGTCTACACTTCTCTACTCTAAGGGCTGCAAATAAATAAACACAGAATATTTCAAAAGGAATCATGCATTGCTGGGGTGATGTTAGGTCATTTGATGAAGATTGTAGATCAAATGAATGAGACATAAATGTCTCTATTCTTGGCAAAATCATGAAGGGGATCAGTAAAACCTCTCTCTTGGACTTCCGGAGGGCAGACTTTGAGCTGTTCAGGACACTGGTTGGCAGAGTCCCTTGGGAGGTGGTTCTGAAGGGCAGAGGAGTCCAGGAAGGACTGGAGAAATCTTAATGGCTCAGGAGTGATCTGTCCCCACGTGCCCAAAGACAAGCCGGCACAGAAGAAGACCAGCCTGGCTGAACAGAGTGGCTGCTTGAGCTTAGGAGAAAAAAGAGGGTTTATAATCTTTGGAAAAAAGGGCGGGCCACTCAGGAGGGCTATAAGGATGTTGCGAGGTTGTGCATGAACAAAATTAGAAAGGCCAAAGCTCATCTGGAGCTCAACCTGGCTACTACTGTTAAAGATAACAAAACATGTTTTTATAAATACATTAACACGAAAAGGAGGACTAAGGAGAATCTCCACCCTTTACTGGATGCGGGGGGAAACTTAGTTACAAGAGATAAGGAAAAGCTGAGGTGCTTAATGCCTTCTTTGCCTCAGTCTTTATAGGCAAACCAGTTGTTCTCTAGATACCTATTACCCTGAGCTGGTGGAGGGGCATGGGGAGCAGGATGTGGCCCTCACAATCCATGAGGAAATGGTTGGCGACCTGCTACAGCACTTGGATGCATGCAAGTCGATGGGGCCGGATGGGATCCACCTGAGGGTACTGAGAGAACTGGCGGAAGAGCTGGCCAAGCCGCTTTCCATCATTTATCGACATTCCTGGCTATCAGGGGAGGTCCCATTCACCTAGCAAAAGTGACACACATTTACAAGAAGGGCCAGAAGGTAGACCCAGGGAACTATAGGCCTGTTAGTTTGACCTCAGTGCCAGGGAAGCTCATGGAGCAGATTATCTTGGTTGTCATCACGTAGCACTTACAGGGCAAGCAGGCGATCAGGCCCAGTTAGCATGAGTTTATGAAAGGCAGGTCCTGCTTGATGAACCTGATCTCCTTCTGTGACAAAGTGACACGCTTAGTGGATGAGGAAAAGTCTGTGGATGTGGTCTACCTTGATTTCAGTAAGGCTTTTGACACCGTTTCCCACAGCATTCTCTTCAAGAAACTGGCTGCTCAGGGCTTGGACTGGCGTATGCTTCGTTGGGTTAAAAACTGGCTGGGTAGCCAGGCCCAGAGAATTGTGGTGAATGGAGTCAAATCCAGTTGGAGGCCGGTCACTAGTGGAGTCCCCCAGGGCTCGGTACTGGGGCCAGTTCTCTAATATGTTTATCAATGATCTGGATGAGGGGATCGAGTGCACCCTTAGTAAGTTTTCAGGTGACACCATGTTAGGTGCATGTGTCTATCTGCTCAAGGGTAGGAAAGCTCTGCAGGAAGATCTGGATAGGTTGGACCGATGGGCTGAGGCCAACTGTATGAAGTTCAACAAGGCCAAGTGCCGGGTCCTGCGCCTGGGGCACAACAACCCAAAGCAGCGCTACAGGCTGGGAGATGTGTGGTTAGAAAGCTGCCTGGCAGAGAAGGACCTGGGAGTATTGGTTGATAGTCGGTTGAAGATGAGCCAGCAGTGTGCTCAGGCAGCCAAGAAGGCCAACAGCTTCCTGGCTTGTATAAGAAACAGTGTGTCCAGCAGATCCAGGGAAGTGACTGTCCCCCTGTACTCAGCTCTGGTGAGGCCGCACCTGGAGTACTGTGTTCAGTTTTGGGCCCCTCACTGCAAGAAGGACATGGAGGTGCTTGAGAGAGTCCAGAGAAGAGCAACGAAGCTGGTGAGGGGTCTGGAGAACAAATCTTAGGAGTGGCTGAGGAAGCTGGGATTGTTCAGCCTGGAGAAAAGGAGGCTCGGGGTGACCTTATCGCTCTCTATAGGTACCTTAAAGGAGGCTGTAGCGAGGTGGGGATTAGTCTATTCTCCCATGTGCCTGGTGACAGGACGAGGGGGGATGGGCTAAAATTGCACCAGGGGAGGTTTAGGTTGGATATTAGGAAGAACATCTTTACTGAAAGGGTTGTTAGTCACTGGAATGGGCTGCCCAGGGAAGTGGTTGAGTCACCATCCCTGGAGGTCTTTAAAAGACGTTTAGATGTAGAGCTTAGGGATATGGTTTAGTGGAGGACTTGTTAGCATTAGGTCAGAGGTTGGACTCAGTGATCTTGGAGGTCTCTTCCAACCTAGACGATTCTGTGATTCTGTGTACCATAATTCTAAAATATGTAAAATATATAGAAATATAAGAGAGCAAGATGAGAGAAGGAGTGGAGATGGACACAAGTTCATCATTAAAGAGTCATATTAGGGTTCAGGTCCTGGAACTTTAATAAGAATATGTATATTGTTTTCTAAAGCATTTTAAAGGTTATTGATGAATACTGACACAGCAAAAACTATTTTTAATAATATAACTTGGAAGCACACTACTGAATTGTGAGAGCTCTATTAGCATTGACAATAAACAAGTCATTGACTTGTATGACTTCATAACAATTTATTACCCTTTAATAAACTATTTAGGAATAGTTTATTAGAAAACCATAACAGAATTGGACCTTAATGGAAAAATGCAACCAGTGAAATATTCAGACTGCAAATTAAATGAGAGCACAAAATAAAACAAATCCTCAGACAGTAAGAATTAGTCAGAGTCCATTTAAGTCAGGAGAGGTGGACCAGTTAAAGTCAGATAATTATGTACTTCTCCAAATTTAAGTCTTCTGTCCTCACATTAACCATATAGAAGCTAGAGATCTTAAGGCACTGAACTGTACAAAACCTTTGCACAGTGAAAAATGCATTTATTTTTATTTTTATTTTTATTTTTTCTGGTATCACAAAAGGAATTTGGAGGTGTGAAGAAGTTAAGTGATTTGTAAAGGTCATAAAACAAATAAGTGGCCGAGCCAGGAATAGATCTGGTATGTCATGACTCCTGTACAGTAACCACAGAACCATCTGGCTTGTCAGAATAAATTCACATTTAATTATATGATGTTCTAAGGGCAAACAAAAATGTCAGCATAGGTTAAATGTCATCTAATAATTTGTTCATCCAAAGTTCATCCATAATGAGCAATTTTGTAACTTTCTTATTTGTTGCATCATTATTTCTGTTACATGATTCTTGAAACAAACAAAACAAAAGAAAATATCACCTTTGCACTTGAATGCAAATTCAGGTGTAGTGCTGATTAGGCTGTGCTTTGGAGGTACGAACAAGAGCCTTTTCTTGATCTGTTACACTGTTTCCCAAACAACACTGAATGCGAATATCAGATCACTTGCCCTTAAGGCTCTTTCATTTATTAAATGTATTACCCTGAGAAAGAAAGCCTACCTGATTCTTATTGAAAGCAGTTCTAACTTGAAATTCTGTTGGGCCCCTCTCCAGCACAGGCACTAGTGAGGGGACCTGCTGTCTATAGGAAACAGAACCACTCAGCCACATCAGGACCCAGTACTGACCAACTCATAGGGATGTCTCTCACTTATCTTGGCTGAATTTGGATTTGAGCTACAAATCCTAAACTCCTTAATAGCAGACACTCTTTCCCCACTGTTTCCCTGCTGCTGTCTCCTCTCTAGTTGCTCTACAGCTCCACTTAGTACAACTAGCAGTGAACTTTTCACCAGCCCTTAACTGAGGAGTCAGCTTTCATAGCTGGATAACTCTTAACCTCTCTACATTAAAACAATAAATCTCAGAGCGTGTTTTGCTGAGATATCTCTTTGGCTGTAATTTGGCCTTTTACTCCTTGTTACTTTGGCCTTTACTCCTACACTTTCCTCTCTATAAATGTTACCTTGATGTTAGATTTTTTTATTTTTTCAATATATATCTTATAAATTTCCCTGAGCACCTTAGAACATCTCATTGCAGAATATGAAAGTGGCCATAACACATTCTGTAATATTAACAGTGCAGGAAAGGCAGTACATAAAATTAAGGGAGCAGAGCTTCAGACATTGTGACTAAGTTACAGTAACCCAAAGTTACAATGACTTGCCCCAACTGAGGACCTGACTTATAATATACAGTAACTGCTGGCCTCTGGGCTAAGGTGACCTTACTTCCTTTTTATTGTGAAGCTTAGACAAAAACTGTATATGATTTCTCAAGGAAGGGAGAGAACTGCAGACTTTTGTTGAGAAAAGCTATCCTTACATATGCCAATCACATCTTGCCCAAGTGATAATTACCATAGAGTATGAGAATGTACCTGTAATCACAAAGTGAATTAAACATATAAATAAATTTCATGCAGGTAATTGCAGGCAAAATGAGAAAAAAAAGAAAGCACAAGAGAGAAACAGCAAGGCAACATGAAAATTAGAAAATTAGAATTTGATGAAAGGTTTTGAAGATTTTCTACCTTAATTGATGACTTATGTTCATATTTATGTAATTTGTGAAAAAAAAATAATTGGAATGGAAATGAAAAGAATAATTTTTAAGATATATATTTTAAATTAATCTTCCTGCCTGCCTTTGCTGTAGCTTTGTAATTACCCATCCGGGTTTTTGCAGTTGACCAGGAGGACAAGATTCATTCTCAAGTTTTATTCTCACCTGGCATCTTCTTCTTTTCTATAAGACCTTTTGACAATTTATTAAAGGCCTGGCACCATTTTCTGCTGTAGATAACTGTGCTGTGGCCAGCATGCTGGGCATAAAATCTTCCAGGTGACTGTTATGCTTTGGAGACACTGGAACCTCCACCACGTCTCCTAAATATGATCTTCAGAAAGAGGGAAAGGACTTTTCCTTCTCCTCTTGGTGCTTATTTGCAGAGTCCAACCTACTGGGTCATTCAAATGAAGCTTGTGGTACTGCTATAACTGCAAGTTAACAAATTTCACTGTCAGAGCTTCCTGCTACTTTCTTCTTTCCTTGTGCCCTGCAGTGTGACTATGCACTTTGATTCCTCCAGGCCATATACCCCTTAGAATTACTTAACATTCTTTGTGTGACATCCATTTCAAGGCTTCATCTTTTCTTTGAGGCAGCCAGGACAGGCTTGATTTCAGAGTCTACCAAACACACAGATTTAGTAGCATGAAGTCATCACTGTTCAACTAAGAGGTACATGCTGTAAATTCTGATAAAATACATTTCTAGGACACTTGGTGGGCTTCAGCAATCCAAAGAGAGCAATATAGGGAGTATGAAACAACCAAATTGTCTTAAATAGAAATGGAGTTCTTAAAATTTGCATTCTTCATAAGTGATTTGAAATCAGAAAGTGTATGAATATGTGGGTGTATGTATATTTTTCTATATTTTGAGAAGTTATTTCTCCAAGGGGGTTACTAAAGGGAAGAAAATAAAACAACAAAAAAAAGAAAAAAATAAAGGAAAAAATAAAATAGATAGCTCTAGCACATGCTTAGTTTAACAGTCTATCAATAATGTAAGACAACTTTATTTTTTTTGGAGCTCCCTTCTTATGAACTGTATCCCAAAATGCTTTACAAGTTTAAATAATACAAAACCATGGATATTACATTGTATAAATTACAGACAAACATGGCACAAAGAGGATGCCTGTAGAATACATTAAAGGCAGATAAAGGCCAATAACACAGAGAAGAGAGTGAAAGAAATTAAGAGGTGCAGGCAGGGGAATGGAGAGATGTTTGCAGATGAGATCCAAAAAGAGACAAAGAGTTGATGAAGCAGATATACTGGAAGGTTTTTCCAGATGGTAAGAGATTGTAATCAACAACAGAGAGGAATCTTGTGTTAAGCTAGCAGAGGGAAGAGGCAAAGGAGAAGAAGACAAGGACTGGAATGCATTAATAAGGCAAGCACTTCACAGCCTGTGCCTGAGAAGGATGGGAGGCTTGAGGATTCCTCTAGAAATGGAAGAGATGTGAACCAGTGGATTTAGTACAACAAGTACAAGAAAGCGGACAGCATTTCCTTGGCAGCATTGTCCAAAAAATGCAAAAACCTCTGAGAGGATCTATATTTAAATCAAAGAAATGTGGAATTTGATGAGAAAGAAAAAGCAATAGTCTATCTTAAGACATAATTTATTTACTAACTCCAGGTGCAGATCCAAAATATGTTGATACAAACACCAACTAATTACCCTCAAATTTTAAAGGCTGCTCATCTGGTGTGGTTCTTTAAATTCCCTTTTTATCTCTGTTGTTCTTCTGAGCTACTCTTGTTAGTGGTTTCCTTACGATAGTGTGTTGCCTACTGGATAGTAAATATATTCTGGACATTTTGTATTACATAAACAACTTGATAATTATCAGCAGCACTTTAAAGGGCAACATGTTGAACATATGAATCTAGTTGTGCACAAGGGACTTGCATTCACAAATATGACTGATATCTTCAGGCTTATATTTTTCATTGACTGTTTCTGCAGGTGTAAAGCTAAAGGATGTTAAAAATTGGGTAGGTTTTTTTTTTTTTTTTTTTTTTTTTTTTTTTTTTCCTAACCCGTGAACCCTCACCTCACCACTTATGCCACTAACTGTTGTACATTTGATTTGATCTTGGCTCTGTCCTGATGGGATTAAATCTGAACACTCAAGAATATTTCAGTGTGATCAAAGAGCAATTGTATGGTGTATCACAGAGTCTGAGTCTGAGACCTTAAGAAATTTTGTTTTTTTTTCCAGAAATAGTGAGGTGCAAACATTCCTGTGCCACTTCCTTCAATTCATCCTTATGTACAAACTCAACATGAGGTCATTTCTGTTCAAGAGAAGAACTTGAGAAGAGTTTAAAAGTGAAGTAGTTTGCCTAAGCAAATACTTAGAGAAATGGAATAGCTTCTCTGACAGCTGGTCTGGTTGCCAGTCTGGTGTTCACTAAGATTAAAAATGTTACTATTTGAAGCCAAAAGGCTTTAAATTAAGCCTTTGGATTTGAATCAAAATAGAAAAAAATCTTCTAACATTTAAGAAATTGTTAACACAATACTTCCCAAATCTTCAGACAAGAAACCAAACTTAGACTAACTGATCAACTTATTTGTTTTTCTACAGCAGGTTCAGAGATTGCTCATTTGTTCTTCTTCTCATACTGTTGTAAATGTAAAAATAAGGCAAGGAATCATGCCAAAATGTACTGCAAGCAGATGAAAGTGAACAAAAGGAACATGATTCCAACTGATCTTCAGGACCTCACCATGACATTAGGTGCACATAATCTGCACCAAAATGATTCTTTGTTTTGTCAGACACTTGAGCTCTAATGAGACTTCAGTTATACAGGTAAAACAGTTATTGCTGGGTCAGAAACTTTTCAAGTGATTTTCCTAAAAAATAGTCATTCTCTGGCAAAATTAATTTCCAAAGAAACAGCCAAAGTGTGGTAATCTTTTGAAAGTCTGTCTTCCTGTCTTCTTCCATCCACTCCTCATACAGCAGTTGTCCATTTTATGGACAATTAGTTTTGTTTCCAAACCATGTGTAATAATTGCTTGCACAGTGTTAATGACTGACTCATAATGAAGAAAGTAGTAATACTAGCATTGATTTTTATCTAACAAAGAGAAAAGAGAATAAACATGCAATAGTCTAAGTAATTTTTCCCATATGTTTTAAAGCCAAACTGGTAAAGATAGAGGAGGTATCTGATGCAGGTTTCATGTATGTGCAGGGAAATATTTCAGGTAATATAGAGATGTAAATATCCATCAGGGATATGTCAGGGAATGTCCACCTTGCAAAACTATATTTGTGATTGAATTGCTTTTCTTTAAATTGATTTGAATGTGAATCTAAAATAAAAAATAGCTTGAATTCCTATACAACATAAAAATAACAATTAGCTTAAATTCCCATATCTGCAAGCAGCACTCTGGCAAGAGCCATGAGCCTTGCAGTATTTCTTACATAGTGTTTAACTTGGATTTTGTCAGGCAATGGGAAAAACAAATGGAAGAAATTAAATGAACCCTAGATGTCTGGCCACTAGCTCTGAGGTTTTAGAATCCCTGATCAAGATGTGGAGGTCCTCTAATAATCAATTCTAAAAAAGTGGAAGCAATGTCTGAAGTTACATAAATGAAATAAATCGTTTTCAAAAAAAGAAGGCTAGTATGGCTCTGATGTTTAATTGATTTGGCACACACAAACTATCTAAACCAAGTGCCTGGTATAGCTCTAAAAAGTCTTCAAGTGCTGTTGTGTATGGAGAACATATTAATCTGAGCCTTTGGACAGCTGGTTTCCATTTATTAGTGGAATTAAAGATAATGATGTGCAAACCAAGGCCATAGCCTGCTACTCAGAGGATATACAGGATTAATTTGTCCTGATTTTTCTAGCATGATCACAGTAAGTTTAGGAAGAATAGAAATTCTCCTTACTTGTGAATTTTACCTTACACAGAAAACCCAGTAAATGTCCATACATGGCTTGAAGTGCACTTAGACTCTTAAAGTAGGATATAAACAAGACTTAATTGATACCTACACTATTTCATGAGGGACTGCTAATTTTGTAGAAGTATGAATTAAATATTCTGAGATCATTCTTTCATTCTTTTCAGAACTATTTCCACACAAGAGCATTACAATGATGAAAATGCAAGGAAACTACTGCTAAGCAGAACAGGTTGGTACACTGGCGAAGAATTCAGAGGATCTACACAATTGTGAGCAAATCACGGTATTGCAGTCTGTATTCCTTCCCATCTGAGTGTCTATATTCCCTAGGGGTAATTAAACTGATCTGATATCTAAAGCACTTTGGAAAGCACTATCCAAAAACTTTGTAACAAAAAGTAAATGTGATCACAAATGGTGAAAGATGCATTTTGGGGAAAAAAAAAAAATTAAAAAAAAATCAGACTTTAAATATAAAACCATAAATACTAGGCAAGTATTTGCAGAATTTTCCATCAAGGTCTTCAAGTGCATTTATGCAAGGAATTGGTTTATTTTCAATGAGGTTGTCAGAAATAAGTGTCACAAATACTCAGGGAGACATTGTACAATATCTCTGGGACAAAGTAACCATTTGTTGCTGCCAAAATGAGAAGGTTCTACTCCATGCCCTGCATTTAATTGCTTCTCTCCCACGTCACACATTTTATTGTGGCAACTCACACTTGTGAGCTGACTCAATTCATACAATACAATACAATACAATACAATACAATAAAATACAATAAATTAATAGATAAAATTAAAAAATCTTGCAAACTAACACACAAGAGAAACTCTTGAGCCTGGAGTGTTTTCTGCATGATTAGTGTGTTTATTGAGATCAGATAAGGTCCAGCAAAGATCTAAAAATAGAACTATAAGTACGTTTTCAATAGTATAGGGAGGGGAGAGGTTAAATAATTGTTTTTCCTTTTTGTAGAGGTAGAGTTTAAGTTCAGCTTTTATCACAAGACTTCATTCTTATTCATATCACACTGAAAAATACTAGCCTTGTACATGGTGAAGCTGTAATTTTGAAACTTGTTCACAGACACAAGAAGGGTCCTATCACTGGTCACCAGAAAGCAGAGATCAGTGCCTGCCCCTCTGCTCCCATCGTGAGGAAGCTGTAGGCTGCCATGAGGCATCCCCTGAGACTCCTCTTCTTTAGGCTGAACAAATCAAATTACTTCAGCTGATCCTCATACATCTTCTCCTCTGGACCCTTCACCATCTGTGTCATTCTCCTTTGGACACTCTCTAATATTTCTACGTCCTTTTGTTTTGTTACTCAAAACTACACACACTGCTTGAGACAAGGCTACACCAGTGGAAAAGCAGTGTCAGAGAGGTCCGGATGGATATTAGGAAGTTTATTCACTGAAAGGGTGGTTGGGCACTGGAACAGGCTCCTTAGGGAAGTAGTCACAGCACCAAGCCTGCCAGAATTCAAGAAGCATTTGGACAATGGTCTCAGACTTATGGCTTAATTTTTAGGTAGTCTTGTGTGGAGCCAGGAGCTGGACTTGATGATCCTTGTGTGTCATTTCCAGCTCAGGATATGCTATGATTCTGTTAGTGCTGCTAGGAGACCAACAATCTTGTTGGATTCAATCTACAGTGAAGTGAACATCTATCAGCTCTGTGACTATTTTTTTTTCCTGATAAATCCGTCCTGTTTGAGTCATTTGAAGTAGACCATACAGACCTGAAAATAAACAGCAGAGAGAAAACTTAACTTGCAGGAAGATGGAAGAAGTACTTCAGTGTCTTCTATAGTCTCCACAGGAATAGGCTGACTCAGAAGTGACACATTTTTGACTCAAGAATAGAATATTTACATTACATGTATCAAGGATATTTTAAACATCAAACTAAAGGCAGACCAAGTCAGTCCATGTTAACACTCCTACCTGAACAGGATCCAGCTGTGAGGAACCTAGCTGACTGAATCATTTTTAACAACGGGAGCTCACAATGCTTCAGGGCAAAGTTAAGCCTCAAAAAGAGTGGCTTGAGGTGGGTGGTAGGAAGAATTCCAACTCCAATCCTGAATTCATTTCCATTAAAATCAAATATTCAACCTTAAAACACAAATGAAGATCAAAAAGGAGACCAAACAAAAGCAGTAGCATCAACAGCTTCCCATAACCCTTTATAGCTCCCTGGAGTGATTACATCTTATTTACTTCCACTTCTTGCAGCTCTGTTATTATATTCTGCCACAGGGAGGAAAAACAACAACAACAACAACAACAACAAAACCTCTTTAATTATCCTTCCATGCTTTTTGCCAGCCAGGCCCCATGTCCTGGATTGAAATCAATGTTAATGGCTTTTGAGACTCCAGTATAGATATGTTTTTTAATTGATGTCTCCTCTTCCTCCTGCTGACCCAATTCTCATTTTCATTATATTCAAAAACACATTGATGATCCACTCAGATCTGATCAATTATTTTAGCTCCTTTCTGCAATAACTAAATTTAATAGTGCTTTGCTCGCTCAATTTAATTACTGGCACAAACGTCTGAAATTTGTGAACAGCTGAGCTGCAGTGACAGAAAGCAGGTGGTCTGGTGGCTGTTAAGATCCAAGTGGCAAGCAAACCAAAACAATGCAGGCTACCGGGTAGACTCATTACTACAACTCTGCTGTTTGAACCTTTTCCTTATCCATCAGCTGTAATCTTTATTCCATCTGACAGGGAAATGGTCATTACAGCTCTCCTCTGTGTGACTATTTATAGTTACAGAGAAGGCACATGCTTAAGAAATTACCAGGCTAGGAAAGAGGGAATGGAGCAAAACTAGAAGAGGTGTCTAGAATGACAGTAAAATTATTTGGGAAGCTGGAGGTAAAATATACAGAGAACAGATATACAAGGATTTCCCTGTAAGCAGATGGCAAAGAAAGCACTGCAAGGGTCATTGCAGATAAATAAGTGTCCATTTCTATTTCATTGTGCTTTGTGACTCTCTTTTATGATGGCCATTGAGGGTGCAGCCTATGCTGCCATGTTTCCATTCATTGAAGTGCCCTTTTTATAATTTTACCTTCTACAGAAAATGATGTTGGTAAGAACAGGATTGTTCTGCTGCCTCTGTTTCTTCATCAAGTTTGGCTGAAATTAATCAGTAGTTTCAATAGTAAATAGGTGGTGTGTTTGTGTGTGTGTGTGTAGATTGCTGGAAACCTATACAAAGCATGACTGAAAGTATAAGACTTGTTTACTTAGGTTTCAAATCTTCAAAAGGTTTCAGGCAATGATGAAAGGGGTTTCAATAGATAGCTAACAAATAATATAGGAATATTTCTGGGGGGTGTTTTGCCTTTTCTTACAGGCAAGAGATTGGGTGGTAAAGTCAAAAGGTCAGTCAGTTCAAAATGGGGAAATGCAATGGATATTTTTAAGTATATAGAGATACATAGCATATACAAATATCTATAGAACCATATATATGGATAAATACGTAATATATCCATCTAATGGATAAATACTATCAAACAACAGTTATTTAACCTTTGATCCTCACTGTATTTGGAGAGCGGTAGGGGACAGCTTTTTCTCAAAATAAAATAGGCAATTACAGTTGGTAGTGTGAAGGAAACAAAGTTCTTCAAAACCATATCACAATATTTCCTGCAGCTTTGCTTCTTACATGGTCCTGGACACTACCAGACATGGATTTACCAGGGTGGTTTCTGCTGTGTTAGCACTGCCTCTTTTCTGTTTCATGCAAAGCAGTGTTTCAATAGTGCCTCTTCTATGAGCACTGTGGCTCTATGCAGCCGTGCTCATCTGCCATTGGGCCCACCTGACCTTGTGTTTTTATTTTTTATTTTTATTTTTATTTTGGTATGACAGACAGGAAGGCAAGTTGTCTAATGGAAGGTCACTGAAATGATCTGATTCCCCTGATTTCTCCAGACCCAAGAAATTCTGAGTGTTGATAGCCCTCCAGCCCTCCAACTGCTTTTCCTTGGATAGCAATGCAATGAATCACATTCCCCAAGAATAGAAATATCCAACTGAAAATCCAGTAGGAGTCTTATGAAAGATCTTATTTGCCATCAATACCAGGCAGAGAAGCAGGAGCACTCAGTCCCTCAGTGTCTTTCCAACAAAATTTGCTGACTACTGCAATAGGAATACAGCCCACTAGAAGAGAAAACAAGTTCATTAAAAGACTTCCTTTTATTCCACAATATGCTTTACAGAAATCATCATTGTTATTGTTACTAATGGATCCAGAAAATGTAACTAAGACTCAGGATGAGCTTTACCAGGTGTTGTCTAAATACAGGACAAAAAACAACCTGTTACCTAATTCAAGCAAGTAGTCTGTTTTGTAGTCTGCTACAGGAGATAACAGGTGAATTCAGAAAGACAAGGAAGCAGAAAGAAGCCCTGAGACAGCATGTGACAGTGTCATAAACAGTAGCCTCAATATAAAAGTCAGCCTGTTTTATTTTTGTTTTGGTGTGGTTTATCTGTTGTTCACTTGGGATCTAACAGAGGATTTCTGGATAGCCATTTCAAAGCATAGCAGATTATATGGGAGGAGACATTCATTTGCATGAAGCATTAATAAAGATGTTTCTAGCTAAGTTTCTGCTCCGTTTATTGTTCATTATTTAAGATTCCTGTCCTCAGTCTGGATTATTCTAGACTGAAGAAAAATTCCACACATCAAAAATTCATCAAAACTGGTTCACTTGTTGCAGCTGAGGAGGGCAAAAATTTGATATATTTTTTTTTATTTTATTTTTTTCCTATCTGGAATTTAAAAACCACTAACACTCTTTGCTGATGCAGAAGCCAGGTCAAGGGTACAACACGGGAATAAAATGATGACTACTAAATGGAATAGAATAGTCATCAGAAAAAAAATATTCAACTTTCTTAAAATGAAATTCAGATACCTGAATGGAAGTCTTGCCATAACCTTTGTGCATTTGAAAAAACTGATGGGATGTTGCCAGTTGTTTGTGTACTGTTCAGCATTGCCTTTGGAGAGGAAATGTCCTTGCTTGAGGAGATCTTATACATCAAATTCATATTTCAAGACACTGAATATGAAGGGGTAATCAAGGATGCTAATGGTCACAGTGAGCTGTGATAAATCTGGACAAAAGTGGTGGTTGTGGGCAATAAATCCAGCAACCTGCTGGGTCTGGCTTAGAGCCACTTGAGACAGGCTGATTGCCAGCAGTTTTGAAGGTGAGTGTAAAATGAAGCATCCTCCAAGTTAATAACACTCATATAATGAATATGAGTTTATTGGTGCACGATATCTATGACCAATGCAAAATTAGTCTGCATGAGTGCATGAAAATGTGTGTTCAGACGGAGATCTGGAGAGAGCCAAATAGGGTAATAAATGCACCTGCATGTTTTTATTTTCCTTCTCTTGGCTTCTTCATTCCTTGTTTAGCAGCTATATTCTCAGAAGGCTGTTTATTCCTGAATCTTTAAACTCTGGGCTGAAGTTGGGAAACCACTGAATTTGTCATCTTCATTTTCCAGGATACGTAACTCCTTTTCTATTACTAGAGAACATTGGGCACTACACGACCTGTGCAAGAAAAGCAGACAAGTTCTGCCAACTCATGTGTGCACCACAGGACTAGGATATCCTGAGGATCCTTCAATAAATCCTCAAGGTAGTTTGGTGCTTAGCATGCCACAATAGGCTAAAGAGTCATGGAAGGTTTGTACAGGGTGATTGCAGGAGAGACATTGTCCTTGTTTCCTGAAGAACTTGCTGATGTTGGTCAGGGAAGGAAGAGAAGAAGGATTGTTTTTGTAAAACCAAATACAAAGCTTTGTTCTAAAAAACTTTTTGTAGGATAGCAGGGTTCGAATGCTGAATAGAAATTTCTGTTGTGGTGCAGCTAGAGGTGTCACGAAGCCATAGGCTCATTCCATCTCTACTTATAGTGTAACTCTTATTATTGTTGTGCTGGGATGAGAAGATACCCATCCGCATGTGTGCGTGTGTGAGATGCCTCACTTTCCTACTCTCCAAAGACAGACTTCTGTCTGACATGGGGCTCATAGTACCTCAGGAGTGCAATTCTCTTAGTGATCTCTTTAAGTGCTCTGTAGCCAGGGTGGCAATGGTTTCCTGCCCCCCAAATTAGAGTGGTCATCATGTTGTGGGCCTTCTTCAATCTTTTGATGCTGTTTTTATTATTTAACCTACACTAGTGTTAATGTGGTGACAACTGAGCAACAATTTCCTAATTCATACGACTCTTTTGGAAAGATTTGGTCTTTTTGTCCCATCCATATAGTGCTGTGGATTAGTCCTCTTCTGAGATTCAAAGTCCACTATGTTACCACCTGCTGGAGAGTGGATGAAGTGTCATGTTACTATAAATGAGAAAACTGCACATCTTACATGTGTTGAGGAATTTATGTAGTGGAACATTATACAAGATGATGCAGAAACAAAAATAAACCAAAATCAAGACCAACCAACCAACCAGACAAACAAACAAACAAAAAAAACAAAGCCACCTCAAAGGCAAAAAGGATTCTTAAAGTCTTACTAATGCACTTCACATGAAGAAATCTTCTCAGTGACAAAGGTTTCTGGGCCATTGGAAATCATTACCATAGTGATATATCTGTCAATTCACAGAGCAATTTATAGGTAAATAATGATTATTTACATATGTCTTGCATCTTTATTCTCCTTCACTTAGATAACAATAGTGTAAATCAACCAGTTAATGGGATTACAATAATATAAATAAAAAAGAATGTGATCTGGGATTTTCAGGGTAGGAATCCTGGACATCTAACCTAATATTAAAGGACTATGGCTTTCTAATTAAATACTTGCTTCTAAGAGTAGAGTAAAACACTGCATACGTTTAGAAAGGATCTTGGCATTCTGGCAGCATAGCTGAAAAGGTGAATGTCTGTAATGGACAGATAAAAATGGTCAAATGACTTCAACTTTCCAACTGGGTTTTTGAATCAGAAAAAGTGATTAATTGATCCACAAGCTACTGAAGATACTACAAGTGAAATCAACGGAGATAAGTAAAAGGTTTTAATGGTGGCATTTTTAACGATTCCCAGCTGCAACAGCAACAAGAGGAAGTGGGAAAAGATACACATTAGCAGACCAATGAACATGTTTTGGGGATTTAATCACTTCATTATCTATGCCACTTAGACCCCTGTATTCACAACCTCCACTAAGTGTCTTTCTGCATTTTTTTTTGTTTGTTTTTGCTTGTTTATCTGTTTTCTTAGTACTTTCCTATAGCTGGAAACCTTTCCATCCTTTTCTTTTGCCTTGGAGAAGCATGCTGGCAGCAAAAGGAAACCCCAGTAATTCATATTGGAAGAAGAGCTGGCTGATAAAGTTAGCTGTACTTCTTCAGTCTTGTCCCACACTGAACTGTTAGTGGGACAGGCGGAATAGCAGCAGGGTCGAACAGCCTTTGACAGGATCAAGCAACCCCTCTTAGAACCATTGTTTAGGATCTCTGCAGGTAGACATATGTTGCTGTAATATTTAGGTGAGGGTGAGGGTCAAGATTTTCTTCAAATAAAATTATACTTGTGCCTGTGAAATAATGACATGCATCTAGGACCTGAGGCACCAAGTGTGGCTCTGTATCATATAAAGCTTAGTTTATTTCTAAGGAAAACTACATACAGCTTGCTGCAAGCAGGAAATTTCCAACATTTTATTGTCAACAGACTTGGGGATAACTGGTTTGTTTGTTTTCTTCCACACCCACATTCTTCCAAGAGAATCAGTATTTAGGAAGCTGACCTAAACATCAGATGGAGCAAGCCCCCTGGGAAACAGTTTTAACAATTCTTAACAGAGGGTTGTTAAATGAGACATTTGATTTTTTTCTTTTTTTTTTTTTCTTTTCTTTTCTTTTCTTTTCTTTTCTTTTCTTTTCTTTTCTT
>CM021697.1:59621542-59664070 GCA_011074415.1 Stictonetta naevosa
GAAGGAAGGAAGGAAGGAAGGAAGGAAGGAAGGAAGGAAGGAAGGAAAAAGATAAACACTATCTTCTTCCTAATGAGAAAAGCAGGGCACAAAGCTGAATTCCCTGAAAATGATGAAGAATGTGTAGGTAGTACTAACTTTTTTTTTTTTTTTTTTTTTTTAATATATATATATATATCTTGGAGTCTATGTAGGCTGCACTAATGTAATGTATTGATACTTCAGAGAAACAAGGAAATGGTTTTCAATTTCATTTACTTAATGGTCTATAGATTGAGTTCCAACCAGATCTGGACAGTAGTCAGTAAACCTTCAGTATGTCATTTTGTGTATATCATCTTTTACTCAAATCATTTGGAGATGACAGAGCATAGCTGCTGCACACTCAGGTCTCATCTTCTTAGGAAGCTGAAGTGATATGTGACAATCTGGACCTTGGTAGGAAGAGCACAAAGGAATAAGCAGAAATGAGAAGATGATAATTGATATGAAGACAATGTATCATCCGGATGCATAGATGATTTAAAATATATGGATTTTGTTTAAAGGCCACATCGTTGTTAGCCAAATCACTTCTTTTCCTACATTTCTTCTTCTTTTTCTCTGCTACTCATAAAAACAAGTGACTTCAGCCCCAAGATAAGGCATATGGAAATCAGCAGCAAAGTCCTTTTGGAACTCCTTGATCACTGACATGTGATCAACCACTGTTCTGGTATTGTCAGAGAAGAAATAACACTTTCTGGCCAAGCCTGCAAACAATTTTGTCTTTTTCCTTACCTTACAAGGTGCTTTCTGTCAACTGTAGTCATATCCCTGTCCAGTCTATGAATTTGGAGGAGGTTAATGAGAAATTATTTAAGACACATTTTAACTTTACTTACTAAAGTCAACTGTAATAATTTTGGATTTCTCACCTTACTGACCAATTTTCCTGGAAATTGTGTTTGTAAAGCTCTAAATTCCTATGCATTAATTTCTTCCCTGTATTCTGCATTTTTACCATGAAATAGGAACTGGTACTATAATATCCATGATTGCACTTGAATATGAAAACCAAAATAGCATACTTACTGTGTAAAAATGTTTATTGTCATATATAAGATGACGCCTGTACAACTGTGTTAACTGTCTCACTTCATAGCAGAGGCTAAAGAGTTTGTTATGTATTAATATATAATCAGACAGATTGCTGTGGCAGAGGAGATTTTTTTTTTTTTTCCAAATTTGGAAGGAAAGTTGGTCAGAGATTGCTTCGTCTTAGGGTTCATTCCCATGACCCTGGGATGCATGTCATCAGGCCCCATCCAGAATGCAGATGTAACTTAATTGTTAATATTTTCACAATTTTCAAAAGCTGGCTAGTACCAGTCACATTCGTTTGGTACCAGCCTTTTCACCTTCACTAGGTAAGAAGGTAAAATAAGCTCCCCAATAAACTCAACAAGAGAAATGCAGGAAGCTAACCCTAAAATGTGAGAACAACTAAGGACTTCAAGTTTTAGCCTAGGACATTATGTTTTCTGCTGCATCATTTTCATTTGGTCTCAGCAAGAGCACAATTGCCTATTGATTAATAGATATCCACTATAAAGGATTCAATAGGTGTTTTTGCATATGCTGACTCCTAAATGCAGAAAACTGAGCTAAGTGAAAAGAAATTAACACAGCCTTTCCCTGCGTAGCCTTCCTTGTCTCGTCACTACACTCCCTTCTTTCCTCTAAGCCTCCTTCAAGGACTGAAAAGCTGCTGTAATATCTCCCTGGAGCTTTCTCTTCTGGCCAGCTCTCTCAGCCTTTCTTCACTGGAGAGGTGCTCTGATCATCCTGTGGCTCTCCTCTCAAAGTGCTCTAACAGGTCCATGTCCTTCTTGTGCTGGGGGCCCCAGAGCTGAGCACAGTACTCCAGGTGAGATCTCATGAGAGTAGAGTAGAGGAGAGAATCACCTCCCTTGGCCTGCTAGTCACACTTCTTTTGATGCAGCCCAGGATACAAATGGCTTTCTGGGCTGCAAGTTCACATTGCTACCTCATGTAGAGTTTCTTGTCAACCAACACCTTCAGGTCCTTCTCATCAGGGCTGCTTTCAATCAAATTTCTGCCCAGACTGTATATGTGCTTGTGATTGCCCTGGCCCAGATGCAAGACCTTGTGCGTGGCCTTGTTGAACCTCAAACTGTTCACATAGGCCCACCTGTCAAGCCTGTCTGGGTCCCTCTCCCTAGCAACCCTTCTCTTCAGCATGTCAACTGCACCACTCAGCTTGGTGTTGTCCTCAAACTTGTTCAGGTTGCACTCAATCCCATTGTCCATGTTGCCAACAAAGATGCTTCACTAGCTCCTTTCATAGGCTTCATAGATACTTCACTTTTAAATAATGAAGGCATTACATTTGTTGGTGTTGATGGTCTATTATACCATAGAGATCCTTGAAACTATGAATAAAAACTTGTCTGAGGGAAATAGGGTGAAAAGTGTACTTCAGGCAAAAAGGCAAAATAAGAGAGAAGATAGGAAAAAGGCATGAGTTGGGAAATTGACCATGAAAAAATGAGAAATGAGAACAAGTGGGAAGTGATAGAAACAAACCAAGACCTTATCTCTGGCAGGTAAGAAAATAAATGGAGCAAGCAGATGGAGAAATCTGTGTTTTTACATGTTCAGACCCCAGATTTTTATGATGCACTCAGGCATACATGTTTGTGTCTCCCAAAGACATTTAAAGAACTCACCTTTAAAAAAAACATGTTCAGAAATACTCGCAGTTTACAGTGTGTGGGCCCCACTCTATGATTATTTTGAAACCTGACTTACTACTTTTGGCGTCGGGGTAGGCAAAACCATCATTATTGTTAAGCTCATCTCTACAGACCATCTGGTCTGTCTAGCATCCCATCTGTCTTTGCTGTTTTCAGGGCTGCACATTGGCAGAGTAAATCTCTGAGGGTAGTCTTGAAAGGCATGTTGAAGTTTGTCAGCAAGAAAGGTGCTGCTGGCTCAGGATGAACACATCATATTTTATTTTACATTATTACTGTTTGTACATCTGATAGGCCTTCCAACAGCCACTGTTGTAACTCTTCTTCCTTGTATGACAATGTTTCATAATTCTTGACCAACAGATAGAGCAGGAAACAACACATTGCTCTCAGTGTAGTGAGAATTAGAACACATTCTTCCCTCTTTGCTAATTCACATGAAGATTTTAGCTTTAATGATGAGAGCAGGGAAACAAATAAACAAACAAACCTTAGTATTTGATGTGGAGACCAGTCGTAGGAGCTGGCAAGAGGATAACCATAAACTAATCAATTTCAATTAATGCAGAATCTCATTCAATTATACTTGTTTCTTTCCACAACATTGGACTCCTGGAACTTCAGCATATGGTTATTTGCCTCTCTTGTAGGTGTCAAGATGTTTATAGATCAGAAAGCACATTATTGTCAATCTGTTACTGGAGATAGATGCTTCATGTATTTTTTATTTTTATT
This sequence comes from Stictonetta naevosa, assembly GCA_011074415.1. Lineage (NCBI taxonomy): Eukaryota > Metazoa > Chordata > Aves > Anseriformes > Anatidae > Stictonetta > Stictonetta naevosa. Next base: position 59,625,037 of record CM021697.1, read on the forward strand.
ATTTATTTATTTATTAATAATTCACAATGCCTGTAGTAGCATCCCAAGAAAAAGGAAAAAAAAATAAGATTTTTATAGCTTGTCCCTGCTTATGGTTGCTAGAAATGAAGGCACTAGGAGAGCTGTTATCGTGACTCTAACATGAAATAACAATCTATGATCTATGTATGAAGAAAATGTTAGTATTACAGCTCAAGTGTTCAGACAGTAAATTGTTTTACAGCACTTCAGTCTAGGATTTGATCATTTCATTTTATTTTTTTAATGTGGGTCTTTTCCTTTCATTATTTTATTTTCAAGATTTTCAAGATTTTAAATATAATGAACTCATACCTCATACAGAGAATGACCTTTTGAAGGTAAGATTTTGCAGTCTTAGCAGTTGCTGTAATCTACATATATTTAATGAAAACCATCACCTTTCTCATTTGTTTCATACTTTCCTATGTAAGCATAATTCATAGCCTGTGACCTTCTGTTACTTGTATAGTTTATCTCTGAAACATAGGCAGGAGACTGCAACCTCTGTAGAAAACAAAGGATTAATCAACATGGCATGAACTTGATTGTTCTCAGAAAACAAAAATGTAATCTGTTCAAATCCCTCAGTGTCTGCTGGGCAGAACTGATGGAAACTTCAAGTGTATGATGGTGTTCTCATCTTGTAAACTCACCTGCCCCAGGCAACGCAGTGACAACCCTATGTGCACTGAGATAAAAAACAAAATAAAGTTGGGGGGGAAAAAAAAAAAAAAAAAAAAAAAAAAAACTTTTGAGTTACACATTATAAAGGCAAAAGGAATTTGTCAATTTATAGAGCATTGTATGAGAATTACACTCCGTCTACAGGGCTGTTAAATGCTAGTCTTACTGCTTCATTGCAAGGCGTGACAAGAATTCAAAGAGAGCAAATATTTCATTTAGTGATACCAGAGGTCATAACAAACTTTAGGGAGGTTGAAATGATAATGGTGACCTTACTCCACAGGGAGGAGACCGAAAGAGAAGAACACAGTGTAAATTATGCAAAAGAAAATCTCTCTTATGAAAAACCCTGGGAGCTGGAAACAGAATGAGATAAAGAATTGCCTGCATGTTTGAGACTTTATTTGGACGGCCATGTTGTCCATACTGTAAAACTCAGTATTCATTCTCAGAATATTGTTGTATGGAATGCCATGGTTAGGCATGCATTAGAAGATGTACACATTTAGTACGCAGTCCATACTGGAAAAGAAATATATATGTTGAGGAGGAGGAGACATAAGTCACTCAGCAGTGGTTTTCATTTGTATTACTGTTCTGAGGAAAGTTTCTGTGCCTATTAGATAACAAGAAAGTTTCAAAATAGAGAGCATTTTGTCTTCTTTGCTGGAAGATAAATTATTGGCTTCCATTTATCACTAAAATTGAATGGGGTGCCTAATCAATATCTGGTACTACCTATCTATTGTTCTAGATGGCTTCTGTAGAACAGAAAAAAAAAAATAATAATAAAAAAAATGAAAGCAACAAACCTTTCAGTGCATCAGCTTATGAAAAGAAAGGGTAAATGTGAATCACTTAGATCATTCTGCAGAGCCACAAATTACAAATAGCTGTATTGCAGAGAAGGAATGATTTTCTGACTTCCAAGTATGGCTAGGACACTTATATTTTGCACTTCAGCAGCCTTACCAACACTGATGTCCAGGAACTTGCCCCTGCAAAACATCAGATCTGGTAGTTCACACACTTCAAATAAAAACATCAGTTTTCTTCTGTGAAAGCTCATTAAAGACATAAATACAGCGTATTATTTTAGTAATCTGGAGAATACATACTATAATATTATCCCTTGTGGTTATTTTGAATTCTTCATCCTTATATTCAATATCAAGTGTTTAAAAATAAATAGTGCTTTTGGATTTAGATATTTTCTCTTAGATTATATTTACCAAATAAAATGAGAATTTGAAAATCTGAAAAAATGAGAATTGGAATCTAAAGAAAATCTCAAGTTGTGTTCCCATTTGTGCTTTACCTGTCCACCTCTTATAATGCAAACAACTAATTACTATGAATGTTAAGAGCCATGAAGAATAAGATGCAGCACTCCAGCACTCATGAGCTCATTTTGATGTCCAAATTCATCCTTACCTAATCTTAGATTATTCTTGGTTAGATGCCTGTCTCCTCTTAATAATCCAGCAGAGGAAAAGAAGAAACTTCAGAAGCAGTTCAATTCTAATGTCATTTGACTTCAATGGAAAAACATACTTGCTGAAATGCTCATTTACCAATATATGATGGACTTTCTTTTCCTTGCCTAACCAACTACCATGAATTAATTTTATATACCACTAAGATATTATAAGGATAGGGGTGAGATTTTACTAATGGGGTGAATGGAGATATCATTCAATGTAAGGTAAAAACACATAGAAAACAAACAAACAAAAAAAGAAACTTGTGGCGTAACAAGGCAGAAAAGTAATAGGGCAAGGGTGTTAAGTTTGATGATAAAATAGAACATGGATTCGTTCAGAAGTTGTGCTCAGAGAACTGAAAGAGGAGATGAAACATGAATTTTATGCTAAAATCTGAAAGATGCAATAAAGGAGTGTAGAAAGACTGTTTGTCCTGGAGGAGTAAATTTCTGCTGTTATCAGACAGATTTTCATTGTGGTTGCAATAAGAGATTCCTACTTAAGAATGTAACTTAATTGCACCAAGTCCGTGATAGCAAAAGATGACCCCCATCCCCATTGAATGTGTCATCTGAGCAGACAAGCAGAAAGAGAGGTAATAATCCTTTCTAAAAGAGAATAGCAAAGGAAGTCAGCTGCAGTTTTTAAAGGGAACTAAGGGCACGTACACATGCCCCATTCTTTGATTTTTTTTTTTTTTAATATATATATATATTATGACTTGGGTGCAGAAGCTATCTTTCCCACACCTTGGCCGATGCCTGAAATTTGAGGCCATCATATGTCTTCATAGTTTGTTTCTTACAAAATGGACCGCTGTGTTTGGATTATGGACATAAGGAGATCTAGTGTATGGTGTTTTATTTTTTATTTTTTTAATTTATTTTCCATGCGAAATCCCAATTCACAGAGAGGCTACTAAACTGGTTATCTTCAGTTTGAGGTGAGAGGACACATCCATTTTTCAGCTAATAAGTTTTTTAAACTTTCTAGTAAGATTTCTGAATGTGTTAAGTGCGATCATGATTTTGATGTTAATGCAGGCCTACTAACATCTTACTGAAGTATGCCATGAATTTCACAGACCACTGTAAATACATTTTCAGATAACTTTCATTGTTGACTGACCAGTAAAACAAAGATGGAAGACTTTTGATGCATCAGTTACTCATTTATACTACCTTGTAATGTTTTGGAGAGTCTCTGAATCTAAACCCAATTTGTGTAATGAATCTGGATATCTGTATGTAAAATGCCAGTTGTTCTAAGACTAGAATAAATGCCAGTGAATTGAAAACTAGTGAACTGTGAGATTTTAATCCAAATTATAAAGTGATAAGGTAATTTGAAAATGCTAAGGTAAGTATTATCCCTGTAAGAATGCCTCAAAAACTAAACAGGTTTTGTTAAACACTTATGTGTACCACATCCAGAAATCAAGCAAGCAACTTCAACCAAGTACACTGAAATGGGGCTGAAAAACGCACATGACTTTTGATGAGAAAAGGAGTTTGGAAACCTAATTTCTAATGGTCAGGTTTCATTTTTTTTGAAAGTTGTCATTCAGATATTCAGGTCTGGCTTTTCTAGTGACCAAACCTGCTTCCCTTTCTCCCTGGAATTTCTCCTTTATTTTCACAGAATCATGGAATCACAGAATAGTCTAGGTTGGAAGAGACCTCCAAGATCACCGAGTCCAACATCTGACCTAACACTAACAAGTCCTCCACTAAACCGTATCCCTAAGCTCTACATCTAAACGTCTTTTAAAGACCTCCAGGGATGGTGACTCCACCACTTCCCTGGGCAGCCTATTCCAGTGACTAACAACCCTTTCAGTAAAGAAGTTTTTCCTAATATCCAACCTAAACCTCCACTGGAGCAATTTTAGCCCATCCCCCCTCGTCCTGTCACCAGGCACGTGGGAGAATAGACTAACCGCCACCTCGCTACAGCCTCCTTTAAGGTACCTGTGGAGTGCGATAAGGTCACCCGAGCCTCCTCTTATCCAGGCTAAATAGTCCCAGCTCCCTCAGCCGCTCCTTGTAAGACTTGTTCTCCAGACCCTTCACCAGCTTTGTAGCCCTCCTTTGGACTCGCTCAAGCACCTCCATGTCCTACTGGTAGTGAGGGGCCCTAAACTGAATACAGTACTCGAGGTGCGGCCTCACCAGAGCTGAGTACAGGGGGACAATCACTTCCCTGGGTCTGCTGGCCACACTGCTTCTTATGCAAGCCAGGATACTGTTGGCCTTCTTGGCCACCTGAGCACACTGCTGGCTCATATTCAGCCGACTATCAACCAATACTCCCAGGTCCTTCTCTGCCAGGCAGCTTGCTAACCACATATCTTCCAGCCTGTAGCACTGCTTGGGGTTGTTGTGCCCCAGGTGCAGGACCCGGCACTTGGCCTTGTTGAACTTCATACAGTTGGCCTCGGCCCATCGGTCCAGCCTATCCAGATCTTCCTGCAGAGCCTTCCTACCCTCAAGCAGATCGACACATGCACCTAACATGGTGTCACCTGAAAACTTACTGAGAGTACACTCGATCCCCTCATCCAGATCATCGATAAAGATGTTAAAGAGGACTGGCCCCAGTACCGAGCCCTGGGGGACTCCACTGGTGACCGGCCTCCAACTGGATTTGACTCCATTCACCACAGCTCTCTGGGCCCGGCCATCCAGCCAGCTCTTAACCCAACAAAGCATACGCCAGTCCAAGCCATGAGCAGCCAGTTTCCTGAGGAGAATGCTGTGGGGAACAGTGTCAAAAGCCTTATTGAAGTCAAGGTAGACCACATCCACAGCCTTTCCCTCATCCACTAAGCATGTCACCTTGTCATAGAAGGAGATGAGGTTCATCAAGCAGGACCTGCCTTTCATAAACCCATGCTAACTGGGCCTGATCGCCTGCTTGCCCTGCAAGTGCCGCATGATGACGCTCAAGACAATCTGCTCCATGAGCTTCCCTGGCACTGAGGTCAAACTAACAGGCCTATAGTTCCCTGGGTCTACCTTCTGGCCCTTCTTGTAGATGGGCATCACGTTTGCTAGCCGCCAGTCGAGTGGGACCTCCCCTGATAGCCAGGACTGTTGATAAATGATGGAAAGCGGCCTGGCCAGCTCTTCCGCTAGTTCTCTCAATACCCTCGTGTGGATCCCATCCGGCCCCATCGACTTGCGTACATCCAAATGCTGTAGCAGGTCGCCAACCATTTCCTCGTGGATTGTGAGGGCCACATTCTGCTCCTCATCTCCTTCCACCAGCTCAGGGTACTGGGCATCCAGATAACAACTGGTTTTGCTGCTATAGACTGAGGCAAAGAAGGCGTTAATCCCCTCAGCTTTTTCCTCATCTCTTGTAACTACGTTTCCCCCCAGTAAAGGGTGAAGATTCTCCTTAGTCCTCCTTTTTGTACTGATATATTTATAAAAACGTTTTTTGTTGTCTTTAACAGCAGTAGCCAGATTGAGCTCCAGATGAGCTTTGGCCTTTCTAATTTTATCCCTGTACTGCCTCACAACATCCTTATAGTCCCCCTGAGTGGCCCGCCCTCTTTTCCAAAGATCATAAACCCTCTTTTTCTCCTAAGCTCGAGCCACAACTCTCTGTTCAGCCAGGCCGGTCTTCTTTCACGCCTGCTCGTCTTTGGGCACATGGGGACAGACCGCTCCTGAGCCATTAAGATTTCTTTCTTGAAGAGCGCCCAGCCTTCCTGGGCACCTCCCAAGGGACTCTGCCAACCAGTGTCCTGAACAGCTCAGAGTCAGCCCTCCAGAAGTCCAAGACAGCGGTTTTACTGGTTCCCTTCCTTACTTTGCCAGGTATCGAGAACTCTACCATTTCGTGGTCACTCTGCCCGAGACAGCCCCTGACCACCACATCTCCCACCAGTCCTTCTCTGTCAGTGAACAGAGGATCTAGCGGGGCACTTCCCCTGGTAGGCTCACCAACCAGCTGCGTCAGGAAGCTATCTTCCATGCTCTCCAGAAACCTCCTAGACTGCTTTCTCTGGTCTGTGTTGTGCTTCCAGGATATGTCTGGGAAGTTAAAGTCCCCCACCAGAACAAGCGCTGACGATTTTGCAACTTCTGCCAGCTGTCTGTAGAACTCCTCATCCGTCTCCTCATCCTGGTTTGGCAGTCTATAACAGACCCCCATCACGACGCTTGCCTTGTTGGCCTTTCCGCTGATCCTAACCCATAGTGACTCAACCTTATCATTCCCAGACTCAAGTTCGACAACATCAAAACACTCTCTAATATAGAGAGCCACTCCACCACCCCTTCTGTGTTGCCTGTCCCTTCTGAAGAGCCTATAGCCCGACATTGCAGAACTCCAGTCATGATAGTGGTCCCATCACGTTTCCGTGATGGCAACCAAGTCATAACCTGCCTGCTGCACAATGGCTTCCAGCTCCTCCTGCTTGTTGCCCATGCTGCATGCATTAGTGTAGATGCACTTCAGTTGAGCCTTTGCCTTCTCCCCCAGCCTTGCCATTGTTCTCCCTGGCACAACTCCAACAAGCTTTGTTTCATCCCCATCCCATTTCTTACCTAGTTTAAAGCCCTCTGAATGAGCCCTGCCAGCTCCTGGGCAAGGATCCATTTTCCCTTTGGAGACAGCTGGGACTCGTCTGCGGCCATCAGGCTGGGTGCCGAGTAAAGCGCCCCATGGTTGAAGAACCCAAAATTCTCGTGTTGGCACCAGCCTCTGAGCCACGTGTTTATCAGGTGGGCTTTTCGTGTCCTCTCTGAACCCCTCCCTGCCACTGTAGGGATGGACGAAAACACCACCTGTATTCCCGCTCCGTCCACTAACCGTCCCAGCCCCCCAAAGTCACGTTTTATAGCCTCCAGGCTTCTCTCATCAATGTTATCACTGCCAGCCTGGACTATCAGTAGTGGGTAGTAATCGGAGGGGTGAATCAGGTTGGGAAACCTTCTGGCAACGTCCCTGACCCTGGCCCCAAGGAGGCAGCAGACTTCCCTACGGGTAGGATCAGGCCGACAAATAGGGCCCTCTGTTCCTCTGAGAAGGGAGTCGCCCACAACAATCACCCTTCTTTCTTTCCTGGTGGAAGCAGTCTTGAGGCATGAAGCAGACTTCCTCGCCCTAGGCTTCCTGGGTAAACTTTCTACCACATCCTCATCCACCTCTGTCTCAAGCTCCAGGGCCTCAAATCTGTTGCATAAGGGCACCTGGGAAGGTGGGGCAGGTGGGGGGAGGGGGGGCGTTTCCTGCAACATTGAGCAGGAACCTGTCTCCATTCCTCCTCCACTCCTGGGTCCCTTCCCTCTGCCCGATAGCGACCAAGCAGGGGGTCCACCCCCCTTTGGGGAGTCTCACTCCGGTGCCTCTCCTTCAGGCCTTGCAGGGAGTTGTTCCACCAGTCTGTCTCCCGCTCGCACTCCCTGATGTCCCTCAACCTCTCCACCTCCTCCTTGAGTCTGCAACCAGGCGGATCAGGTCATCCACCTGCTCGCACCTCACGCACACAGTATCTCTGCCTCCCTCAGAAGGCAGCAGCAGGCTCTGACACTCCCTGTATCCAGAGACCTGAATTGCCGCATTTTTGAGCGGGCAGTCTGTCTGGGTGGCTACAGACTTTCTAGAGAGAGCTCTCTGCCTAGAGTGGACCATTGAGGCCTAGCTAGTGGTAGAAAGCAGTCAGATGAGTTGTTCTTAGGGACGGGGGGATCGCTCTGCCCTCCCTGCTCGCCCTGCCTGCGTGAACTGCCGCGCAAACTGCTGCGCCCTGCCCTTCCGACACTTTTTGGTAGTGTTTGTATAAGTAGGCCATCTAAACCTTGTATGAAACCTGGCATGTTCCTGAATTATAGGTGAGAGATTATAAAAAAGTGTAGCGTAAGGAGGGTTTGGATGAAGAATGTACTAGAACATTTTTTTTTTAGAAATGACACATAAAGTGCTTTGAAGTTTATGCAAGAAAAATCAGTAAGAGGTGGCAGTCATGACTGCAGAACTCCAAGTAAAATGTCTTTCAGAGGCTGTGAGCTATAATTAAATGAGAAGGGCCCAAGGGCACTCCGTTATGGATACTTATCCAACTTTTAAATAGAAAAGTTGACAATGCCAAATACTTTGTGTCCAAGAGGGAAAAAAAAAAAAAAAAAAAAAAATCATTGCCCTCTCCACACTAGAATATTATTATTAGTTCTGTGATACAATTGTCTTTGATACTGTGTTTTGCATGCATTGTATAAGCTAAACAATACCAAAAGTGCTTTGAGGCAAAATCTAGGAAGAATTACTGCCCTAAAAGAATGTCAGAAAAATAACTGCTCTTCACAGACTGATAACTTATATGAGACTGAGCAGTGCAGAAAAATGAAAAGGAAAATAAGAGCAAGTCAGGTGAAGAGCTCAGCCTGTCAAATGGTAATACAAATTTAAAAGTTACATAGAACACCTTGAATTATGAAATGACAATGACTTTTGCCAAGATGATCAGTGATATTATTTCTAATAGCAAAATAGTAAAATAATGCTCCCATACTGGCTACAGGATCTGTGGGATACGGTAAGTGAAATAAGTCTTGCCACTGTCTTATTTTATTTACTTACTTTTATTTTATTAATTTAATTTATTTATTTAGGATTACTTGTCAATACTGATCTGCTGCTTTTAACCATTGGGAGAAAAATCAATACTTTAAAGAAAAGCTAAAAGACAATTTTGTATAGATAGATAGATAGATAGATAGATAGATAGATAAAAAGTCTATTAAACTGACATTAAACACAGATACATTTCCCCTTATTTCTAGGTGATAAATGAGTGAGAATACTGGAGATTGACTGTGACTGATGGTCACAGTCAGCCACAGTCCAGGGTCTACAAAATTCCATCCTCTTTGAACAAAGCCAGTGTCAGCTCTGGGGACATTTGTCTCTTGAAGAGTTCTTAATATTAAGCCATGTTAACATGAGCCATTTATTATTCCATCCATTTTCCAGGGAACAGAACCAATTAAGCAAAATCATCTGTCAGGAACCCCAGATGATTTAAGCTGTTATGTCACCACTGATACTAATAGAGTTATGCTGAGTTGCACTTACTTAGATTCTCCCCCAAAAACCTTTCCCTGCAAACCACAGCCCACTGCAGCAAAGAGACCAGAATGAAGCTTTGGAGAAACGAGTATTATGCCTTTGTAAAGCAGGATTCATTTCATTTGGAGAACACCATATCAGAGGTACACATAAGCAGATCAACAAGGAGGGACCTGGGGATTCTCCTGAGCGTTCTTTCCTCATGTCCTGGCCCCCTTTCCAGCTGTGCATGTTTTTTAGAGGTCAGGGTCTACACTGAAGTTTGAAAACATATGGCAGCATTTCCCTGTGGGATTTCTACAAAATATCTTTTACTGGAACCAAAGACAAACAATACTTGGCTGAATAAAATTAATACTTAGGAACAACTTGTGGGCTGCTCCTTATCCCACCTTGATTGTCAAAAATATGACGCGGGATGAAAATTAAATTTTCCTAAGAGAATAAATGGAAAAAAAAGTTGGGTCCTTTAACAATAACATATACAAGTGCTTGTGTTTATCTGGGATAAGACTTTTTGGAAGAAAAAATTCTCTAGGGAGAACATATGTAATGAACAGATTATCGGTGACTCACTTAAAGACACAAAGTTTTATCTAAATATGAAACAGTCCATGACTCACAACACAAAAGACTTTGAGGGCACGGACATTGTAAAGCTGGTCAGAGGATTAGTCCAGGTAAGTGAAACATTCATTCCTGGATGGTTAGTACTCTGGTCAATATTTTATTTTACTATATAACTGTCTAGTGTGCAGCTGAATGCCAGGTCTTGCTTAGGACCTTCTGATATCACTTTATGAAGACATAAAAATATCATGCTTAATCAATCTGTACTGCATACATAATATACAGGTATGTCTGGGACTTCCAGCAGAACTCGGTATTATTTAGAGAAAACGATACCAGACTCAGGTTCAAGTGAGGTTATAGTGCATATGGCCAGTGTAAAAATGGATCATGTGATGAGAAAAGAGAACCTTACTGAACTTAGTCAATGATACCTATCAGCATCCCAGTTTGGAAGAGGAAAAGTGGTCTATAAGGGACTATAGCATCCAGCAATGAAGAAAAGAAGATGACTGGAAACAGTTAGGAAACAACGTTATCGGTTTTGTTTTCTTTGCCAAATTCTGAATGTCAACTTCCAGGGAAACTTCTTTTACAACTTCGGTGGTAAAAGGGATAAAGAAAAGATAGAAATGATAAAAAACTAAAAATATCATACATTCTATGATCTATTTAATTATAATAAATGTTTTTCCCATTTGATAACTCTGATTCCAATCTTGGTACATGGTTCAGTAGCACTGACTATTCATTATCTGTCATTAATTCACACTTGCACTATCACGTAGATTTATCCAACAGGCAAACAGCAAGCAGAATACTCAAAACTGTACACAGGAACTATCTGAGGACCTCACGGGTCCACAGGACAGGGCCAAAAAAAAGCAAAGGCAAAGCTTACTAGTCTTCATGGTCAAATGAACAATCTTTAAATGAAGGTACAGTAATGATTTAAATTCAGTTAATAATTTCATTTCAGTGGTTCATCATGTCCTGTTGATGAACTGAGAGCTGCTGCACTGTGGGGCTTAGTGCCACTAGGACAGCCACTAAGTAAATTTATGTGTTCTTGTCCTTTTTCCTCTCAGCATTGCATTATTGGAAGCAGTCAGTGTGTAAAAACAAGTAAAGCTAGGCAGAAAACATGTTTTCCACACAATCAGTTCACAAATAATGAGACTGTTTCCATGCATGTTGTTAGCTTTCTCCCTCACATCTATTGTCAGTGAAATTCAATGGAATGGATTATGAAAATAAAAACGCAAAAATATTCTGGTTATGGAGAAGTGGGAAAAACTTCAAGCCACAACAAGGTAGATTCTAAACCTCAGTGGTTATTTCTACAAATTCAGAAAACATTTCACCACACCAAGGGACAGGGTGTGGCAAAAGAATATAACAGCATAAAAAAACAGTTTACTTAAAACTGGCAGGCATTGGCCATAGCTAAACAGGATCAGTAATTTATTTTAATTCCTTTTCGATAGTTTATGTGAAGAACTGTTGCTAAGCAGAATATAGGCCAAATGTTGAACAAATGTGTATCCAAACAAATGTGTCCAAACCAATCCTTTCCTTCTTTTCAGGCAGAATTTCAGAAGAGATTCTTAATAATCTGTCCAGAACAAAGCACATCAGTGGTGCTGAAAGCTGAGGCAACCTAAAGGTAAAGAATACTTGTTGTAAGTTCTGAGAACCTCTCCCATTTACTTAAAATTAATGACAATATCAATTTAAAAGGAAGCCTAGCCTTGCCATTTATTTATTTATTTATTTATTTATTTATTTAGTGAAATATTTTTTAATTAGTCTCGGGGAGATATAAGATAAATTTTAAATACAGAGAATTCCATCTTAAATATGGTGAGAGGTTATAAATGACCAAAATGAACCTTCACATCAGGTCCCTGCTGAAGCCTGATTTTTTATTTTTTAATTTTTTTTTTTTTTTTAATTCAGCTGATCATAGTACAACAGACAACTTGGATACATAGTACTTCTTCAGAATAAATGCAAGAAAAAGACTGTTCCTAGTACAAAGTGTTTATACAGCTTCCAGGCCCAGACTAAATTTTCTTCTTATAGTAATCTTATAGTAGAATACCACTGATGGCTCATTTTCATTTACATTTATTTGATCATCAGGAAGATGCCAAAAGTAATGCCTGAACTTATGAAGACATATTCATGAGAAGAGAGGAGAATAATTAGTTCTACATGGGAGAGGACAAGCATAAAGGTTTTGCTCTTAGCATACCCTAGGTGATTCCTTCACTACTGGTGAATTGGCAGATAATTTAACAGGAAGCAGGAAAACATCTGACTATGGTTGTGTCCCAGTAAAATTACTTCATAGCGAGTGAGTTTACAGTTGTGCCAATACTAGCTTAAATATTTGGGTTTCAAAATACCCCCTCCCCCCGAAAACAAACCAACTAACAAGCAAAAACAATGATTTTTTTTTTACTAGTACAAAATTATGATTATGCTAAATCTAACTGTTAAAGTTATTTCCTGTATATAACATATTTTCTTTCTCATTAAAATAAACTGAATTTTATTATTGGGATCTGCAGATTGCTTTTGAGGATGTGTGATGTTTCTTGCTATGACAGAGAGCTCTCTGCTGTTGCAGATATGCAAAGGTGGAGCATAGGAAGTATTCTTAAAAATATTTTGTCTTTTAATTCTGAAATGGGCTATGATTTTGTATTTCCATTAGCTGTCCATGATCCGTTTCACTTTGGAGATGATCATTCTGCCAAAGCCAGCAAGACTTCCACATTCTCACTTTCATAGTCTTTGGTCAGTAAGTGGCATATCATTAATTGTCAAAAAAATTTCAAACAGGCACGAAACCTTTTGGAAAAACAGCATTTTTATTTTATTTTATTTTTTTAAAAAATTTTTGCCAAGATTGAAGACAGTGAGGACTGAGGACATGCCTGAGGCTGACTAAATTTCACTTTGTGGGAGCTTAGTATACTGCCATAAATTTCTGATGAGCTGTCATCGTTCAAGATCTGCCACTCAGTTGTCATTGAATGGCAATATCATCAAGTCAGCAAGGTTTTAGGATTATTACTGGAAGCTGATAATCCAAATACTTGGTACCCTTCATCTGCAGAATGGGAAAAAAGTAAAAAATCAATTCTGAACCATTTTGCTGGAACATACTGTTTTTGTATTTTACTGTAGATGTCTTACAGGAAAGAGGTTTTGATTGAGAGTGAACTAATTGCATTCATCTTTTTACAGTATTGGTAGTTTTGGAAGAATTGGTAGGATGCATTCTGGCACCCATAATTGACTAATTACGGATTATATTCTTGTTGTATTGTCTAAACATGTGACTGATTCCCAGCTTTTCCTGAATGATTAGATAGACTCAGTTATAAGTATTGAAGAGAGAGCAAGCTTTTCCCTTAAAAGATGGAGATAGACACATTTTTTTATTCTTTTATGTCTCAAAATTACATTCATTTCATGACATCTGTGGGAAAATGTAGCACTGACACTTGATTATATAACAAATCTGATTATTAAGATATTCATACTGCCATTTGTTTGGGTTGCCAATGAATTATCATACTGGAATAGAAGGTGTTGGGGATAAAGAATGTCTTAAAACAGATTGAATTTTGCTTACAAATTATGTCAATTTTCTCTGTCAGAAAATGTGGCCACACCTGATACCCAGGAAACATTTCAGCTATGGATCCCTCTCTGTACTGAGGAAATTTTCAGAAGGGTAAGACAGATACTGGCCTACTTTCAGGTTTAAAAGTCACTGTTACAACAATTGTGCCAGGTTGATGATTTGTTCTTGACTTTTAAATCTGAGAGAGAATGATATATTTGCAGCTAGATATTTTCTTTTGGAAAGTAAGTGGGAAGAGCAAAGGGCAGTACAGCCTTTTATACAAATTTACTGTCTTTCAGAATGAAAATTCATGTAAAGAGTGACAGCCTCTTTGCATTTTCTCAATGATGAAATAGAAGAAACAATAAATTGAGAAACCATCTACCCAGCTACTCATGATGACAACATGCTTCATAACCCCTATGGAATTTATATTTATTAACAATAAGAATTTTAAAAATAGTCAATTTTATTTTATATCACAAGGATAACATCCTAAAACTTACAGTTTACTCATAGTCTAACATAAGGCAGTCTTATGAGTTCAGAAGTCCTGCAAGATGTGTGGACTAATCCCACAGGTAAATCTGTTGTTTTCACAGGAAATGCCCAGGCACATTTTTTTTGTGAAATTGAAAATTGAAAGATAAAATCCTTTTTTTCCCCTAAGACTTAGCTAGCACACATCATATGTTTTTTTGGTAGTAAGGCTTAGTTAGTGTTCCAACTTCCTCATGTTTGTTGCTGACCTATGGTTAAAGGCACCATCCCAGCAGCAAGCTTCAAACAGACCCCAAATAACTCTGTAACACAGAGGACCTGGCATAAGAACAGGTCATCAATAAACCTTTGCTCATGGAGTCATATGCCACATACATTTATGAGGCTGAAATTCACCAATTTATTTTATGAGCAGGCGAAGAACAAGTATTAAATACTACTAGAATGAGGGCTGTGAATGTTCTCTGTGAGACACAGTGCACACATCATGCCTGTGACTGTTTTCAGGAACAAAACTAATACCCCTTCTCTTAAACTGGAAAAACATATCTAGCTCTAACTTGTCTCTGGCACCATGCTAATTCTTTAATTTCATTGTGAAAAGGGCACTGTGCTTTCCAAAGAAGGAATATATTTTATACATAGAGCACCAACACTGTGGTCTGATTCTTTGCCATCTAGATAAATCCATGTGACTGGGCTAAGATTAGGACTGCATGAAATGTTATACCAAAACCATATTTTTAATGTTACAACACAGTTTTTTTAGTTTGAAAATATCACTCTCTAAAAAAACAAAAACAAAAACAAACAATAAAAAACAGGTTATTTTACTTGAATTTTCACCAGACAATGAAAACATTTATTTTCAGTTCCTGTTGGGGCTGCATAATGAGTAAACTTCTGTGCTTGAAGGAACAAGAGGGCACAGGCATCCTGAAACAAACTGTGCTGAAGGGCTGCAGCTTTTCAGCTGCATTAATGTCAATCTGCAAGTAAATGCAAAATCTCTGATGTTTTGAATGTTCTGTTTCACATCAATTTTAGACTTGCTGTAACTTAAAAAAATAAAATAAAAAATCAGTGATGACATATTAGAATTTTCTTTGTTATTTATATGTGCACAGGTTCCTGGGTATGAATGTTTTCTCCCCAGATTGCCTCAAAATGTATGTCCTCCCAAGGATCGCATTTCCATGGGCATTTGTACATGTATGTTTCTAAAGGATCTGTAAAGACTGAAGCAGTGACACTCTAAGTGAGGTACCCCTTTACTTTCTTCATATGCTAGAAATAAACAGATGTAAACTTTGTCTTTGGAAGACAGCTTAATCTTACAGTGCTACTTGTTTATCAGAACTGTCACTGGGTTTTCTTCCATTCTCCAGGAGGCCTGTTTATGAGTTTCTGCTAATTTTACTGCATTTATGAGGAGCATCACAGGTACCCAGTGAACAGAAAGGCTAATCACACCAGTGTCTCTGCATCATGCACCTCTAGGATTTTTCTAAGCACTGCTACATTTCAGAGCTCTGTTGCTTTAGCTGTAGAGGGAATGAAGGGTGAAAGGGTCAGTCAATCTTGTCATGTCCACTCTGAATGAGAAAAGGTGGGGCTCAGGTGTCATGAACACACAAAAGATGGTTGATACTGCTGGACAATCAGCAACACCATCTTTCCATGTTTCTCCAAGCTGCCGGAGAGGAGCAGAGAAGTTTATGATAAAGTTACCACCTACACACTAAGTCCTGAGACACATGCAGAAGAGCAGATTGTTGCCTGAATTGCAGACCTCTAGACCTCTCACCTTAGTCTTTCAGAATAGATTGCCAGTCTGTACCATCAATGCTGTTTCTTCTGATCACCATGTTGTATGAACATCTGTTTAAAGTTAAAAAATAATAATAATAATTAAAAAAAAGACTGAGGAGTTAATGCCTTTGGTAATTAGGTATGAGTTGGCTCTAAGTAGAAAACAGTAGCAGTAGATAAAATTTCTTTTATTTCATTCATAATGCTGTGAAAATGTATAGTACCTCTCCAGCACCTATCAGTCATCATGTAAGTCAATTCTCTCTTCACTGCCTTGTGATCCATGCAGAAGTGCACTGTTTACTTAGAATCATAGAATATCCTGAGTTGGAAGGGACCCTTAAGGATCATCAAGTCCAACTCTTGACACCGCACAGGTCTACCCAAAAGTTCAGACCATGTGACTAAGTGCACAGTCCAATCTCTTCTTAAATTCAGTCAGGCTCGGTGCAGTGACCACTTCCCTGGGGAGCCTGTTCCAGTGTGCAACCACCCTCTCTGTGAAGAACCCCCTCCTGATGTCAAGCCGAAATTTCCCCTGCCTCAGCTTAACCCCGTTCCCGCGGGTCCTGTCACTGGTGTTAATGGAGAAAAGGTCTCCTGCCTCTCGACACCCCCTTACGAGGAAGTTGTAGACTGTGATGAGGTCTCCTCTCAGCCTCCTCTTCTCCAGGCTGAACAGGCCCAGTGACCTCAGCCGTTCTTCATACGTCTTCCCCTCCAGGCCTTTCACCATCTTCGTAGCCCTCCTCTGGACACTCTCCAACAGTTACATGTCCTTTTTATACTGTGGTGCCCAGAACTGCACACAGTACTCGAGGTGAGGCCGCACCAGCGCAGAGTAGAGCGGGACAATCACCTCCCTTGACCTA
This sequence comes from Stictonetta naevosa, assembly GCA_011074415.1. Lineage (NCBI taxonomy): Eukaryota > Metazoa > Chordata > Aves > Anseriformes > Anatidae > Stictonetta > Stictonetta naevosa. The sequence goes on from CM021697.1 coordinate 59,641,704, forward strand.
CTAGCGATGCCGTGCTTGATGTACCCCAGGACACGGTTGGCCCTCCTGGCTGCCAGGGCACACTGCTGGCTCATATTCAACTTGCTGTCTACCACGACCCCCAGATCCCTCTCTTCTAGGCTGCTCTCCAGCGTCTCATCGCCCAGTCTGTACGTGCAGCCAGGGTTTCCCCGTCCCAGGTGCAGGACCCGGCACTTGCTCTTATTGAACTTCATGCGGTTGGTGATCGCCCAGCTCTCCAACCTATCCAGATCCCTCTGCAAGGCCTTTCCACCCTCATTTGAGTCCACAACTCCTCCAAGTTTGGTGTCATCAGCAAACTTGCTCAAAATACCTTCTATTCCTACATCCAGATCGTTTATAAAAATATTGAAAAGTACCGGCCCTAAAATGGAGCCTTGAGGGACCCCACTGGTGACCGCCCGCCAGCCTGAGGCAGCCCCATTTACCATAACCCTTTGGGCCCTGCCTGTTAGCCAATTGCTCACCCATCGGATGATGTTTTTATTTAGCTGTATGGTGGACATTTTGTCCAGTAGGATCCTATGGGAAACCGTGTCAAAAGCCTTGCTGAAGCCCAAAAAAATCACATCAGCTGGTTTCCCTTGGTCCACCATACGGATGATCTTATCATAAAAGGAAATCAGGTTAGTTAGGCAGGACCTACCCTTCACAAACCCATGCTGGCTGGGACCAATGACTGCTTTGTCCCCCAGGTGCGCCTCAATAAGTTCGAGAACCATCTTCTCCATGATTTTACCAGGCACTGACGTGAGACTGACAGGCCTGTAATTGCTAGGGTCTTCTTTCTGACCCTTCTTGAAAATCGGCACAACATTTGCCAGCTTCCAGTCTACCGGGACCTCTCCAAATTCCCAGGATCGTTGAAAAATAATTGAGAGAGGTTCCGCGATGACGTCCACCAGCATACTTCCTAGTATGCTCTTAGAAAATATGTACTGCTATATCACTGCTATTCTTTGGAATTAATACAAAGCTTACCCAGAGACTACAGGATTTTATAGAGCTAGTAAACATGATTACTTGGAATTTAAACATGATTACTTGGAATTTAACTACACTTCTTTTACTTATTATATTTCATTAGTGATTCAGGAAGTGGGAGCCTGAATGGAACTGGGAGCACATTTTTATGTAATTCACTGGTGGCATCACACTGGAAACTATCACTATTGATAAGGTTCAGCATATTTTAAAAAACAATTGTTGCCCTTGTTAACTGGAATAATAGAAATGGGTTGAAATGCTAACACTGCAAGGTATACAGGCATATGCAGAAGAGCTTATACTATGAATTTTTGGCTACAAGCTGGGTCTTTTCAACTGGAACCACAAGAAGAAAAAAATGGGCACACTGGTTGATTAAGGTCTGGCTCTAAGCCATCAACATGATGTAGCTCTGAAACGGGCAAAAGTTTTTTGTAAGTACTGTGGGATAGTTAGCAAAGATGCATGCTACTGGGAAAACAATGGTGGAACTGTGTCCAATGAGTGTCACCTGCACAGAAAATTTCAGTATGAGCTCAAATGAATGGGGTTTGTGGTGTAAGCAGAAAAAAATAGAATTCTGATAGAATTTATTCTATCATAAGAAAATGGGCGAGCTGGGATTTTCAACTTACCATACTGGTTGTTAATAGAAGATATATCTATTTTTAAGTGTAGTGTGTTCAAAACAAGGAACAATGGGCTGGTTATTTGAGCTAAAAAGTTATAGTAGCACAAGAACAGGTGAAGATAAATTACCAGTGAATATATCCAGGTTACTTTTAAAGGGTTGTTAAGCAAAAGAAGAGAGATTCAGGAAAACTCTTCCTAGAGGAGCAGGCCGGGTAAACACCTTATTCTTTCAAAAGTCAAGAGAATTATTGTGGCTCCAACTGCCTGGGAAAGGAGGAAGTGAACTTCTAGACCCCTCCAAAATCAGCTATCTTTGGTCTTATTTGTGGAGGTCAATACACAATAAAAACTTCACTAAGATGGGATGGGAGATATGTGTCTGTCTTTAGGGGATGGCAGCTCATTGATGGTAACCTGTTTAGTGGTTGTATTCTGTGCTTCTGCAGCGTTCAACATGACTTTACAGCAAATAGCTAAGTGTTTTCATTCATGCTCTGTCTCCCACAGCAGATGCTAAACATTTTCTGTGGCAGTGATGGTGGATGTGGATTCACAGACATAAACATCTGGTCAGCCACTACAGGAACTTCCTAACAATATTAACTTAATCTAAATAATCATGAGTGACTGAATTTGTTTTATGCAGGAGTGCACAATGCAATCTTAACACTGACTTTTTCCTCTGATGTTAGCTGTGGTAGCAGCAGTACTTGTTTGAATATAAGAACCCTCACTCTTACTTATCTGAGTATAAGATAAGATGTTTTTACTACAAGAAGGACATTGAGATGCTAGAGCATGTCCAAATAAGGGCAATGAAGCTGGTGAAACATCTAGAAAACGAGTCTTACAAAGAGCAGCTGAGGGAACTGGGGTTGTTTAGCTTGAAGAAAAGAAGGCTCAGGGGAGACCTTACTGCAATTTACAGTTACCTTAAAGGAGGCTGTAGCAAGGTGGGGATCAGGCTTTTCTCCCAGGCACCAAGTGATGAGGGGAAATGGCCTCAAGTTGCGCCAGGGGAGGTTTAGGTTGGATATTATGAGAAATTTATTTACTGAAAGGGTTGTGAGACATTACAATATACTGCCCAGGGAAGTGGTTGAGTCACCATCCCTGAAGGTGTTAGAGAAACTTGTAGACCTAGAACGTAGTATCATGGTTTAGTGGCGGATTTTACTACTAGGTTAAAGGTTGGACTAGATGATCTAAGAGGTCTTTTCCAGCCTGAATGATTCTATGATTCTAATAGAGTGCCTTAGAAACATTGTAACTGGTCTAGCTTCCTAACAACAGATACAAATTTAATGAACACATTTCAACTAGAACGGCTAATTTACCGTGGGAGAGTATTATGTACCACTATTATCTTTCATTCAGTACCACAAGGGGTCATAAACCAGCATTTACTACATTACAAGGTGTATGACTTTCTGTCTGGAAACAGCACAGTCACTGCTGTAATCTAAAAAAGCAATAAGCAGGTGAATGTTCATCTGTATTTTCTTTTATTGTTTCTGAAACTCTGGATCCTAACTCAGAAGAGTAACAGGAGACACATTAGCCTGGAAAGCATTTACTCAGAAATAATGATTGGTGTAAATAAAGAACAATAAGGGCATGTAGGATCTTATATTCTCTAGATGTTTCTATTAACAATCTGATATTATGGGTAATGTAACAAAACAGAAGTATTTACCAAAGTAAGGGTGAAAGGATTAAATAGTAAATAGCTGAAAATTCACCTAGCTTGAAGACTCAATTTCTATGGTGGCTTGACTCCAAAGGAGTACCCTTTCCTTAATAAGGAGACATAGTGATGCATGAAGTATTTCTATTTGAAACAAAATCACTATACAGAATAATGCAAATATAAGTTCCTTCTTAAACTCTTACTTCTGATCATGTGTAACATCTTTGTCCTATTTAAAACAGTAGCAGGATTTCTGCTTAGAAAACACAATTACTATTATAGATCTTTCACACTTGGATGGCATCCAAGTTTTTATTCACAGTATGGCAATTATTTAGGGACAGAACTTAACCAAAATTAGCACTATCTAGCATATATTTCTTGGACTCTAAATTTCACTTTGCAAAAATAATCTGGAAATGATATTCCAATCCTTTAAATATTGTGTTTGTAATGCAAAAATGTGAATTTGAATGGTCTGCTACTATTTCCTCAGTGACAAGTAAACAGCCGTTGACATTCACACAGCCATGTTTTACAGATAAACCAGAGAGGAGAGGAAAAGAGAATTATTCCATAAGGTTTTCATTCTAAAGTCAGCCCGAAACACATCAAAAGAGTAGATGGGAAAACACACTGTGCTGTATAATATTTTCTGTTTGGCATTTTTCAAGGAGTGCAGCTCTTTTCTTTCTCTTACTGATTGCAAAATCTCATACCTGTACGCCATAGCCCTTTACCGGCATATGCAGACTTTTTCAGACCTGTTAATAGAATTTTCTCTTTTCACTTTCAACTTTATAGCTTCTGTGTGGCTTCCTACTTCCTGAAGATTAATATAATCCATTTGAGTGTTTTCTCCAGATTCTCATCATGTTAAATTCTTGTTTCAGTCTCTGATTCTAAGTATTATTGTTCAGTTATTTCAGAGAGCCTTCTTGCTTTCTTCCAAGGCTATTACAAATGCAGTTTCACTCTCTAAGGAAGGCAGTTGTCATCATGTTACATTTTATATGCAATAGAAACAATTAAAAGGACTTACAAACTGTTACTTCAAATGTAAGTATAGAAAGCACGGGGAGTGCCATCATACCAAGTGTATCATTTGAATTTGTGTTTCACTGAATCTGAATTCAGTGTTTCACTGAATTTCTTTGAAGTGCATTTGATAGTTTTTGTTTGTCTTTTTATTGCTATTATTAGTTTTTTTGTAAGTGATAAATGCAATGACTCTTTTAGTACTTTTAACATTGTGGAGCCAATACAGTCATAGAATGCTGAGCTGGATTCAGTTTTGACTCACACACTATTGATAAACCTGTCAGCTCAGTTCTGACTACAGGACTCCTATTTCTGATGATAGAGAAAGATAGAAGTTCAATTTTCCACTCTGTTTTGGGTTTGATGCACTGATATCACATTTTGATTTGAAAAATCAGCAATGCTAAGGTAGAAGCCTTTAAGAAATGCAGTGCTTGTGAAAACTAACATTTTTAACTGTCTTATGTCTTTCTTAGTTAATTTAAAAACCTTTATAATGACACCTTTGTTTAGGTTGGATCACTAGCTTGCAAATAAGATATGTGACAGAAGCAATTAGATATGTCTAAGAAGGAGAAGAAGACCCCAGCTGCCCAGTTATTTAAGTATTTGTTTTATTTATTTATTTATTTATTTTTAATGGGGGGTCCATGGGAAGCACATAACTTGGCATTACAAACCACCAGTGGGCCTGTCAAGTACACTGCCTAACTAATGCACTTTTATTAATAGGTATGTGGAAGGTTGTTGTGAAATAAGCAAGAAAGGTCATGTTGGTGCTTGCTCCAGCTAAGGGACAGGAGGAGGGTAGCTGAGGGGAGAAAAAACAAAGCAAAACAACAACAACAACAACAACATAAAAAGCACCCCACAAACAAAAAAGAAAGACATCAGAGTGATGAAGGATGTTCAGAAGCGTAGACTCATGATTATAACGTAGCTGGTATCTATGGAGAAGACGACAAAGAGGCATGAAGGAAAGGGCACTTAATTTATCATGGCTTCTTATAAAAATGGAAAAACATTCCCACAGCAGCTTCCTGATGGTAAAGAGCTTCACATGACATAAGAGCCATTACAAACAGAGGTCCTGCATATTACAAGGAAAATAAGTTATTGAGCCATGCTTTGAATTTACAAGGCAGCAAACACTCTCCACAGATAACCCCCAGTGAGACAACATTCACGTTCCTTGGTAGATCTGATAACACAAATGTCCAAACAGCGCTGGATTCAAATGAAAGGATGCAGTGAGGAAACTCTGTCCTGGCAGAGGTGAGGCTTGCTTGAATATACCTCTAGTCAAAGAGATGAACTGCTCATTACTTGAGGGAAAGTCTTCACCTCTAAATTAAGAGTGTAGTGAAATTATTAGGGTATTGTTTTTGTCTCTTTAGAACCCAGTAAATGCTGTAAATAGGTGCTTAACTTCCACACGATCTAGTGACCTAATTTGTACCCGGCTGGGTAATCAGATTGAACCAAATGAGGGTCAGACACTGGCAAATCACAGTCTTCCTCTGTGGATGTCATGTCTTTCCCACGCCAAGTTGATGTCCTTGGGACTTGGTCCCAAAGAAGAAGAAAGCTACTTTCTCAGTGTTTTGCTTTCATGAGTGCTTAATAGCCAAGAAGGTACTTGTCCCTTTCTGCAGAAAGTAGTGCAGCTCCACCTGGGCTTACCTCATAGGAAGTTTGTTACATCTCTTATCTTTGGGAATAAGGGGAAAATGTTAAAGCTCCATATCTTACTGTAGTTCCTAACCCAGAGTTTCAATCAAACTTTTAGGTCCAGAATGACCTCTAAGGAATGCCTTTACTAAAGATTTTAATTACGCTCAATATTTCCTGGAAAGACAAGCTAGAGACACCCCAGATTATGTTTAATAGACACCTGGTCCTTGAGGCGGTCTATAGAGATGTATTAAAGCAGAAGTTTCTGATGAAACTCCAGGGCCAGTCAGGCTTTGAAAAACAAATCTTACCTTAACATCTAAAGATATACTTTTCAATGCCATTTGCCAAACTGACCAGGAAGGGGATCTAGTACCATAAATATTGGTTAACTGTAAAACTGATATTTACAGCCTGATTTATACTGGGGAATGTATGCTGACTAATGTCTGTTTAACTATTCTGTCTTCATCCTTTCTCGTCTGATAATAAGCTCTCCCCTGATTAATATTCCAACCTCTTAAATATGCAAGAGCTACCTATTTTTTGCTCCTGTGTACCTAAGCAGATATAGCATGTTAATGAAAGGATTTGTCATCTACTAGTATTTATGGTGTGTTTCCCCCAAATATGCTTTCAAGTACATGTTATGGAAAGTTCCCCACTCCCACCCTGTTCCATTTAAAATAAATATTTTAAACTATTCCCAGTTCTCTGTTCCAGAATAATGTTCTGATCTCTGTGATCAAAGGTAAAACACTATATGAAAACTGCAAGAAGATTTCTCCACGGCTTCCCTCAAGTTGACTTTTTGTTTGCCAGTCATCTGTGCTGTGATTTTAAAATAGTATTTCTGTGTTGTTGTAATCATAAACATCATCACAGGATCAGGTTGCATGAATGTGACTGAATATCTAAGCTAAACACCACAGACTAGAATAAAGTGAATTATGCACAGAGAATACACCTCAAGATTTTGTCTGATACTACAAGGACTTGAAGTGGATTACATAAAACAGAACAAAATGTCACTTACATTGCATATTTATTACCAAGTTATCTTGGAATGGACTTACTTTTTAAAGAATTTTGACCCTTTAGACCATTAGCTTTCATTTTAGCAATACCTTTTAATTTTAAAATGAGACTCAGAACAAACAAAAAAGAATAACCAACCAACAAACAAAACCACAGCACACTGTCCCCAATTCTGAATTTTCCCATGAAGCAACCATTCAAAGTGCCACTGATTAACACAGTCAATCTCAGTGCAGTCCCACACTTAAATTTCAATACAACAATAAAAATGAAAGAAAAGAAACAAAAAGTTAAGAAAGAAGTAGGAGGGGAGGATTTTATTCTGATACTTACTCTCTGTAGTACTTAAAGTTTTCAGATTACTTTTGTTAACTGAAAAGTCAGAAAGTATTACTTTCAGATGGAATAGTGTTCTGTTTAGAGGTTGGGGATTTTCAGCTATTTTCATAAAATAAATTAATTTTTAAACAAAACTGATTCCAAAGTGTAAGACATATTTTACATCATAAATATCAAAACAAAACACTTGGAATATCTAATGACAAACATCCTACATGCAACTCGTTTGAAGATGAAGAGAACTGCTTGGACAAATTCAGCAGTCTACATTTCCCCTCTCCTCAGCAACAAACCTCCTCATTGTAATTACTGGTCCTGTTCCTATGATTTTACTCTTGAGAAACTCCACAGACTAAGAACTTGAAAAGTCATATGGAGCAAGTTTGACATTGTGAGAAAAGGATCAGAATAGGCTAATGCAGGAAGAAATGTTGCAGCAATGAAAGAAAGTACAGTTCTTGCTTGGTTGCTTGGTTTCTTTTTTGAGTCAGAGCAGTAGCTTTTTTTTTTTTTTTTTCTTAATTTGTATTTCTGAGGTCTTTCTAGTAATGAAAATTATCAATTAGCAGACAAAAATATTTAGGAACCTTGTATTCAGTAAATTTCAAAAACTGAAATGATAAAGCACCTGCATTAGTTCCAGCTCTTAAACCTGTGTTCCCCAATTTACGTGAGTGAGTGAGTCTTATTTGGAGGAAAAAGAAACCAGACTTGACTTGAAATGTAATTTTAACCTCTGTTGTGTAGTGACTCCATCATGCATATGGCCTATGGAGAACATTTTGCTGGTATACAACAAGAACAACAAATAATAATAGCAGTCACAAACTTCTCTGCCAAATTTTGAGATTTGGGAAGAGCTTGTTCCAAAGGACCATGTTTCCATTCCAACTTTCCTTACTGAACAACTAATGCAGAAAGATCATTCTTATACAGTCATGCAGAGTGCAGAAGGTGTCTCTGCTTCACCACCTTCTCTTTCCTGTTACTCTTAGCCCCACAAACAAGATGAGAATAGAAGCTTGTTGTAAAAGCCTTCAGCAATGTATGCTAAATTCACCAGTAAGGGTGCTCGTATATAAAAGTATATGCATAACTGAAGAAGTTGCATCTCTGCCTACTAATATTGGCTACTGTTATCAGAAGTCTAAAGTGAAGCCAAGCACAGCATGCCTTATTCTCTAGGTGCTTAGACTTCTTGCAGAAGCCCCAGCGATACGAGAGTACAAGTACGGAAATGAACATAGATACAAGGTCCAACTAAACATGTTTAAGATTTAAGCATGCTAATTATCAGCTATATACGCTGAATGAATGTTACATTGCCTGGTTTCGTGGCTCAATAAAAGGTTCATAAATTCAGAATAGAACCATATGTATACTGCTCATTGGTCTTATATTTGGTCTCCTGTCTGTGGGAAAAGATGGAATGCAAAGTTATCTGCATAACATCATTTAAAACAATTTGGTTAGAGAAATGCCATTAGCTTGCAATTGCCATAAGGAATGCACTTGGAGTGTCTTGCCTGCTCAAGTTGTTACAGGAAGAATGACAGTGTCTCTTTCTAAAACTGTGTACTAATGGTTCTTCCATTCTTTTGGGGATATTTCACAGACACTTCCTCATTTTGTTTCATATAACCTAAGATGGGCTATCAAGCCACATCCTGTAAGACATCTCATGTTTTAAGTGAATAATAACAATTTAAAAATGTTCCAAACAAAATCCAACACACAAAACATCTGAAATGGACATTCTCTTTTTCAGACAATCTATGTACCAAGATGTTATAATTGGCTTTTCAGTCCAGGCTTTCATGTAATACACTTCTTGAATGGTCATTTTGTTAAGAGCAAATATTCTGAAACAAGCTGAGGAATTCAAAAGTTTTTACTATAAACACCCATGTTTTCCTAGAAATTGCAAGTCGGATGGGCTGGATTTTAATGGAATTTAAGAGTCTAAACAGATTTGAGTTCAGATGCTTATTGCACAAACTATTGCACAAAGGGATTAAATGGAACTTAATACTGAAAAAGCCATCTGCATAAAAGTGAACCTCTGTTCATCTGAAAGAGTTAAATTACAGAGGAAAATATGTCATTGAAATAACCCTGATGAGTCAAGACATACCATAACAGTAGAAAGCTTTTGACTGTTTGTGTCATGAAATACAGCACAGAGAAAATTGTTCAGCAGTAGAAAGAGTAGCCTATGTGCTAACAACACAGTAGCTGTCTCAGATCAGTTCTGTGCCTTGAGAAATGCACTCTTCCTTTCTTCTAAACTTGAGCACATTAAAATGTCAGTGCTACTTTTTAGATGTAGAATAGGTTTCTGGCCACCTGTGTTCATTAAGAGTGACAAGAACAATTATACATGACCTTTCTAGAGGGTAATAAACATAACTTTTAGAAACAACCAAATAGTTGTTTACCAATAAATTACCACATAACAAGAACCATATGTTAAGGGGAAAATATTCTCCTAGCAATATACAGTGGGAAAGGTGCCTATTGGGGTATCAGTCACCATGAAGCGGGAGTATGTATTTCAATACCAAAGCATGAATGGGAGAGAGACTTTGAAATATTTTGTTGTCTTCAGATAGGAAAGTGAAATGGAAAAGTAAAGTATAACAAAAAAGATCTGAATTCAAAATTTACTTCCACACGTTAATTTATGGAAAATTAAGGATTTGTCTTACTTCCCTTTGCTTCAGCTGCTGTACTTTTAGGACACTTTGAATTTTCAGATGTCAGGAAATTTCTACAGTTGTCCACATTAAGCTCATCAGTAAAGCAGTCTCTAGGGATTGACCATGTAGTGATGAAAAGTAATGTCAGCTCAGATATTAGATTTTGATACCAGGATGATTTGGATAGTTGTATGTAGCCTGTGAGTTTTCTTTAAATATATATGTATGTTTTGTTGGTCTTCAAATGTTGCTTTGCTCTTAAAAAAAAATAAACATCAACCTGAGTTCTGGGTTTGTTATCTCTTGCTAACTCCCTTCGCAACTTGTATAGCTGGTGGTAGGGGAATGATTTTCCTGACTGTCAGCTCTGCAAACAACCTGGGTTTTAAAAGTCCAGCTGGGTTTGTCTACCTTGTTCATCATCTCCAGTAATAAAGATTCTATGTGCCGTAAAACTATTGTAATCCTGAACTCTCCATTTTTGGCTGAAAGCAAACTATCTTCATCACTTGAAATTAATTAACAATTCTCTTGAAGACAGGTTTGTCAGATGAAAAATCCAGCCTTTGTTTCCTCATCTCTAGGCTGTCTCCTGTATTAAAAGCAGCAATAGCTTTTGTCAAAAAAATAAATGTTGTTTTGAATACACAAAAGAAATAGATTTTTAAATCAAGAATTCATTGTAACTTCATCTTTTCACAAAGCTGAACCATGGCTGTAAGCCATGTAAGACTTAAGCTTAAGTGTAAAGTTACCTTGTAGTCAGATGATCTTCTGTTCTGTAACAACATTATACTGCTTTTGCTGAAATTTTTGTAGTTCTTATCTAGTAGCAGTTTTATTGTCTATGTAAACAGCAGGTTTGAAAACAAAGTAACATTTACTGTCAAGCTGTTTTCCAGCACAAATCAATTATTATTCCATTTATAAATAATGACAGACACCAGAAATAGAAGCTTGGTTGATTAATTATGTTTATTTTTTCTTGCCATGCACCTGCATGTAGGTTACTGTCAAGTTACTCATGATCACCTATTGTGCTTTTGATACTAAATTATATGGCTCAGAGATGACTCCCGTTTTCAGGGTTCATGGAAGTAAGATAACTCCTAATTCAAAAGGAAATCAGACAGTGGGGTGAAAAATGTTCCTCCATTGCATGTAACATGGAGCCCCCACAAGATAAGCATAATTCATGGAAGAGATTTCTCTCTCTGAAGTGCTACATGATTAAGATTGCACCAGAAAAGTGGACTAGGGTGCATTCAGGAGCAGTACTGAGGTTACATACAGATGTTAAAGAAAATTTTCATTAGAATAGGTAAAAACATAGACTATTCAAACAGAATCTCAGTGCATCTGTTACTGTCTTCCTTTCAGCCCATGAAGTCTATCTTAACTCCAGACTAAGTATTTTTTAGAAAGGAATCTAGGAATAAGTGTTTAGTACACATGAATTTTAGCTCTTATAACAGTTATCTGGAAATTCATAGGTACTTGAAGAAAACCACCAGGAAACCTCTACCACATGAGCCATAAATTTTAGGTTGGAAAAGTTCACTTTGAGCCCAAGTAGTAAGGACAACGGTTCTGGTTTGGAAAGTCAGAAAATGTGCCTATTTTTTTTTTTTTTTGGTACCTACTCTGTAAGAACAGTAGACAGCTGTAGAGGGTCAGACTGAAGGTCTGCTTAGCCCCTCAAAATCTCTGCAGCTTCACCTGCACATTTTACTAAAGAAAAATCTTAAGAACAAGCCAGGCATACATTTCTTTCTCATTCATCAGCCCAGAAACAATCATACATGTTATCAGAAAGCTCCTAAACCAGAGGAGCTACCTCTGGGTTTAATAAACCTTAAACAACCAATAGATTGTTTGAAGTCCACCAGCATGCACTTAGGGCAGGCTTTCTCTGTCTGTAATACTCAGTACCCAATTTTCTCTGCCATTTAAGTGCCCAGTCTTTCAGTATTGTAAGGTGGTTCTGCTACTCTACAGTCATTTTACCACCCCACTTAACTTAGCGTCATCAGATTTTTGCCACCACATTCTATATTTATTTTGCTGGATAGCCACAAGAACAAGATATAGCATGGGCTTCAAAACAGGTCCCTCTGAGGTTCCACAGATGATACCCACATTCTGTGAAACCTCAGGAAGTATTTCAGTCCTCCCTTTCTTTCCTAGCCTGAAAGCAGTTATTAAATCTTTGGGAGGACTTCCCCCTTTTTCTTCAGTTTATTCTCTCCGTTAGCTTTCTGAGAAGGAGCTGTTTGACAAAACCCATTGCACAATATCAAGCAAATCATATTTGTCTGCAGCACATCGTGGAAAAATATCTTTGATCTGTGAAGCATGTCTCCCTGCAACGAAAATCAGGTTGATTGTTCCTGTTATTGTAGACAAGGGGAAGTGTTTTTCTGAATTGGATCTTCTCCTACAAAGGTCTGCAAACTTAGATTTCCTTTAAAATGAAGCCACTCTTTCCTTCTCATGCCTGTTCTCTGCAGAAAGCTAAAACAATTGTATAAGCACACATCATTGAGGAAACTTTGTTTTCACTGATATCACAGACCTCAGTGAAGACAGTTAGTTGGTCACAGTTTTTTTTTTTTTTTTTAAGACCTTGAGTTGTAAAGAAGGACTGCACATCTGAAACACAGGTGAGGTTTTTCTTCTGCAGCCTTCTGCAGAAGGATGAGATATACATGCTTACTCTAAAGATCTCATCAATTAGATAAACTGAACATTCAAGTTCTCTAGCTGTAGTTGATTATTGTTTCATATTTGCATAATAATTTTTTAACAGTGCTAATTTGCTGCCTAATGAATCTGCAAAATTTCTTCCAGATGACGCTGATGCATCACAGCATCAGCACAACACTTTTCTTTCCTTCTTATTTGAAAGTTGTTCTATTGTGCTACCAGTGTTACATGCTGTAATGATCAGAGCAGACTGAAGTATTATCAGCAATAATTTCTGCAGCGAATTTGCCCTTTTACCATACTTCAACACCCCATAAACATTCCTTGCATATATTCAGTACTAGAACAATGGACTGAGTGATAATGCTTTAAGTATTGGGCATAAACTTTAGGTAGTCAAACATTGAGCACTACATATCTGCTGGTAAGCTGAGGCTGGCTTTCCAAGTAGTGGTCACATCTGTATTTCTTTTCTTTGAGCTCTCATCATACAGACTGTATATGGAAGAGGGTTTGCTAGATGTTAGCATTAGTCAGGTGCTTCATTGCATTCAAGGACTGGCCTCAGACCACAGCAAAGTCGTTTGTAGGTTCAGGACAGTGGCACCACAGATGGTAATCAGTTTCCAATCTAAAAATACAATTTGTAGATGTTTCTAAAGTTAAAATTTCTTAGAAGCACCAGCTTACAATAAACCCTGATGTCATTAATTTTTGAAAGAATTAATTTTCATCCAACAGATGAAGCTTCCTGTCTCTATCAGCTCTCCCATGAAAGACATGTAGCTATTTATCAGGAAATGCTACACAAACAGCATTTGTGTTATTTCAAGTATTTTGAATCTTTTCCTTCTTTGGGTCACCAGACCTTGACAGGTCAACGCTTTCAGAAGAGTCTGAATGTACACTAAATTTTATGTGAATTTGAAAACCAAAAATAACTCTGCATTGTTTAAATTTATATGAAGAAGTCCATAAAGGACCTGCCTACTGATTAACTGCTTTCATGTCCTATCTTTGATGCCTTTGAGGAATCTTTGTTTCTCTTGCATCTTATCAAATAATGACTTGATAATGAAAGCACAGGTATGTAAACATACTCTGGGCTTCTCTCCACACTGCTATAAAGACTACAAAACACAATTATATGACAAATGCAGTTATTCCACCTACCTCAAATCCTCTCTTCAGTTCTTCAGTTACAATTGGATTAAATATTCTTTTTCAACCTAAAGCAGAACTCATTTTTCTTGCCATATGCAGTGGCACAGAACAGAGATATCTCCAGAGAAGGAACTAATCTACCTTTTTTTGTGTGTGTGTGTCAGCTAAATCCTGCCTTAAACAATGTTATTTCTAACAATCATTTGTGGTGTTAACACTTAAATAACTCAGATTCTTGACAATAGTCTTAGATTCCATAGAGCTGAATGAGAAAACTCAGTCTCTAAGTAATTTACAGTCAAAACAAAACCTTAAAAAAAAAGGAGAAACAAAGAGTGAAACTAAAAGATTAACAATGTACACTAAGTGTTCGTACGCCTCAGTGACACTTACTACACACTGTCATGGTTTTGTCTGTGATAGCGTTAATTTTCTTCATTGAGGCTCACACATGAAAATAGTGTTGATAACACTGATGTTTCAGTTGGGGCAGAGCAGTGCTTACACAGAGCCAAGGACTTGCCAGCTTCTCATGCTGCCCCACCAGTGAGGAGTCTGGGGTTGCACCAAAAGTTGGTAGCCAGGACAGCTCACCCAGATTGGCCCAAGGGGTGTCCCATGCCATGTGGCATTATGATCAGCAACAAAAGCTGGGGTAAAGAAGAAGGGGGTTGGGGGGGATTTTGGGATTAAGGAGTTTGTCTTCCCAGTGACCTGTTCTGCATCTTAAGCCCTGCTTTCCTGGCAGTGGCTGAACTCCTGCCTGCCAATGGGAAGCAGTGACTGAACTCCTTGGTTTCCTTTGCTTGTGCACGTGGCTTTTGTTTTACTAATAAACTGTCTTTATCTCAGCCCATGAGATCTTGTGCTTTTAGCTTACCAATGCTCTTCCCCATCCTGCCTGGGAAGAATGAGCTAACAGCTGTGTGGTACTTAGCTGCCTGCCGGGGTTAAACCACAACACACATACATATATACAATAATTTACTTAAATTACAGTGTGAGGGTTTGTTGTCTGAACATTTTAGTTTCTGTTCTCTTTTAAACCATTCATTCTACACCCCTCACTCTCCATTCATGCCTCTTCCCTCCCCATCCCCCTCCAGATGGATAAATAGATAAAGGCAACCTACAAAAACAAAACAAAAACAAAAAACAAACAAACAAACAAGAAACAATACAGCTTGATTCAAGGATGGGCCATGCAAGAGAATGAACACTATCCTGGAAAAGAGAATCATTGTGGAAGCATTACGGAAGCCTTAGAATTAGTCTTCTAGCTATGAGAAGTTTACCAGGAAGATGGAACCTGGTCCTACACTAAGGTACATGGGAGGAGAGTGAAAAACAGGCCTCCTAAGTTAAACCAGGAGAGACCAACCCTAGATATTATAAAGATTTTTCATTATGAGCATAATTAATCATTGGAAAAAAAAAAAAAAAAAACTGAACACAGAATTTGCAGCATATCTATCCTTGGAATTTTGAAACCCAACTTGATCAAGCCCTGAACAAACTGCTCTAAGCAATACATTAGACTAGAGACCACCCCCAGTCCTTTCCCATCTGAATTATCTTGTGAAAAGCTAAGGAGAGATTTAGAATCACAGCTGCACAGATCTGCAATGCGACTTAAGTTCTCATACCCAAGACTTACAAAAATATTAATCATGCAGAACTGAATAACATCTAAAGAGTGAGGTTCTTAAGATATAAAAAGCAAACAAACATTCCAACCCTGACAAAATCCCCCTCAAAAAAAGAGATGCTGAAATACTACTTTCAGAAATGACACAGAAATTTAGGGTCCTCAGTATCATTTGCAAATATTTATCTTAATGTGACTACAGACAGTAGTCTTACATTAAGATGTTTTTTTAAGCATGTCACAGGAACTATAACAGATGGTAAGTATACAGCAATAAACAGGTATCAGTTACTGCTGTTGGAAGTGTTTCTTGCTTTTTTTATATTGATGTTTAAAATGTTCCAAATCCAATGAATCATATATGAGAGAGTAGGGAAAGTTACACATTTTAAGCAGATGTTTTCTGTAAAACTAGACCCTACTTCCATACTTTTTAGTAACATGCAACTTGGTTAGCCTTTCATATTTGTGAATGATAAGGAACATGTATAGTCAGCCTTCCTCTCTTACATTATATCTTTCTCATATATAGCATAACCAAAAAATTGTTTTTGTTTAATTAAAAGGGTATTTTGAAACTTTGCTAGATGCTTACAGGGGAAGTGTTGTGCTTCTTGGGAAGCAATAAAAAAAAAAAAAAATGACACCAGTAGTAACTGCTTAAGATTAACTCCTCCCAAGTTTACTGATGCAGACCATTTCAAGTAATAGCCTTGGCACAAACTGTATTCAACAGAACCAGCTGACTATCACTCCCTTCTCTCTCTACAACACAAGTCATTTACAAGCCATTTAAAAAGGAAATTGTAAGGAAAAAGCACCAGACCTGAAATGCAGCAGCCCAAATCTTCAGAGGCTATCAGCATACCTCTACTGAAGTCAGTAGATTTACCCTGATTTATATGAGCCGAAAATCTGGTTCAGCCCCTGTGAGCAGCTGTTTCTAGCCTACCTTAATACTGTTTGCATTGAATTGCTTACCCTAATTGCTTTTAGAGTAATATGAAGAAAGAGGAATTTGAAAAAGTCATGGTCATTGTTTATTGATTCTTTCTCTGCAGCTGGTTAATTGATTTATAGTGTGTTTTTATTATTATTATTATTATTATTAGCTGTTCTGGGAGGAGTGGAAGTACACTAAGCTAACACTGATCTTTTAACTATGAAGTTTAACTAAACAAATAAACAAAAACATCTAATATTTTGAAATCTCAGTGATAAGCAAGGAACAGAAGCTGTTATTCTATAAGGATATTAAAATTTGATGAGGGCTCCCAGATTATCAATAAGGTTATCCATTGGCAGAACCCCACATGTACATGCACAAGCACACTTGTAGGTTCCTGTGAACTTGAGAGGCAAAGAGCAGAAGGTACAGGTAAAAAGAGAAAAGCAACCAACCCTTCTCTCAGACAGATGTGATATTCTCTGAAACATAGATGTGACAAGTGAAGTCATGATTAAAAGGCAACTTGGCCATTGTCAGAACTATAGAATGAAATGGACAAGATCTAAGGCTCTAAATTTTTTAGAAATGTCATTCCATTTCTCAGAAGCATCCACTGAACAGGGTTTCTCGAACAAGGAATGCCATAGATTTGATTTTCAGAATTTCTCAGTAGTTTCCAGCTACTATCAAAAGCCCACCTCAGTCCTCCACCCAACCTGCTTAGAAGTCACTTCTCAGTGGGCAGTGAAGGAATGGCCCCCATCACACTCTCTCATGACCAAGTTTCTCTCAGTTCTCAGACCCTTTGACATATTTTTCAGCTCAGGGCAAGGTTAAGCAGGTGAGACTCAGTGGATAGTGTTTTAAAAGCTGGCACACACATCCTCATGTTTAGCTTTGCTAAAAATTTAAGGCTACAAATACTAGGACCATTCACAATCAGCACAGATTTTCTAATTTGCAGTGAAGTCAGAAAGTGTATGTGAAGTTTCATCCCTTTCTCTTCCTTAAATCCCATATTGGATTATCCCTGTAAATATAACTATCATTCTAGGAGCACGGACTTACTACATATTATAGACTGATAGCCTTGCCTGAGTCTTCTTGTTCATCTTATTGAAAGGCAGGTCAACATTTCTTTCTCTTTGCAAAACACAAACCTGTCTGAGGTTTACAAAAGCAGAACTGCTGCTCTTTCATCACATTTATAGAAGAAAGCAATACTAAACGCCTACAGAGTGAAAATCTGCTGACTTCACACCCCATCAGACAGGACTCTCGCTGCAATAATTCCACCACCACACCTTGCTGTCATTTTCCATGTAAGAGAACAGCAGCTTTCTACAGACTCATCTTGTCAACATGGGGAGATTTACATATGGGTTAGTGAACATGAACACAAGGTAGAGGCTACAGTTCTGGTTTTGTTTTCAAACTGAGATTTTGTCACTTCTCTATGTCACCAGGAGCTATAAACTTAAAAAGAAGCTTGTTTCTGTTCATCTCTGTTTCCACAAAACCTATAAAGAGAACAAAATGTGCACAAATTAAAGCAAATATTTTTTTAATTATTATTTATTTATTTATTTATTTATTTTTTCTGCTAATTCAGATCCCTTTCACAATTATGGGGTATTTTTAAAGTGAGGTTCAATTTTATTAGGTTGTCTTGGCAAACTGCTCAGAGAAGATCTGAATGGGCAGATGTGAGTTGTGTGCATAAAATTGTCAGAAGGGAAAATCTAAATGATTTGGAATTGTACTGTGAAAAATAGCTTTTATTTCCAAGTGTAAAAATTTTTCACAATTTAAAGAGTGCAATTTAAAAGTGCAAATAGTCTTCACTTTTACATCAAATAATTTTATTTCTTCCTCTATTTTCCTCAGCAGTGATCAATACGTCAAGGATGTAAGGTTCTTAGAATTCATTTAATGCACATGCTGTAAAAGTTACAGAGAAAACTAGACTATATGTCTAACTGTCATAAATTTGGCGTGACAGCCAAAGAAGCACAGTGTTTCAAAGAACTGCGTTTGAGCATTGTTATGTATGTCACTGGAAATTACTCCCAGCTATATAAAACCTATACATTAACTTCTTTCCACAACCAGAAAGGCTTATCCAGGTTTTATTGGTGCACATATCAGAGCAAAATATTTTTGTTCCATTGGTCAGTCAACTTTAATAATATCTTTCCCATGTTAGAAATAGGAAGAGGTTCTTGTCTCTGATAGGAATGTCAAGAGAGAAGCAGACAGAACAGGATTCATCTTGGTTCACTTTTTGCCATCTAGAAGTTACCAGGATTCAGGCTCCATCTATAGCCAAGCTAGGAGCATAGGAATCTTCTGAAGAAAGCATCTATCACAGACAGCATGTGAGGACAGAGTGAACTGTCAGCCTGCAACTCTTGTCTGCCTCCGTTAGTCACAGACAGAATTTAGTCACTTCAGCAACTCTTCAGATGGCCGAAAAGAAGTGAGATGAAACACCTTCCCAGATATGCCTTAGATTCATTAGTCTGTTTCTGATAACCAGATGCTACCTGGTATGCGCATTGGCTTTTTTTTTTTCTTCTTCTTTTTTTTTTCTTCTTTTTTTTTTTTTCCTCCTTCTATTCTGTTACACTGAAAAATATTTTTCCTTATAATATGACCATTCCATTCCAGATGGAATGGAATCACCCTTAGCTCAAAAAATAAGATGATGTTTCTAGAGAAAGCTCAATGAAACCATTTGATCATTAACTTGCTTCCACCCTCCCCCCCCCCCCCAAAAAAAAAAAATGAGAAAATAAAAAAATAGCTATTAGGAACTAAAAGTCTTCACTCTTGAACAGTTTGGGGCTATTTTTGATTTCATTATGCTTTTTTTTCATAACCTTTTCCTGCATTCTTTGTGAACATTGTTAAGAAATTAAATCAAATGATTGTGTATTTTTTTTACTCCTGTTAATCACTTTCAGTAATCTATTTAAAATTCTTGCAATGTTTTAATAAGGCATGAAAAATAATAGCAATGGAAACAACTTTTTGCTAAATATTTAATTGGGAAAATACTGCACGTGTTTAAAGATAAAGTGTCTTTGTTCCAAAAATTCAACTGTCTCTAATAAATTATCTTTCCTAAATTTTATGCCAGTGACACTTGGAATAAATGACTTATTTTACTGCTTTTTTAATAAAGAAGATGGAATTATTCTGATTCATTTACAGACTTTATTAAGAAGCAAATGAATTTCTGTAACTGGAGCCAAAAATGGGTTTTCAGGAAAACTAAGAGATAAATAGACCCCTGAAAATGTAATGATACTTTTATCCATCACTCCCCTCTTCACCAGACCAATTGGATTACCTCAGGGTTGTTTCTGTAGCCATTCAAATTGGTAAATGATCAGCATATGACTTTTCTTCTGAACACAGATTGAATTCTATAGGGACTCTGGAGATGTTGTAGAATTAGATTTTCACTGTACTTTTTCTTGTGTATAAAGAATAAATAACCTTTTTTTTTTTTTTTTTTTTTTTTTTTTAGAAATAATATTATTTCTTAAAGTGATTTAAATACTTCACAAAGTATTTTTGCATCTACACACAATCTCTCTGAAGCCATAGTGTAGACGTGTTTACAAATATCACTGTATGCCTATTGCGTTATGACCCTAAGAGGTGAGCCTCTCAAGCTTCCAGTGAGAGGACCCTGTCAAGATTTTTGAAAAAAAGTCTGCAGGTTTGTAAATGACTTTGGTATTAATTGTACCTTTAATATCTCATCTGTAAAATGGAGATAACATTTTATATCTAACTGATAAGTTATAGGCAGCTCACCATAGGAACTGTCTATCACTGGGGGTGTGCAGTGCTCACAGGCTGTGTTTTGCAGCCTTCTGCCATCACTAGAAATAACAGCAGCAGTAATTAACAGCAACAATATCAGTAACACATTGCTTCTGCATAGAAAGCACAGACAGGTTAGGTTTCGTTGTGTTGGCATTAATATAAAAAAAAAAAAATAGATTTGTTTTAGAAACAGGGGTTTAAATTTCTCAGTCCCAACAAAGTCTTTAAGAACTTGTGAGGGGAGAACACGATGTACAGGCCCTCTTTGAAGGTGAGCAGACAAACAAGCAGCTTCTTGCTGTGTTGCCAGAAGTCATATTTTTTATTCTTCTCCTCTGCCCAGTTCATTTTTCAACACCAGTTAAAAGCTTATTCCTGTCTCCAAGTCCAAAATACCTTGGGCCTCAGCCATTCAGAGTATTCTTTGTGTTTTGTCCGCCTCTTTGTTCTGCAAAGAGGACCATCAGCCTGCTCACTGCAAATCCTGAATCAAGACATCATCAGGCTATGTTTTTCAAAAAGTTTCCATTTTCTGAGGAGGGTAATGAAGGCAACCAGCATTACAAACAGAGAGACCTTTGTGCCTAATAAGATAAATCTCTATACATTAAGCAAAAATGAAATGATGATGATGCATTGTCAATTCTCTGATTTACTCAGTTGCTCCAATAGTTTTTTAAACACAATGTCTTGTAATTTCATTTTAGATGCTTCAAAGTTGTGACTGCTTTTCTTTTTCTAGCCACTGTTAATTCTGCTTGGCACTGATGGTTTTTATCTTCATTTGGGTATCAGTCTGGCCTATGAAGTCAGCCTGTCTCTGGAAAACAAGTTTGTCAGTTAAATATTGTTGCAAAGCAAGACCTGCACTAGATATTTTAATGCCCCAGGGAAAATGCATATATTCAAGTAATAGCTAACCTTGTCAAAGAGTCAGAAACCACTGGGCCAACATGGTACTGAGCTCAACCCAACCCTCTTTGAGCCACGGAGCAGGACAGTCCCACTGCAGGGTCTGTAGTAGACATATCAGGTGTGCAGAATGGTGTGCTTTGTCTGGTGGGCCTAGAGAAAAATAATAAATAGTCTAAATTTCCTAATTCTGTCACATATCTTTTCACATGCAGGAAACTTGCAGAGAAAGGACTGAAAAGGCTTCAGAGCTTTCCTTGCAGAGCTCTGCAGAGCTGACCTCTTGGGCCCAAACCAAATAGATACACCATGGAGAGTTTACAACATTTCTTGACACTCTGGGACATGAAAGGACCCCATCTGGAAAAAAAAGTGAATAGCAATTTCCATGAGCATTTTCAATATTTCTCCTCTTGCAGTTGACAATAAATCTGAGCTTTCAAATCTCTGCTTTGTCATGGGTTACATCTATGACTCCTGTGACTTTAGCAAGCAGGTATTTATTGGCATAGGGAAGCCCCTGTATTGATCTTAGTTCCCTGCATTTGTTTGCAAGCCCCAGATATTGCAGATTGTGTCTCTCTGGCTTCTTCCTCCTACATGTTACATCCAGCTAACAGACCTGCTGACCCCTGGTAGGCAGGCTCTTGAAGCAAGACAGAATGGTTGTTTCTCTGGGTCTGTGGATTAGGGATGGCCCTACCAGCTCAGGTGACCTGGCCACAGCAGTATTCAAGAGAAAGGGGGCATAGGATAGAAGAGGGACCATCAAGAGGTCCATTGACATGGCAAGATTTTTAAGGTGGGTAGCCCCGCCACTTCACATATCACCATCACGATGTTGTCTTCTCAGACAAATTCTGCCACCTTTTGTCTTATAACTCACATGGATACTGTGAAGATCAAGAATCAAGACTGCAAAGTACTTCTCTGCAGGAATAACAGGAACTATTTACATACTCTAGAACAAATGGAAGGGAGGAAGGAAGGAAGGAAGGAAGGAAGGAAGGAAGGAAGGAAGGAAGG
>CM021697.1:59678491-59715411 GCA_011074415.1 Stictonetta naevosa
TTCTATCTGATAATACTGTGACATACCTGTTACAGTCATAGTTTATATGCCAGGAATACAGAGAACTTCATCATGATTTCCAGGATAGGACTGGACTTGCTAAATTTGTTTTCTAAGTCTCCTCCTTCTCTGGGGAATGGTACTAATACACTCTAATAGTTAACCTCGTTAAAACATGTTATACCTGTGGCAATGTAATTTTTTCCTTCAAGTTTTTAGACTCTTTCTGTTGTGGAATAATTAAATATATCTGCAGTATAAGTAATATGCATGAGGTATCCTTGACCCAACTAACTCAGGTAAGAAGGCTGTGAGGATGCAGTTGCAAAGATGCAGAGTAATGAAACTAGGATTTACATGTTAAACAACCTCCATCAGCATTTAGATTCCACATAGGAAACATGGGTGCAATTTTGTGGGAAAATTTTCCAGTAAAAGAAGAGTCAAGATCAATAATCCCCATCATTTTAATGCAGATCTATCTCATAGTGGGACATCGTGATACAGAGCAGGTGGATTGGTTAAATTCAGAATGCTATTAGATGCCTATAAGGCAAAAATAATGGTTTAGTCACTTGAAGAGCTCAATAGGCTGAGAAGTCATAGCTCCCAATCATTCACTCTGGGACAGTGCTTATTTCATTATGGCTCTGTACCAGAGAACTATTGTACATTGCATGTGTTGTATGGTCAGTCTTTCTCTTCAACCGACAAAATCCCACATGTGAGTCTCTGTGTACAATGCAAACAAATACATATTTTTTCAGATTTCTGTACATCACAGACTTGGGAGGATTTCTCAGAGTTATTCTTTGAAATAAATTATTATTCTACCTCACTATCATTTCATATACCATGGTCAAACCAGGTTTGTGAATCCTCCTTTTGACATCAGAGATCTTCCTGAGGCAACACCCCTTTACTCATTCCTTGAAGAGTTTAGTGTTGCATCCATTACATTATTTCCCTACAACATATATTCTCTGTTTTTATTCTGACTGGTCTCTGTCTCCTTTTGCACTTTTTTGTTGATTGTGTAATTAAACTCTCAGATATTTCACAGTAAGTAGTATGCTTCTGTTCTCACTACAGCTACAAGCTTACTACATCTGCTTACTACAATTGTGTAGGTTCACACCATTCTGGCTGCCTTTTCTAAATGACTGTGCAATTTCCCCTTATTCTGCTGCTCATTAACTATGCTGTCGAACAAGTCTGCCGTTGTGTTACAAACTGGGGATCTTACTGTGGGAGTGACTGCTGGGATTCAGTACTCGAAAAGATGTGACAAAAAGAATCTACATACCCAATACAGAATAATTGTTCCCAAGGTAACTGTAAATCTGGGCCAGGGAACATAGTTTTGAAAGGTACTACCGACATTTGTAGAATAGTTGCTATAAAATATCATAGTCAACTTCACTTTAAAATAGCTATAACGGTTCATGTCAAATGAGGAAGTACCCCTGAATTTATGAGGAAAATGTAATCCTTATTCTTCAGCACATTTCAAGAAACAAGAGAGCTAGCATATTTAAATGCTATTTGAATTTTTTACATGCTATTAAAATTAATAATAATTTTTTAAGTGTAGTTCAGAAACCCATATTAAAAGAGAAATATACAATGTCTTTAAACAGACAAGGCTGTATGTATTTGAATATATCCCTTTTCCCTAACATCTCATGATCAAGTACAATGTACAAAACATTATAAATTTTCTATTCAAAAGTTCAAGGGCAGGGACCTGATTTTCATACATCCTCACTTTTCCAGGGGGGGGAACAGAATATTTTAAAACTGCGGTCCAGATTTTGTTAGGTCTGTTCTTTGGTCTCTTCACTGGTCTCCAATATACTTAATTCCACCAGCTTTAATAAATGTTGTTTGATTTGTAGGAGCATCATGAGAAAACTGGCAGATGAACCTTGAATTGATATGGTTGACCACATAGATCTGTCAGGCTTTTTTCTCCTTCCCTTCCACTGCTGAATGCCCAGCTCAAGTTTGTGGCAGGCACGTACATATAGTGTATACTGTGATGTGCTGCAGGATGCAGAGCCTTGAAGCATGAAAAAAGTTGATTGAAATGAAAGCTATGATAATCACGCTTTCATCTAAACATCCTAGTGGGGCTTCACATGACGGATGACTGTGTGCAGAAGGTCAAGGGTGGCTAATATTACGACAGACTAAATGATACCTCTTAAACAACTGCCATTGTGTTTCAGAGACCAATGCTCCAGACATGTCACTGATGGCAAGCACAAAAAGCATATATTGGATATCAGGAATTTATCACTGTAGCAAGTGAAGACAAAAAAATATTGGACAGAACCAAGCCATAAAAGCCATGCTCAGTCTCAGAAACTGTGCTTCAGTTATTCAGGAAAACCATCTTGTAGGGATGTCAAGGTAAATGCTCATTTCTTTTAAGTCAACAATATTTGTCCTCTGTAAAAACAGACACGTCAAATTTATTTCTCGAAGAAAAGCCTGAAACAGGTTGAATCCTGAATCAAGTTTGTATTACGTATATAGCATGAGAGTTTTCCGATCACTATATTTTGTTGTTGTTGTTGTTTTTTAAATTATTTTCAAATTTTCTTCAGAGTTTCCCAGACAGCTTGTCCTGATTTTATGTCCACTGAAACATGTGAAAAAAAACATATTAAAATGCAGTACTATTGGGATATCTATGTTTAAAATATTGTCTGAATATGCAATGGCAAACAGGACTTTTTTATTGGCTTTTTAACTCCAAAGCAACCAATCTCTTTTAGCAAATACAGAACAAAAAGAGTGAAGACAATCAGCACCTTTTGTTTGATAGGAACAAAGGAAATGTCAGGCCAAAGGATTAGTCTTTTCCAGAAAGTTATAAGCATCTGAAAAGAGGGCTTATAATGAATGTGCCTCTTCAACCAGAACAAGCACACAGTGACTGCAGAGCTATCATAATGCAACACACCGTTCCAGTGGGAAATAAACACACATCAAGAAATCTTATTATTTCTATGACTATGCTACAACATGAGTAATTTTAATGAGTATAACAGCAACTGCCTTCCTACAGTTACTCTGCGGGCATTCTTCTAATACAAAGTACAGTGGGATCCAAGCCCTTTCAAACTTTGGGCGTAGAAGACATATAAAGGGGAGATTCCCTTGAAATTTCTTCTCTCAGTTTACAATAATTCAGGTCACTTCTGCCATGTCCCTTCAGCCATTCCAGTAAGTGTTTACATGGAGCTACAATGCTAACAATGGCTTCAGTTCTCTGAAATATATTTTGGGTTCTATGTAAAGGGCACTGCTGTTTTATTCTCTTAATTTCTTCAGACACCAACAATGACTCCAAGTCTCCATCCAGCAACATAAATCACACGTAATTCCATTAAGTTTGTGGTTAGGACTGATGTTTTCAAGCCTAAAGAATCCAAATGTGCCCTTCTAGGTTAGTCCAACAAAGTATCATGCCATTTCTTACTCGATGGGGACTACTAACAACCCCAAGGACATTTGTGCTGGGGAAATTAGCTGTAACTTTCAGACAAGAAACTTCCAAAAAATGTCAAACTCATAAAACTGTACATAGGCACAACCTGTAATTTCATTGCGTTTCGTAAGTTATACTTTGATAACTTCAAAAGTATTAGGAACAGATTATCAGTTGTAGTAAATGATTATAGTTCAGCTGTAGCCAAAGAATGTTTTCTGATTTATGTTCAAAATGATCTGACCCAGAGAAGTGTATAGTAGTTATTTCCCCATCTTGTCTAAGGAGGAAACTCTTTTTCCATATCTCATTAAATAATTTTTTATGTCTTCTAAAGAGTTTTCCCTCCACATAGTGAGTAACCTGCTTCCTTGATCCTGATTATTTTATTCACTGTCTTCTAATTTTAATATTTTTCTTATTTAATTCACTTTTTAGATATTCACATTTAATTACTATGCTTTTCTAGGATGAAAATTGTCATGTCCTTGAATGTTGTGTGACTTAGAATGGCAATATTTCTTTCTGTAGGTAAAAAAATCAAGGAGTTCATGGTAAAACGTAAACTTCTCCAAAAGTGCGTATTCAAGATCTATTTTGATAATTCAGGAGATAAAGAAAAAAAATCACTGAAATTCTGAATACACAGAAGATTCCTGCTTAAAAGTAATCCATGAAGACAGTTAGGGTGGGTTTTATGAGGATCAGAAATCAGGATCCTCCACAAACTATGTTACTGTTCACTTCCTCAAACAAGCCTGGCTTTCAACCCATGTCCTGTCCAACAGTCATGTCCTGCTTTTAGGCTTTCATGAATGAATAAGAAAGTGCAAACAATGCTGCCACATTCTGTCTCTGGACCTGCAGTATTGTTTCATCTTAGCAGAATTTTAAAAGGGCCACAAGGTACAACCTGCCCCTATTTCCTAGCAGTAACCGATTGCTATCCCCATTTCCTTTATGAACATAAGATTTGTTTGTGAGTTACTCTTTTATGTATCTTTCAAACACAAAATATTCATCCAATACAAAAAATTAGATTCCAAAAGTGAAATATGCTGGCAGTCCAGAAACAATACTCTAATAACAATATCACTTTAACAGAAAAGAAAAATGATGAGTGTAAAAGGGATAGATAAAAATCATGAAAATTGACCAGCTTTACTGCTCCAGAAAATGGGATTAGAGTAAGAAATTAAGGATCAAAAATAGGACTTGGGAAGGGGAAGGTGAAGATATTTTTATTTTGGTTATGAGACTTTAACCTCTCTTTGTGTAGGTGTTCTGAAGTAAAATCAATAGAAAATTAAGCCAAGGAGTAGCAGCCTGGTTCACTCAGCTCCCATAATTAAAACTAGTGACAAGTGACTCTAGAATACCTGCCACCATTTCACCTACAGCAGAATATGTGGTACATCAAAGCCTTGAGAGGGTGGCTGGGATTATGGAGGATATCACCCTTCTCAAATCACAGACACAGGAAGACAAATGAGAGCAGTATGTCTACAAAGCTATTGGCTTAGCCTGAACACTCTTCCATGCTCCAAAGAGACTGAATTGATGGTGATAGCAGGGCTCTTGCCTGCTCAGAAAGAAGTTAAACTAAACAGCATGACTCAGATGAGAGATTGTGTAACCTGCACAGTTCTTCCAGGTAATAAAATAATAATAATAAAAAAAATAATAATAATAAAGGCTGGATTAGTGCATTTGAGACCTTGTGCAAGTATTACCATGTGCTTTATAAAGTAATGAATTTGATGCTTGAATAGTCCACTGGCTCTGAAGGCAAATCATTGCTTGACTTATCTTCCACTCTTTTTAAAACTTGCCATGGTGTTGTGGTTTAACCTGGTAGGCAGCTAAACACCACACAGTCGTTCGCTCACCCTCCCCCCTCCCTCTCTGGGATGGGGGAGAGAAATGGGAAAGTAAAGCCTGTGGGTTGAGATAAAGACAGTTTATTAAAATAGGAAATAATAATAATAATAATAATAATAATAGTGTGTACAAAATAAGTGATGCACGATGCAATTGCTCACCACCTGCTGACCTATGTCCAGCCCAACCCCGAGCAGCTGGCCCCCCACCCCAGCTAGCTATATATTGTTCAGCATGCCATCAGATGGTATGGAATACCCCTTTGGGCAGTTTGGGTCAGCTGTCCTGGGTCTGTCCCCTCCCAGCTCTTACTGCACCCACAGCCTGCCCGCTGGCAGGACAGAGTGAGAAGCTGAAAAGTCCTTGGCTTAGTGTAAGCATTGCTCTGCAACAATTAAAACATCAGCATGTTATCAGCACTCTTCTCATCCTAATCCAAAACATAGCAGCCTACCAGCTACTAGGAGGAAAAATAACTATGTCCTAACTGAAACCAGGACACATGGGATCTTTAATTTCTGCATGGACAACCAAACAAATCCTTAATTTAATATCTCCTGTGAAGGACTTGACATCTTATAGTACAGCAGCTACCACTACCACCCCCAACACTGCACTGCACTATCTGCACTGGGGATAACCACCACCAACTGAATCCAATGTGGTCTCAGCCAGGAGTGAAAGTGACTAAGCTATGGTAACTCTAGAAATAACAAAGTTTACTGGCTGCACCTCCACTATGTTAGTGCTAACACAAATTCTTTCTCTTCCAAATTTTCAGATAAAAAAGAATTTCAGATCAAAACATTTGTTGCTTATGACAGCTCAAAAGAGCTTTGTAGCCACTGTCTGGGAGCTGGTGGTTTTGAGCTCTTCCTCAATATTCAACACAACGTTTTGATTTCTTTCATGTAGAGATTCCTGGATCCACTTTGTCTGAGACCTACTAATACTTTTGGATATATGTATTCAGCAGTTATTTGAATTCATTGAATAAAAGAGGCAATTTATAATCCCACTAACGGGAAAGAAAGGGATTCTGATTTGACCTGGAGAACTGAAAATGAATTTGTACTTTATCCTTGCATACCCTCTCAGAGAATCAAGATATTTTGTCATATACTACTTTGAATCAGGTCTAGAGTAAGCTTCTTAAATACAGAGTTCAGGGAGTCCATGAGAAATTGAACGATTTCTCAGTTCCAGGGGATTTTGCTCAGAAGCTGCACAACAGGGATTTGGAGCAAACTTTCAGAGGTAATTAAGCAATTGGAAAGTAAGCAACTGAATATCCTTAAAACTTGCCTCATATATTGATGAAAAAAAAAATCTGTTCCTTTGTAACTTTTTTTTTTTTTTTTTTTTATCTCTGTAACCTCAAAAATCATTGAGCTGGGCAGTGACATATGGAAAGTGTCTAGCACTTGGTAAGACCAGACCACAGATTTAAATAACCAGTATTTTCCTACTGTTCTATCTCAGGGCTCTCACCAGTCAAGTACCATGCTGAATGACACAAGAGGATGTCTGAGATCAGCCCTTCTCTTCTTTGTCCAGTTGTTGCTCTTTTTACACAAGTCACACAAACACCTTGTGATTGTTAGGGATTCTGGGTTTTGATACAAGTATAACCCTCATGCAAAGAGCACAGGTAATAGAGGTGTCCAGTGTTACCTTTCTCCAGGATTTCTCTACATATTCCTCCTGGGGACATTGCTCCTATTATTTATTTATTTATTTATTTATTTATGTTTGTTCAAAGAAGGTGAATCTTTCACTCAGCAGGATATCTCTTAATATTGCATTGGCGTAAGGTTTTCCTAATGGTACATCTTAACGTCATCTGCAGTACATGTCACAGAGGTCAAGATAGCTGTACATGATGAAATATGAGCAAAGAAAAGGAGTTCTTGCAAAACATTGAATAACTTTCAGTGCAGTTAAGAAATAAGCATGATGAAAAGAAATAAGCATGATGAAAAAATCACAAGAATCACTATGACCGCTGTTGTAGTGATAAGAGTAATAATGTGTAAAAAGGAAATAAAAGAGCCAAACTTGATTGAAGATAAATTTGTGTAGCTGACAGGTGGATTTTTTATGTTTGTTCATTTTCTTTTGAGCTTGCTGTTAGAACTAAAGAGAGATAATAAATATGGAGTCACCATGAGGCCAGAGATCAAAATAACAACTTAAACCAATCAACTCTAGATGTACAAAGTAATATGCATATTTTTAAAAACAACAACAACAACAACAAAAGCTGAAATTTGAAATTATTATTTTTCCTTTCCATTCTGGGGAGAAATTGTTGTTCCACTGAAAAAGGATCATGAAGTTGCTTAAGTGAAATTTTCCCTTTTTCCACAACTGTATCAATTATATATTTTGAAAACTTGGTAAAGTCCAGGAAGCCTATTACATAGTGAGAGAAGATTTAGAGGACAATTACAAGAGGTGTTAATTTTTGAAAGTATCTGAGTTAGATACCTGTTGAAACCTAAATTCTTCAAGATATTTATCCTTTACATTTAAAAAAAAAAAGAAATATTATTATTTATTTTATTTTTATTTTTTGGTCACTTTAAACAATTACAATACCAATGCTACTTAGACTCTGATCATTCCCATATGTCCTTTTTTCACATCCTATGCCCAAAACTGTACACAGTAACCAAAATAATACTTTACCAATATCAAAAGAAGGATTATCTGAGATGGCTTGCAACAGATACTCTTTCTGAAGATTTTCTTACAGTTCCCCCTTTTTACAACATTGTTAAGTAGAATTCAAGTTAATGAAATTCTCTTTCCAGAATCTCATTCCCCACTCCACATTTTGGCAGATAATTACTCCTAAGTACAGATAATTGTATCAGTCCTTAATGAATGGAGTATAATTTTCCTCTAATTTGTCAAAAGCATTATGAATTTTGTCCCTGACTTCTGATGTGCCCATAGCTCTCCCTAATTTGCTGTCCTCCAATTTATATGATCTTTGCCATCACTCTGTATGCAAATAAAATAGGGATCAGCATCAGGTTCAAGACAGATTTCTGCAGAAACCTACTTGATAATTACTCTCCAAGAATAGGTATTCATGAACTTTCAAACTTACTTTAGAAGACATGAAAGCCTGACTGCCTGAATTTCATATAAGGCTCAAAGTTATCTATTTAATTTTCCTTTAAACAAATATCAGTATCTTCTCATAGTTAGTTATGGCTTGCTTTCTCTCCTTAACTTGTTCATCACAAACACATGTGGGCCATTAGCCTTGTATCTTATAACTTAAATGCTTATGAATCCAATGACAGCTCTCAGAAATGTTGAACCAAGTGACTTCTCCAAGGTCAAAGAGTGAGTCAATTGTTACCACAAAGGTTAAATTTAGGAAAGTCCAGATGTTCATAGAATCATAGAATCATAGAATATCCCAAGTTGGAAGGAACCCATAAGGATCATTGAGTCCAACTCCTGGCACCACACAGGTCTACCCAGAAATTCAGACCATGTGACTAAGTGCACAGTCCAAATACTTCTTAAACTCCAACAGGCTTGGTGCAGTGACTACTTCCCTGGGGAGCCTGTTCCAGTGTGAAATAACTCTCTCGGTGAAGAACCTCTTCCTGATATCCAGCCTGAACCTCCCCTGCCACAGCTTGACACAATTCCTGTGGGTCCTATCACTGGTGACTAATGAGAATAGATCAGTGCCTGGCCGTCAGCCTGGCCCTCAATCCCCCCTCAGCCTCCTCTCTTCCAGGCTGAACAGGCCAAGTGACCTCAGCCACTCCTCATCTGTCTTCCCCTCTAGGCCCTTCACCATCTTTGTAGCCCTGCTCTGGACACTCTCCAACAGTTTTACGTTCTTTTTGTACTGTGGTGCCCAGAACTGCACACAGTGCTTGAGGCAAGGCCACACCAGCACACAGCAGAGCGGGACAATCTTTTCCCTCGACCGACTAGCAATGCCATGCTTGATGCACCCCAGGATATGGTTGGCCCTCCTGGCTGCCAGGGCACACTGCTGGATCATATTCAACTTGCTATCAGCCATAACCCCCAAATCCCTCTCTGCAGGCTGCTCTCCAGCGTCTCATCCCCCAGTCTGTACGTATAGCCAGGGTTGCCCCATCCCAGGTGCAGGACCCGGCACTTGCTCTTGTTAAACTTCATGCGGCTGGTGATTACCAGCTCTCCAATATGTCCAGATCTCTCTGTAAGGCCTTTCCACCCTCAACAGCATCCACAACTCCTCCGAGTTTAGTGTCATCAGCAAATTTGCTCAAAACACCTTCTAGTCCTACATCTAAATTGTTTATAAAAACATTGAAGAGGACTGGCCCTAAAATGGAGACTTGGGGGACCCCACTGCTGACCATCTTCCAGCCTGTTGTGGCCCCATTTACCACAACCCTGCCTGTCAGCCAATTGCTCACCCATCGTATGATGTTTTTGTTTAGTTGTATGCTGGACATTTTGTCCAGCAGGATCCTATGGGAAACTATGTCAAAAAATTTACTGAAATCTAAAACGATCAAAAAAGTTTTGCAAGTATCAGTGAAATTACAGCACAAAACACTTGATAACTACTTTCATATTACCTGTGAAACATCTACCTACTACCAAAGATGATGGCCACAAAACAGATTGACTGAGACAGTCCCTCTATTGCTGCAAAACTCAGGGCATTCAGAAGTACAAATCTCCATAGTACTATTAAATGGACCCCACTGATCTTTGCTTTATAGCAAACATTTAAAATTGAATAACATACTAGAGGAGAGATATAACAGCTCATTGCAATAGATACAATTTTGTTATTATATTGAAAATAAAAGGTACAGACATAGGCATACAATGGTGGACACAATAAAATCCCATAGTTTATACTGATGGCTATGACATGATCTGTCTGTATCAGTGTGTGTATAATAGAATATAGTAGAATAGAGTAGAATAGAGTGTAATGGAACAGAGTGGCTCAGTTGGAAGAAACCTAGAAAGATCAACAAATCCAGCTGCCTTACCACTTCAGGGGTAACTAAAAGTTAAAGCATGTTATTGAGAGCATTGACCAAATGCCTCTTGAACACTGACAGGCATGAATCAACAAAAACCTCACTAGATACCCCGTTTCAGTGTTTGTCGACCCTCAGTGAAGACTTTTTTTCCTAATGTCCAGTCTGAACCTCGCCTGACACAGCTTTGTGCTGTTCCCTGGCATCCTGTCATCAGTTACCAGGGAGAAGAGACTGGCACCTCATCCTCCGCTTCCCCTCCTCATAAAGTTGTAGAAAGCAATGAGGTCACCTCTCAGCCTCCTTTTCTCCAACCTAGACAAACCAAGTATCCTCAGACTCTCCTCAAAGGAAAGTATCTGCTTTTTTAATAGTATCTGGTCAAGGACCTTTTCAAAGACAGTAAAGAGTTAATAAGAAAGGGAGAAAGTGCTGGGAACTAAACCTGGTCAGTTGTACTCATTGATAAGGAAAGCAATGTCATATGAGAATGTTCCAGGAAGAACAACATGGACTTTGCAGCTGAATCAATTGTGAAACAGGGAAGTGGGGAGGGACCTTAACAAGGAGGGTGCAGAAACTGCAGATCTCTGCATACTTGTTGGAGGGCGTGCAGGGGAAGGGGAAGTGGGAAGAATAAAGAGGAGGATAGGTAAAAAAAAAAAAAAAAAGGGGGGGTGGGGAGTATAAAAGGGGGCTGGTGAAAACATTTGTCTGTCTGAGCCCTGTGCTTGATCACAAAAGACTGCCCTAACCTCACTAAATATTTAAATATTTCTTAGCTATCTCTCTGCATAATCACACTCTCTCCTGTGTATGAGTGCAGCAAGGACTATGTGCTAGCTACTGACAAGACCAGTGAGTGTGTGAATGAAGGTTGGGGCCTGGTCTTGGCGTCAGGTTGGGGAAGGGCACTCTTGGCCTATGGTGCCAGCTACCAGAGTGAGTGTGGGTGTCTTGATGCCAGGCACTGATGGGACTGGGGTGTGTGAGAGGAGTTGGTGCCAGCTACGGGAGTCAGACTGGGAGCATAGGCCCATGGACTGTGGTGCCTGCTACTGGAGCGAGTGGGGTACTAACACCACATACTGGAGGAACTGGGGTCTTCTACTCCCAGCCATGCTATGGGAGTGGTGTGTGTTCCCAAGCTCCTGGGGGTACCCACATGAGTAAGGTGAGTATAGGGCTCTGAACCGGCAGCTAGAGCTGGGCCACAGGTCACAGCCCATGCGCTTGGTGTTGACTCCTAGGGGAGGCTGAGTGTTTGTATCATCCCCAGCCTGGTGTGCATGGGTATCTGCTAACAAACTTTAATCTGGAATAGCTGGAAAGTTTGCAACCCGTGAATTGGTAAGACAGCCCACTATCCAGATTTTAAATTAATGTTTTAATTTATTGACTTTCTAGATAAATCTCAAAATTTTTACATTCCATAATAAGGAATCGCACACAACATGAAGAAAAACAATCATTAACAAAACTTCAAAGAAAGACTAGTCTTAACAAACATACAAACACAAAGAAATGGGTTTTGCTTGTCAAAAAATATAATTGTCAGGAATTTATTTTTGGTCAGGTCTAATAAGATTTAAAGCTTTAGTTTTCTTCAACATAAGAATTTAGGAATTTAGGTTTGGCTGGAGTTTTGGCATAGATTTTTTTTTTTTTTTTTTCTTTTCCCCAAGCCAGTTCTCCCATTTTTAGTGAAAAAGCAGATCTTTTCACTCCAGATGTTTAAATTTACTGTGACTTCAACAAACTGAAGTGCAGTTCTCAGAGTGACTGCCAGTACAGCACACATTTTTTGTTGTAAAATAGAGGAGAAAAAAGGAATGACTTGAGGCTGAGGTGAAAAGGGGAAAGTCAACAGCAGTAACCCATGCACTGTGAAAGAATGCTAGTTTCTTTTCAGTTGAGACATATTTTCTCCCAGGATGAAAGTGGCCTCAGTTCAACATTTGGCAGCTTTGGAGCAAATGTGACATTTCTTCTGCAGCTGCTTTATCTGTTCTTAGTGCTGAAGCTCTAAATGCTGAAGACATGTATGTGTGGGACTATGCATTAGAAAAAGGAAAGAAGTGTCAGTAATTTGTTAATCAGAATTTCTTTTAAAAAACAATTTCTTATGCTTGTATTTGCTGCAGAAAGCTGGTTTTAAAATTTGTCTTTTATTCCAAGTTCCCTGGACTAATGTGGGCAAAACGAGAGTGTTTCAGGGAACACTGATCTGCATTATGCCATTAGCAAGCATTTGCTTTCACATTGCACGAAATAACCTAGTTACCATCTTAGAGAAAATGTGCAGTTGCATTTTTACTTTGAAATGAGAACCACATCAAAAAGCATTCAAGAAAAAGGAGGAAAGCCATGTTTTATTCACAACCATTAGTAACTGTGTATATTTTTGTAGTGCAACAGGAAATATAAGTAAGTGGTTATGACCAGACAAAAGCCTTTCAATGCATCAGTCCTCATTTTTTTTTTATTGGCATATCAATGCATCATACAGTTATTCATACACTTGAAGAGCTACTGCTAGTAATATGTGTTCCTATAAACTAGAATATTTTCTTTATTGCAGACTTATATTATAAACAGTAAACCCATATATGAGGAGAAAAAAGTAAAGAAACCCATGCTTTCTGATACACTCATTACTTCCCAGTGGTAATTATTAGCTGTGGTATCAAGATAGGATTGTGATAGCAACTGCAAATTCATTTTAGAAGGTTAATAATTAGAAAGCATGATGGTGTGTCTATTTTCACAAGGTTATTGTGGCTGGACGGTTAGAAAACATGGGAGAAAGAATCATAAACCACACACACACACACACACACACACACAAAAAAAAAAAAAAAAAAAAAAAAAAAACCAACCAAGTATTATACAATATCAGAACTAGTTTAGTTTCTGTTAAAATACTCAGAAATTTATGCGGATAGTTACTAAAATGTAAAGACATTATTCTCAGGTAATGGAAGTCAATGGGATTACTGCAATTTACACTAGCTCAGTGTGTGGATCTATATATAAAATTAAATACAGCCTTCCTGAATAACAATAGTAATTTCACTGCTAACTCTACAATGTGTAGCAATTAGAGCAAGAGACCATCACTCAAACCTCCTGAGATCTATTCTGAGCTGAGCTAGTCCTGCAGATGCGAACCTGTGCATGTGTGAGGATAGCTTTCAGAAATGCTGAACACCCACGACCCCAGCTGAAGTCAAGAGGAACTGAAGAGCAGGAATGCCTGTGGGGAAATCAGGTCTTCATTTCCTTACAGCTCTCTGCTGCCTGTAAACGCACCCCCACCATTCTCTGCCTTCTGGGGTTCACTGTTTGCTTGTTTGGAGGGTTTTCCTATCATTCATTCATTCAAATATAATGGTTTATTCCAAGAAAACACCCCCAAAATGCGAGGAGGATGCATTGGAACTATTTTGTATAAGAACAATAATATTTGTGAAAAAAAAAAAGAAAAAAAAGTAAAAGCAGATTTCACTGTAGCAAGAGAATACTTAACAGAATGTAATTGTTGTGTTCTTGTAAAGAATGGTGAGAACTTATGAAATGCTCATATTTAATTAGATTTTTTTCTCAGGTTCATGTATGAATGCGATTTTGAAAATATGATACTGTGATACAACATTAGCTTTTCTAGGACTGGTTTTAAGAGAGTCATTTTCTCTAAAAAGTGGCCATCAAAACAGTTCTGCAAAAATATAGGCCTGGATCAGCTGGAAAACTACTACAAATTGATGTTGAGATGCTGTGTTGATATGACATGGAGTTTAAGTCTATATTTGTGCTTCATTCACCCAACAGTAGACAACAAGCACTGATTTTCTTTAATAATTATACATTTTTTAAGCAGTCACAAAATGAAGTTCTACAGAAACAACTTTCCTTCTCTACCCTTGGGGGTCTGCAGAGCTGTATGTGGGTTAACAGCTACTGAATATCTGGTAGAGGGAGGAAGATAGTGTCTGGGAATTTTCAAGAAATTGCTTCAGAAATAATAAATAAATAAATAAGGTCTCTACACATATTCCTAGACAAAATTTCTTCTCTTAACTGTCCCCTAATAGCCCTACTATCCTTCCCTGGAATATCTTTTTAGTTTTACAAAGCTAGATGATGAAGATTGTGCAAATCAGCCAAATTCCACTGACAGATTAATCATGCATTTTTTTCAGTATGTGAAAATCTAGCAAGACTGGGATTTTATTTTTATTTTTATTTTTTGGGGGGGTGAGAGGAACACGAGGGGGGTGTTGCAAGAATTCACAGACCTGATTTCTATCCCAGGCTCTGCAGACAATTTATTTTCTGTCTGACTTGGGATATTTCTGTTTCTCACCTTATTCAGATTCTAAAGGGAAAATCCAAAGCCGTAATGCTCTCAGAGATGTTTGCGGGGCTTAGTGAACATCAGCAAAATGCTGGACACAGTAGAATAGTGTAAAAAAAGATCTTGCATGTTGTAGGAGACCCACTCTAAACCCAGGCCTAGGTATCAGACCAATGGAGGAAGCCAGTATGACAACACAACCAGTCAGTGCTGTAGTTTCAAAAGATAAACATCATAAAAGTATGAACATGAACATTAAGCCCATCCCCCTTGATCATGGGTTATTAATTGTGAATGCCCAGAAGGAAGTTCTGGCTGCATATACGTCTCTAGGATTTTTATGATTATTTTCACTAACATCAAATTTCAGCTCAGCCTGTCTACAGCCTTTGTATTTCTCCTAGTGCTTCTTGCTTCCTTCCCTCTCACCCTTATATGCTACTGGCTGTGTGCCAGCTGAAGCAGAGGACCTGGTTGCCTATTTGGTCTTACCCTAGGGCAGATATGAAGTAATTCAACTTACTTTCTTTCATTAAGGGTAAAACTATTTACTTTTTTTTTTTTTTTTTTTTTTTTCCCTCCAGAATTTGCTACTTTTCTTCATTCTTCATTTTCTTCTCTTGTGTTCTGGAAAGACTCAGCACAAGTGATGTTGTTTTTTGTTTTGTTCTTGTTGTTTGATTGGTTGGTTTTGTTGTTGTTTTGGTTTTTCAACCATGTAAAAGCAGACCTTTTTGCTGTACAGGGAAAAACACCTTCCCTTAGCTGTAGCGATGCCAGGAGTGTTTTCCTGTCCTATGCATTGGTGAAGCCTGTCAGTGTGCCCCTTTTCCCTCCACCTGCTTGTATATACTATATATTGCACCTGCGCCCCCCCCCCCCCCCCCCAACAACAACAAAATAGTGCAATGGTTGTTTAACATTTTTTCTTGCTTTAGTGACAGCCAAGCCACAGTGACTTTGCAACTCTTAAAGCAGTGCAAACACTTGGTAAAAGAAAAAAATTCTCAGTCCCAGGTCCAGAGCAGAATTATGTGGTATTTGACCTTTCAGTGACTTCTTTGCAAAACACTGCCTGGCTAAATCCACTGGGGAAGAGACATCCAGATTATCTTCTTTGACTCTGGGATTCTAGTTCAAGTACAAGAGTAAAATGTATTTCAGACAATGTTGGTGCCATTTTAAGTGATAATCTGCATACCACATTCACTGTTCTCAGGTAAAGAAACAAAAGGAACAATTCCATGTCAGTCAATCAGAATAAGGGGGCTAGAAAATGTGCTGCATATGCAGACCTAGCTTCTAGGTAAGAAGCAAGTGACTGAGATTCATCATGCATTTGTGCAGCACAGTTTCTACTAACACTTCAGATAACCATTTCCAAAGAGAATGAAACAAGATCCTAAATGACTACCCTGTAGGCAGGTCAATGTTGGTATTGACTTCAATAGTTCTATTTACAAGTATAAAGTCAAGCACCTATACAGCTTGTTCAGTCCTTTTTGCTATATCCAGATTTACCATTTTCTCTACCCAATTTATTAAATGACTAGATTTCTGTCAGAGACACAGTTTTGTCTTTTAACTAGTTTTTTTGTTTGTTTGTTTTTGGTTTTGTTTGTTTGTTTGTTTTTCTATTTATAATTAAGGGAAGAATCAAAATTTTTTACCTCAGCCATGCAGCTTGCACACCATGAACAGCTGTGCAATAACAACCACACTTCAGTACCTTTCTGGTCAGGAGAGGTGCCCCGGTTGCATTTAGTGGGATTCAGAAAAACACACAGAGGTACCAATAAGTTCAACAATCAAAAGAGTGGAGCTGCAAAAATAAATGTAGATATTGACACAAGGGCACATGCATCACTCCCTCATAATATTTTTAACAGTCAGTTAGAAACCACTTAATATGTATACAACTGTTGCTCTGAATAGCAGCCATAGCTAAAGCAGTGCTCACAAGGACATTTACTAGCTCTCTCTCTCATGAGTAATATCTTTCACTTATTTGCCAGTGGCTTTTATCATGGTTCTCCAAGATATACAAGATCCACTTCGGGTAACAACGGCAACACTTTTCCCTCCAGCACAGAAAATCTCAGCTTTCCTCACCTCCCTGCAGCCCCCACCAGCAGCCCAAGCAGACAGCATTAATGAGCCAGGAAAGTGTAGGAAAGTGACCGTACCTGTCTGCAAATCCCACCAGTAATCACCTCTTGGAACTGAAGAACAGCAGCTGGCAGAGGGGAAAATCTTCCAAGCTAGTCATGGTCTAAAGAACAGAGCTGAGTGATGAAAGGAACAAAGTCACTGAAAGGATTTGCTCCATGCAGTGGTTAGGCAGTTCAGCTGCTGATCATTGTATTGGAAACAGATGTCATAATATTATGTTCACTTCAAGAGAACATAATGATTAAAACATTTTCAGTAATTAGGAAATTTAGCTAGAGGCAATAAACCAGGTGATCTACACTGCAATTAGGACTGAAAAAGGTAATGTTCTCCTTTACTCTTTTTTTATGCAAAGCAGTGTTCAGAAATGACTCAGTTCTTCCTTTTCACTATTAAACAGACTATATGACTGAAATAACCTTCTGGGATAGGTGGGTTCTGGACCTGGCAAGGAGAGATGTATGTAGATTCTATTTTCAAAACTTAAAGGAAATGGGCCAAAGCATCCACAGATGATTTAAATTAGAGGTTTGTTGTTTTGTTGATGTTTTTCTTTTATTTCTTTTTCCTGAAGTTTATAAAGCATCACCTACATTCCCCAGCTAAGGATTCGTCTCACTGTGTGCAAACTGGAAGTGAAGTGTTGCTGGGTTAAAATAGGCACATACAATATCTTTACAAAGATGAAGATGACTGCACAAGGTGAGGAGTAGTGAAGAATAAACCCTTAATTAAAAGAATGTTTGGAAGTACTGCTTTAAAATGGGTTATCTCTGTCCATCCTGACACATTAAACAGAATGCAAAATAATTTTTCTGTAGTCATATTTTTACTTGTTTTAAACATAGCTCAAAAACAAATTTTAAAGTCCACAGGAAGCAAAGACTTTTGGAATCTGACCAACAACAGGATTTAACTCAAAATCTCTTCCAAACCTCTTTTTTTTTTTTTTTTTTTTTTTTTTTTAACCCCTCACTCTCAGAGCAATAGGAGTACTGTTGATCATTTGAGTTGTAAAAAAAATTAAAAATATGTTTGCTTTATCCTAATGGTAAATTATAGACTCTACCTGGAAATTAAGCCTCAAGGAAAACTCAAATAGATGTTTTAGATAATGAAAAGAACTTCACAGAAGAACAAGTAGTAAGTCATGAAGTCATCAACCTCTCTTCAAAGAAATATTCTAGAGAATGTTCCTAATGATGTGGCTATAATATATCTTAGATGGATCCAAAACAGTTCAAAAACTGTTATTGATTCAGAATTATCAGAACTGACTTACAGACTTACAGCCAAACTAAGAAAACTTACTACTTGGGAATTGAGAGGATAAATTCCATTTTTTTAAATTGCATAACGGAATGGACAGCGTGCATGTGAACATGAGGGTGAATGGTAAGCTGCAAGAGGTACCCAACCCCTGAGAGGATAGAATTCAAATTCAAAATTATCTTGAGATATTAAACTTAGTATGGTTTAAGAAAAAACAAAAACAAACAAACAAACAAACAAAAAACAACACAAGTTATAAATATTCAAAAAGCACTAAAGCACAAGTAGAAATGAGGAATGCCTGACCACACAGAAAACAAACAAACAAAACAACAATAACAGCAAAATCAAGGCTTATAATGATCCCAAACAGAACAGAGTCAAAAAAATTGTCATAGTAGAGAAAATAACCATCATTCTGAGATGCATAAATAATAATAAAAAAAAATATTGGACCCCTATCAGTAGTGAAGAGACTTCAGGCAAAATATGATGTCCTGTTCTAGGGCAGCATTTTCAAGAAAGCTGTAGGTAAACCAGAGAGACTGCTGAGGACATCAACAAATTTCATAAGCAGTTCAGGAGCCATGGCCTGAGGGGGGGGAGGGGGGCAGGGAGATCAAGTATGTTTGACTCAGGAAACAGAATTCTGCAGCTGGAGGCAATGAAAAAATTCATTAAATCCATAAAATTTACTCTAAAGTTGGCTATGATTGATTTGTTCCCTGTTTTCACTTGAAAATATATTTGTTATGGAGAGGAAAACCTGGAAGCAAACCCTTGCTGAAAATGTCTTCTTCTTCTTTCACTTGAATGCTTATAGCTCAGAACAGCTGAGTTAGAGCTTCTTTGGGAATCAGGGAATCAGGGAAACATTCTTAAAGTTTTCAATTTACTTTCACCTTTATTTCTTCTCTTATTCCGGTGAGGATTTTCACTAAAAAATCAAAACAAGAAATAAAAAATCACCACCACCACCCAACCTATTTATCTCTATTACGGCTATGTCACAGTAAAATGAGACAACATATTAATGTCTGAAATATTAGAAATAATAATCAGAAGTCAAAATTTACATCAGTTAAAAGACTTTACAGTGTTGTTCAGATGTAGTAGTCACACTAAAATTTATAATTCCCCTTATGTCTCATTGAAGCAGATAAAAATAGAAATTATTAAGGCAGTGCAATCATAAGGAAATCCAACTTTTGCCCCTAGGTTTTGAAAAATAAATGAGTGAAACAGTTCATTTCTATTATTAACTACTCTAAGTAGCCA
Source organism: Stictonetta naevosa (assembly GCA_011074415.1). Classification (NCBI taxonomy): domain Eukaryota; kingdom Metazoa; phylum Chordata; class Aves; order Anseriformes; family Anatidae; genus Stictonetta; species Stictonetta naevosa. Next base: position 59,697,975 of record CM021697.1, read on the forward strand.
AAGGCAAACTTTAAGTGAACTTTGTATTAGTAGAAAATCCATTTACAACTTACTTTGATTTCTGTTCTATTTCCACATTAGGACAAGAAAACGATGAACTACAGCTGCATCATTAAATCAAATATTTGTGGGAGTACCTGTGATGAATTACCACAATATTGGGAGATATTCCATTTTTTCTAGTTGGGCCTTACCACAAACATTAGGCTTTTCAGACTTTCAAATATGGTTATATAAGAAAGAGAAAACTATTTTTCTGGCCCATTCTTCAAATATCTCAAGTCACACACAGGTTTGGGGAAGGTGAACTTTAATCTTCCATCCCATTTAGGCGAGTAATGAAGCCTTTGCTGTGCTACCTTCCCCACACTAGACAATACCAAGGCTTGTTTGTGTAACTACAAATGAGGCTGGTGTGGGTGTGGTGCAGGATTATATCCGACCAGCAGTAGACTGGGCAGGATCTGCAGGGAGGAAACTTGTTATGTAGCTCAAACTATAGAATTTCAGGGCCCCCCCCCCCCCCATTTTTTTTTTTTTTTTTTTCCTGTCAGTTGGAAGGGACCATGATCTTCTGTTTTGTTACAACCTCTAGAAGAAAGAGAATAGCTTCTCAGGAAAAAAAAATAATAATAATAAAAATCAAGCAAAGTATATTTTCCAATGAAAATAGCATTTTTTTTTGTAGCTCTGTTTAAGAGACAGTATAGTAAAAACATGAAATAAGTTGCTTGCTGAAAACTAGATAGAGAATAAATGGAAGAATCAGGGTTACATCTGAAGATTTCACTGTCAAAAGACAGAGTAATTCACTAGGCAGCAGAGCTTCTTCAAAGTAAGACAGCATGTGTAAGACTAGTGATAGCATTTAAATTCAGTATTCAGAACAGTATTCTGCTATAGAAAATCTATAACTAGAGTACTAATGCAGGCATCACTGAGAATTATAATCCCCTAGAAAAGCAGGATATAAGAGTGGAGATGCTAGAGTAGAGAAGGAGCATGGGGAACTACAGCACTTTGTCTTCTGGATTTAAGCAAAGCAAGTGACATTTCCTGGGAGCGCTTTCCAAAAGCTTACAATTGGCACATTATGTGAGAAATCATTGTTACATAGGTGGCAAAGAGAAGCTCTCCCACATCCTATTGTGCACAGATGATGTGGCAGTATTTGAACAAATTATTTATAGACTGCAAGATACACCCAGAGCTTTATCCAGCATCTGGGCTGAATTCCAGTTCTGTCTTGATGGTTAAGAAAAATTCTCTCTGACAGCCCGTGAACTACAGTGTGAGAACAAACAAGCAGGGATCAGTGAGTGCATGCAAGAAATATCCATTGCACAACATCTCCAGGTTTGCAGAAGCACCTGCACATATAGAGGAAGGTGGTGAGCAAAAATTTCCCTTTGTCTCTTGTGTGTTCACTTGGAGTAGTGTTGTGTCCTTGAGAGCAAGGAGACACTAAACAGAATCTTTCCTGATGCTTTACACAAAATCACCAGCACTGTGAAGACCTTAATGTTTTTTTCAAAGGTCTTATGAAAAGTGTCATTTCTGTTCAGCAATAAATTCTGAAAAGTGACTTTTCTCAGCTGATGATCCTAGACTATTATCCTATCAGGACCAGATCCAAATATGGAAAGCAAGTAGCTTCACAACAGCTTCTTGGAAAGATTTCTGAAGAGCATAAACATAAGAACGTGTTGGCTTCAGGTTCCTCAGGTACCAGAGGAGGAGCCAGTGGAGTCCTAAAGAGAAATATTGAAATGAATACATTTTAAAAAGAGTATGTGCTATTAGTAATTTTCCATCCAAATTGAGTTTTAAAAAATGTTTAGTGAAATTCTATTTATTTGCTTTGCTTAGTAGTCAACTCTTGAGTAGAAAATAGTGCAGTGTCACAGAGGTGTGGGGTCCATTTTAAAAACGTCCTTTACAGGTTTCTCTGAAGCTAGCTGGATTCTGGGTTTACCTGATTTCTTCTAGTTGTTTGTTTTCTAGAAGGTTACCTCTGGCAGAAAAGGCTTTAATCTTAACCCTGAAATAAATAATTTTAGTAAAGATATGTTGGCATTTCATGACAGTGTGGTTTAGTGTTTTTTGTTTTGTTTTGTTTTGGTCAGAAAATGATGATTTGATTCAAATAAAATTATATGTAGGAATGTACCTATTTCAATGAAAGTGTACTCAGGAAAGACTTGTTAAGGTTGAAGATAATGTTTCTAGAAAAAATCAGAGAGAGACTCAAGATATAATTGCTAACAGTGTACTATTTAGACTGTTCACTTGAGTTTTGATGATTTGGTTTCAAGACCTGCAATTCTCCTACCTCCAAGCAACTGAGAAAATCACAAGGCTACTGAGAGTCGATTTCTTTCTTACTTGTTAAAGCAGTTACATTTTAATGAATGATTAAACATTCATGTTTGGAGAAAGACTAATTTCATATCAGAGTGAAGCGACACTCACTCAGCTGAGCTACTGGAGATCTGCTTTCATGAACTTGGTCTGTCTGATTCACAGCAGTGAATCAAAGTTTTTTCTTTTTTATTTCACAAAATTTATTCAATGCAGGGAAAGAAAAGAAAGAGAGAGAGAAAGAGATAAAGAGGGAAAGAAAGAGAAAGAGGGAAAGGACAGAAAGAGAGAAAGAAAGAGAGAAAGGAAAGAAAGAGAGAAAAAAGAGAGAAAGAGAGAAAGAGAGAAAGAGAGAAAGAGAGAAAAAGAAAGAGAAAAAGAAAGAAAGAATAGAAAGAACAAATATTCTACATGTTGCTGCAAGTCAAGTGGTCTCTTCATCCTTTGTGTGCATTTGTATTGCCCCTGCAGGACCAGCTCTGGGAGCTGCACTCAAGAGGTGGTGTGTGGCTCCCTGATGCACCTTCCAGGAGTGGGAGGTGGCTTCTTTTTGAATTCCATCTCTTTTTGATCTTCTCACGCTGAAATGCCTTGCTAGCCTTCTATCTGTGAATACACCAGTGACTGAACATCAATGAGGAATGGCATCTATGCAGCTTAATCACAGAATCACAGAATCACAGAATTGTAAGGGTTGGAAGGGACCTCGAAAGATCATTGGGTCCAACCCCCCTGCCAAAGCAGGTTCCTCAGAGCAGGCTGCCCAGGTAGGCATCCAGAAGAGCCTTGAACATCTCCAGAGAAGGAGACTCCACAACCTCCCTAGGCAGCCTGTTCCAGTGCTCCATCACCCTCATCGTGAAGAAGTTCTTTTGCATGTCGGTGCAGAACTTCCTGTGCTCTATCTTGCGGCCCTTGCCCCTTGTCCTATCCCCATAAACCACTGAAAAGAGGCTGTCTACATCCTTCTGTCTCCCACACCTCAGGTATTTATACACATTGATGAGATCCCCTCTCAGTCTTCTCTTCTCCAGGCTGAACAGACCCAGGTCTCTCAGCCTTTCTTCCCAGCTTTGTGTCGTCAGCGTACTTGCTGAGGGCAGACACTATTCCCTCATCAACGTCGTTGATGAAGATGTTGAACAAGACCATACCCAGCACCGACTCCTGGGGAACACCACTAGTCACAGGTCTCCGGCTGGACTCTGGGCCACCAATCACCACCCTCTGAGCTTGGCCAGTCAGCCAGTTCTCAATCCACCTTACTGTCCACTCCTCTATCCTACATTTTCTCAGCTTTCCTAGCAGGATGTCATGGGAGACAGTATCGAAAGCCTTGCTAAAGTCAAGGTAGATGATATCCACTGCTCTCCCCTCATCTACCCAGCTTGTGATGCCATTATAGAAGGCAACGAGGTTGGTCGAGCATGACTTCCCCTTGGTGAATCCATGCTGACTACTCCTCATAACATTCTTCTCTTCCAATTGCTTGGAGATGGCATCCAAAACAAGCTGTTCCAACACCTTTCCAGGGACAGAGGTGAGACTGACTGGCCTGTAGTTTCCTGGATCCTCCTTCTTGCCCTTCTTGAAGACCAGAGTGACATTGGCAATCCTCCAGTCTTCAGGCACCTCACCCATTCTCCAGGACCTTTCAAAGATGATAGAGAGTGGTTCGGTGATCACCTCTGTCAGCTCCCTTAGCACACGTGGATGCATACCATTGGAACCCATGGATTTGTGTGTGGGAATTTGTCCTCTCACCAGGGGCAAGGAGGGGGGGGAGGAGTCCTTGAAGCAAAGACTGTAGCAAAGAAAGCCTTCAGTATCTCCACCTTCTTGGCATCTCCCGTGACCAGGACATCCCCCTCGTTCAGCAAGGGACCCACATTATCCCTAGTCTTCCTTTTGCTGTTAACATACTTGAAAAAAAAAACTTATTATTATCCTTTATCTCTTTTGCAAGCCTCACCTCTAGGTGGGCTTTAGCCTTCCTCGTCTCATCCCTGCAGGCCCTGACAACACCTCTATACTCCTCCAAAGAGGACAGTCCCTTTTTCCACATTTCATAGACCTTCCTCTTCCTTTTGATCTTATCAATGAGCTCCTTGCTCATCCACACAGCTTTCCTGCCCCCCTTCCTCGATTTCCTACTCTTCGGGATGCACTGATCCTGAGCTTGGAAGAAGTGCTGCTTAAATGTAGCCCAGCTCTCACAAACACCCTTGCCTTCAAGCAACCTAGCCCATGAGATACTCCCAAGCAGTTCCTGGAAGAGGTTGAAGTTGGCTCTTCAAAAGTCCAGGGTAGCAATCCTGCTTTTAGCCTTACTTCTTCCACCAAGTTCCATCTTGAACTCCACCATCTCACAGTCACTGCATCCCAACCTTCACATCCCTAACAAGCCCATCCCTGCTGGTAAGAACAAGGTCCAGGACCACCCCAAGCCTCGTTGGCTCCTCTACCACCTGCGTCAGAAAATTGTCCTCAACACATTGTAGGAACCATTTGGACTGCATGTACCTGGCAGAGTTGCTTACCCAGCAGATGTCTGGATAACTGAAGTCCCCCATGAGGACCAGTGCCAGTGATCTTGAGGCTACTACCAGCTCTTTGTAGAAGGCCTCATCGACCTCCTCCTCCTGATCTAGTGACCTGTAGTGCACCCCCACAACAGTGTCCTTCATACCAGCCCACCCCTTAATTCTTACCCACAAGCTCTCCACTTGTCCTTCACCCCCCCCGCCCAGGTGGAGCTGCGTACACTCTAATTGCTCCCTCACATAAAGGGCAACCCCACCCCCTCGCTTCCCCAGCCTGTCTTTCCTAAAAAGGACATAGCCCTCTATGACAGCGTTCCAGTTATGTGAGCTGTCCCACCACGTCTCTGTGATTGCAACGAGATTGTGGCCCTGTGACCGAACACAGATCTTATGCTCATCCTGTTTATTTCCCATTCTCCGTGCATTGGTATACAGGCACTTTAGGGAAGCAGCAGGTGCAGTTACCCCTGAAGGGATGTAAGAAGAAGATTCCATTCCGGTATTAATGAATACTAAGAGTGGGAACAGTTAATGAAGCCCTAGTAATGACATAACTTATTTTGTATGGTGTTAGTCAAGTGTCCCACACATAAGAAAAACAGAGAGTTGCTCCTTCATGACTGCACAATTTAATTTAGTTCTTGAGCAGATTTGGATATTTTTATTTTTATTTTTTTATCTCTGGACTTCTAGGAGCTAAAGAACATTCCTGCATTTTTTTCCTCAATTAGGTAACTTTCACCATTTCTAGTATCAAATGCTAAGTTTGGATAGGGAATAAGAAGTGCCACAAAATCATAGAAGCAGCTGTCAGTTATGAGATCAAAAGGTGAAGTATATATGGATATCAGTTTTGCTGACTACAGGAACTTTATGCCATGTTAAGTCTTCTTTAAACTTAATAAAAGCAAGTGAAAAAGCTCTAATGGCTGTGCCTAAAAAATGACGCGAGGTGCTTTACATCCACTGTGAAATGTCTGCATAGCATTCTCTCTTCTTCCTGCAGTCATTTAAAAGACATCTTGCTATACCATATTATCAGAAAGCAGAATTGCAAAACAAACAAACAAACAAACAACAACAACAAAAACATTGCAAAAGACAGTTTTTGTTTCTTTATTTGTTTGTTCGGTACCTTCAGTACTTGATGTAACACCAGTCACTGACTGAAAACTTTGTGTCTGCAAGATGAGTTAGTGCAATATATGCTTGCTATCTGACTGCCTTGCCAGTATGCATGATTGATGCAGTCTATAGTCAGGTCCTTACTGTGAAGGGAGAAATCACGGGAAGCCATGTGCAAGGGGGATTATCTAAGATTGGAAGCCAGATCTCTCTTTTCTGATGGAGTGTCACTCTGGAACAACCCTTGCCCTTCATAATTATACTTTGGTGTCTAAGATGCACAGTGATGAGATTGTTATTCCTCCTTCCCTGGATGTAGGAGACATGAAAAGCAGGAGAACCTGCTAGTAGTTCAATGGAAAGTCCAAATTCATTGTAATGATCTCTGAAAATAAAAGCCAACCATCAATATAATAATGCAGTAACACTGGAATTGCCCAGGGGTAGTAGTGGAGGAAAGATATACAAACAACAAGGAGAACATGAATAAAAGTACAAGAGTTGTTGTTCATTCCCATGTACCCAAATCTAGCGAGAGCCCAGAACCACAGGCGCCTGGAGGTATAAACACAGGGGATACTTTGTTCTTGCTTCTCACTGACAGAATCTAGGAAGCTCACAGAGTACCAGTCATATGGAAACCTCACTCTTGCCCTAATTACAAAATCAGCAAGAGTTTTGAATGTTCCCCCCAAGTCTCAAAGCAAAGCTTTGGAACTTGTGATTCAGAGTATCATTATTTATGATACATAAATATGTTTCCTACTATTTTTCTCCGTGTAGCATAAATATTGACATTGAACATTGACTTTAACAGTTATTTACTAATTTAAATTTAAAATGTATTTTGGTATTACTCTGAGTTTTGAGTGGATGTGGAAGCTCTAACAAAATGGGATACAACCTTTAAGATACTCTGGACATTTGGAGCCAGTCCGGCATGAGATCCATGCTGCATCCCAGGGCTGGTCCTGATTGTCAGCTCTTTCATACCTCTCCAGTACTGATTAATGTCTTTTACTTTAAACTTTTTATTTGTTTATTTGTTTGATTGTGTTGTTTGTTTGTTTGTTTGTTTTAAAATGATGTGATCACTTCAAGGACGAGAAGACTGTACTTTCTTTTTCATTATTTACTTTTCTATTAAAAGTTTACATGATTTCCTTTATCTATAGCATGATGCATGTATTACACAGTTACAAACCTATATTATTTCACTTATTTTAGCAGAGAGGCATTAATGGCAATGTCAAGTTTTACCAGAGTATGTGCTTATGTGGGTTTAATAGATGTCAGGGCCAGGAAAGCACATCACAATCTGCAAGTCTGACCTCCTCCTAACACAGGCTATTGGATTGCCCTTTATTAATTCCCACTCCACATCCACTAGTTGTCCTTGAACTAGAATACCTCTTTGAGGAAAACAAACAAGAAAACACATATTCTTATACACATTTTCAATGATGTAGAATGTATTGCCTGCCTGGATACATTGCTACAGCGACTGAATACTCCTGTTGTTAAAAATACATTTTCTTTTCTTGCCTGCATCTTCCCTATTACAATGGATAAAAAATAAAATAATAAAAAAGTCCTGCTTTTGCAAAGAATGCAGCATAAGGTAAAAATATCTTACACAAAATAAGGAAAAAAAAAAAAATGAGAACCCCAAACTGCTAATATATCCAACTTGTAGCTTGGTTTTGGTGAGCTAAATAGATTAAGTTCTCAAGACACACTTCTAACTGATTCATCTTCTCATTAATATTCTCTGAACCCTCCACAGCTTCTTAAATCCCCTTTTTAAACTGTGGGCCATAAACAGATATCATACTCCAATAGCAGACACATCGGTGACAATTACAAGAAAGAACGTAAATTCAGCTCTTCAGGGCTTCCCCAGTTGCACATCTCAAGATGATGGCAACTGTTCTGACCAGTGTTGTTATACTGGAAACAGATGAACAGAAATTTCTCCATAATAAAACTCAATTCCTTATCAATGTTTCCTATGTTAAGATCTATTTTGCAATGATGAATTGAAGCTTCCTGTTATGAAAGATATCATAGAATCATATCATAGAATTGTTGAGGTAGGAAAAGACCTCCAAGATCATCTGGTCCAAACATCCCTCTACCACCAGTATCACCCACTAAACCATGTCCTTAAGCACCACATCCAACCTTACCTTAAATACCCCCAGGGTCGGTGACTCCACCACCTTTCTGGGCAGCCTATTCCAGTGCCTGGTGACATTTCTGAATGAAATGTCTCCTCATTTCCAACCTAAACCTCCCCTAGCACAACTTGAGGCCATTCCCTCTAGTCCTATTGCTAGTTATCTGTGAGAAGAGGCCGACCCCCTTTTCAGCTTTTCATCTAACCCCTTTTCAGGTAGTTTTAGAGAACAATAAGGTCTCCACTGAACCTCCTCTTCTCCAGACTAAACAACCCCAGTTCCCCCAGCTGCTCCTCATAGGACTTGTATTCCAGGCCTTTCACCAGCTTTGTAGCCCTTCTCTGGACACACTGCATGGCCTCAATGCCCTTGTACTGAGGGGCCCAAAACTGAACACAGTTCTTGAGGTGGGGCCTCACCAGAGCAGAGTACAAGGGGCCTGCTGGCCGCACCATTCCTGATACAAGCCAGGATTCCATAGGCCTTCTTGCCCACCTGGGCACACTGCCAGCTCATGTTCAGGCGAGCATCGACCAACAACTCCAGATCCTTTTCCTCTGCGCAGCTTGAAATTATTTCGAAATATTCTAACAGATTTTGCTTCTTCTCATTTTTGCCACCTCATAGTGAACTTCTCATCTTAATATTTTCTATAATCAACTATATTTAGTCATGGTTTCATTTATCATTCATTGTCTCTCACCTGAAAATTTTATTAACATGAGTTAAAGGTATCTTTCAAAATTATGTCAGAAGATGAATATACTTAAATACAAGAAAAAAATTTTAAATACACTCAGCAAAGACACAAGCCCTACAGGACTGGAGTATAAACACAGCAGCTGAGAAAGCGCTCTTGTTTCTAAAAATATTTTGAAACTATTACTTAAGAATTTTTTGATTCATTTACAATTTAGCATGTTGGTTTTATACTATTTCAATTGATTAATCAAGGAGTTTTGTCAAGAAGTTTTTAATCAAGAATTCTGATTCATTATCTTTTTTTTTTTATTTACCTCTTTTCAAAAATTTTTAAACAGCATATTTCTCTGAGAGACTAATTTGTAAGAAATAGATATTCATGTGAATGAAAAGTCAACAGATATTAGCAGATTATGTTTGACCTCTTACTGTTGGTGATTTGTGGCAATTTTGAAACAAACGGTAGTTCTCTTACAAATCTTTTGGGGTCACTTTTTTCACATACTAGAATGGATATTTCTGTCTTGCAAGGAATAGATTGAATAAATATCTTCATCTTCTATCAATTAAGTCAATATACTGTGTGCACAAGGATATTAATTTTTCAGATAACAAGAAACCTGCTCTCTATTTTTTTCCAAAATAAGTCAAACATAAACAATTCTCTTAACAGTGTCAGCATCACCATTCTCTTTCATTAGATCTTGCATGAATTTGGAGATTTAATCATTTGAATCGTATTGATTTCATGAATATATATATATTTTTTGTGGTGACATTAATGTGGTTATATTACTTCACTTTTAATTAGCTTAGTATTATGCAGAAATTAATATGGAGGATTAAGTCTATATTTGCTTGCTCACTCTATAACAGAATACATTAAAAGATAGACAGATCACGTTTGTCAAATCCAGCTGAAGAAAGATTCATGAAATCTGTGAACACGTAATCTTGTGTAAATAATCTCCAGATCAAGTGAGGATTCATATAGTCTGGGGCAAGGAATCTTGAAGTCACATAGGTCTCTTTGCAGATGAATCCTCGCAAGAGGCACTGTGAGCAGATCACCTAATGCTGAGGTCATGACTTTAAGGGCAATGGCAAATATTGGGTATAAGCCAGTGAAATGCTCCTATTTCCAGACCTTGCTCATATTCACTTGGATACTAGTAATGTTCTTGTTGGAAATAATTGCTTTGTCAAGTAATTTTGGACAGTGAAAATTCCAACCCAGAAGCAGGACTTGAAGCATTAATTATGCTTGGAATATTACCCTGCCTTCATACTGTGTGTTTGTAGATGCACAGATCTAGTGTCATCAACCCTTCCAACCACCCTGTGGCATTGGAAAGCTGTAATACTCTCATCATACACCCACAGGATAAGGGACAGCCAAATAAGTGTATGCTCTGCTCTGTTTTATTGCTTATGTAAAGCAGCTCTGATAGCAAAATGGGAAAGAAACTCTATTTGCTCCACTGCCTAATCAGGAAACTGCTCTTTTAATGAATGTATTGTTCAGCTCGGAGTACTTCTATTGAAATGCATTTCCTAGCCCCAGTAACACTGTCTCTCATCATGCAAATCAAATGGTGTTTTCCTTAGCTTCTGACAGTTATAAAATACCACTGCTTGTCAAATGCAAAGACAAATTACCTTGTCTTGCTTCTGGTCTTATTTATAGAACAAGAGAGTGAGTTATTACAGCCCTGAGGCCTACTGGTTCTGGGTCACACCTTTGATCACATCAGTGTCTTTTTGCTGTGTTGCATTTTGAACTATGAAACAAGCTGGATTTTTAAGTCTCAAGATTGAAATCAGATAAAATGCCAATTTGCTTTAAAATTCTTAAGAATGAGATTTTAGCTGTAGACTATAGGAGAGAGTGATCAGCAGGATTTTTGGGAGGAGGGGAAGGAGGTGGTTTGCCACAGTCTTTTCAGATATTTAAAGCTAAATATCTAGTGTAATTGGAAGTTTGGGGCACCTGGAGAGACAGCAATCTCTAATGTGCAGGAGACTCCCAGTTTGAGTTTGGTAGGTGTTTAGATAAATAGGATAAATCACTCTCTGAAACTGTGTCTCTCCCCTGACTGTAAACAAGATTTAGACAATCTGATTGTTGAACATCTACTTTTGATGTCACAGAGATTATATAGGAGAGCCATTTCAATAGATTTTTATCTTTCACAGCCCTGTTGAATACAGGTGAGATGCAGACAAATACTCTTGTGGATGCTATCCCAGTCCACCATGGGTACACGAGAGAGAGAGAAATGGTTGTGTGAACAAACAGAATTGCAGCAGCCAGACCACCACGACTGTGTTTTTAGGAACACCTCTCTCCATTATGGCCCAAAACAAGTTATGATTTGAACTACCAAGTTCCTGACTTTCTTTTTAATGGACTTCAGTGATTTTCAGAGTAATCTCTACAGTGGCTTTCATATAGAAAATAAACAATATGAGCTCCTCAATATACAGTGGATAACCACGCTCTCCTGGACATCAATGACAATGTGTTATTCTATATAAAGCAAATGTGATCTGAACTGACATCTTTTAAACAAAATAATAAATTTTAAAAATCATCATCTTTCTCATGTCTTTAAATAGTGACATTCTTGGAGCAGGGACAGCTCTCTTTAAATATTTAGCATGTTCTTTAAACATAGAAGGTGATGCTGTAAATTAACATTTGTCTTCAGACCCCTTTGCTATGAAAGGAAGGACCTACCAGAAATTCAGAAAACACTGAAAGGTCACAGAGCAAAGCATTACTCCATCAAAGAGAACTCACTTATGGACAAAAAAAGAAACTGGCAATGGAGCTGAGGCCTCCTACTGCAAAGCCAACATAGAATAAGGTCTGTGCAAAAAGGGTGAGAACTCTTAGCTGCAGCTCTGAGCTGCTTGAAGGCAAGGTGGATGAAAATAAATCAGTCTATGCACACTATTTAGCTACTGAAATGTGAGATAAGGCTGGTGTATGATGAAGAGCTTTCAAAGCATTAAATAGCTCCTTGTACTTAAAATCTTGCCATGGGAAATGATCTGGCAAGAATTACAACAGACATTTGTAATTAGATACTCCGGAAGCCTGGTTAGCTCCTGCAGAATGGGTAAAATCAGCTGGTGAAATGCTTGTTTTGGTATGGCCCCATTATAATCTTTTAGATGTAGGTTCATTCTCCATTTGAGGAAATCTGATAGACTTTTCCTTTCTTACTGTGGGCTCACAGAGCCCTTACACACTATTGGTTTACTTTGACTCAAATGTAAAATAGCCACTGAGTGACTAAGTACCATCCACACCCCCAGCTCCCTGGAGTAAACTCCTATGTCTCCGTTCCAGTAATGGTAATGGTAATCCTTGCCTAGTAACATTCCCCGGGTGGAGGAATGTGGCCTTCATGCTTCTGCATCACAGATGAATGGCTAAACAAAAGACTACAGAGGAAATCTCTCAATTGCCAACTGGATGCTGTGAATTAATGAGACACTTTGAAACACACTGGAAATACTCTGTAGAGAGATACTGTGAGCAGACAATAGCCTGAAAAGCCATTTGCATGGGATAGAAGTGCAACTGCAGGACAGAGACCAGTATCTCCGTCCTTTATATATACTGTGAATGTCCTCTGTATAAAAGATAAATATACAAGCACAAAGGATAGTTTTGGTGTATGCAAGAATAGAGACCAAACATTAAAACCAGAAACAGCAGTTGTTTTGAAACTTAAATTTGAGAACTAAAAAACTTTTTTTTTTTTTTTTTTTTTTTTCTGTCTCAAAATCATGTGTCATGGTTATGCAGTTATCCATTCAAAGGACATGATGTTTTGCAAATCTTATGTTTACAGCTGCCCTTGGTGTGTTATCAGGAGAGCTAATGAAACTGATTAGCAAGCACAGATTAGCCTCTGACATATTGCTTGCTAGAACCTTCAAATCTCAAATCTCTCTGCGTCTCTCATTTTGAGTCTACCCTGTAAAATTCAAAGTATATATCAGAAGCAGAGCTAGTTGAAAACAAAACAGAATCTTTAAGATAGTGATATTTGCTATCTAAATTTGAATCTGAAACCAATGGCTGTATTGCATTTTTGTATTTTGAGGGGCAGCAGAACTGTATAACTCCAGAAGCAGCTGATGTCCACCTTGGCTTCCTGCAGTGGAATCTCACAGGGGCAATCTCTGCTATTGCTGAAGACCAAGTAATTGAAGGAATTTCTCTTAAGCTAGCCTAAGAACTTTTGAATGTGAGTTGTACTGGACTAAACATTTTTAAAGAGAGAGAAAGCAGCTGGGGAATGACAATGATGTACACCTATATTATAGTTTATCCTGACTTAGTTTATCTATTAGGTAGATTATGTTATTCCAAGGTTACCCAGTGTGATGTCTGTGACAGTGTACAACATACATTATTGTTATTATTATTATTATTTTAATACTGCACAACTTCCAGTGTCAGAACAGCTACTGATGTAACTAGTGTCTTTATCAGAAGCCCATTCACTAGATACAGTAATTCAACTGGTTTCCAGGTGGGGTTTCTTATCTGATTCCTTCTCTCACATTTTTACTGTTTGATTGCTTGTTTTATTCTACGTGGTAATATGGAGTTGGGATCCAAAGAAAGTGAGGGTGGAGAACAAGGTAAATCTTGATAACTTGTAAGGAATGCAAAAATATCAGGATTCTGCAGAATATGGGTAAGTATTCAGGAAGGAGAAATTAATCCCTCCAGTACCTTGAGCCATCTAGTACCTTTACTCCTTATTGGAGTAAATCCAATAGTATCAGCTGTGAGGTTTACATGAGGTATAAATGATAGCAACTGTTTAGAGACATGAATGTTTTTCACAAAACTTGGTGGTTATTCCATTAACAGGGTGGTGACAAATCATATTTATAAAGGGTGGCCTCCTTCCACACACATTCACAAACACCTACAAATACATGCACACACACACAGAGTAGGCATTCTTCTTTTGACCCCTCTCCAGCTTGCATGAAAACCTTCAGAAATTCAAGCACTGAGATAAAAAGAGCCACAGTACTGCCAGAAACTCCAGAACCAGCAGCTTCAACCACACCAGAGAATGGGCTCTGTCCCAGTTATCTCCATTAATATGTCTCTGGCTACTATTGCCAAAGAAAAGAGCAATCTGTTACTATACCTATCTCTACTACTTACTCTGCCTTTGCTTTAAACATTGCTCCCTCTTACCTCCTTTTCAACATGGACTTAACTTGGAAGAGTTAGACAGGATTTTCACCACCTGTGTGTAACGACTGCTTATGTGAATAAGCTTTTTTTTTTTTTTTTTTTTTTTTTTCCTGCCCTCTCTACTACTTGCTCCACTGGAGTTGTGTTAGTATAATGCAGGATTTATGCCATGCCACAGATGTCAGCTAAGTGACACATTACTTCATGTTTTTCCATATGGATGCCTCCTGGTGGATACACCCTCTTTTCCCCCTTTTTAGAAGAGTGCTATGCCTGTCAGTGTTTTCAATGTTTTAAGGGCTTTTATGCATGTGTGTGATTCATTCACTGAACTATAAAATCAATAGTTCACATGTTCCTAATCAGATCTAGAAAGAATTCCACAAGTAATGTCTTCAAGAATGTGTGTGGAGATAAACTCCTGAATCTAAAACCATTGGCATGACTCAGAAGTTTATTTTTATCCACCACTTTTTTGCCAAGTTTGCCTGGAGACTTTTCGTCAGACAATGTAGACCTGAATTAAACCACATTTATTTCTCTGATGACTTTGTTGTTCATATTAACCCTTCTGGAAAAAAATAAAATAATAATAATAAAAAAATCCCTATGACTAAATCATATCAAGCATATCCCGGAATAGTACTTGTAATAGAAATGAGATCACTGCTTTCCTGACTCATCTCAGATAAACGGAATGCTGGAGAGAAGAGTTTGTGCTGCAATTCAACCAGTCAAGCGTCATCTGCAGTGATTCAGACTTCAGATAGTTAGCTTGGTGTAATTATTTCAGGAATCCCCACACTGGGACTATTAAAGATGGCAAGTTAACTACATGAGCCTGACAGGCAGGAATAACACAAAGTGCAATCATCTGACAGCTTATGTAACAGTCTTGAGGAAGAATAGCTATAGAGCATGCAGAACCAGGCTGGGATGGGAGCACCCCCACCTGCTCTGTCTGTTATCCTGGTCTGGTATAACTAATTTTTGAGCACTTGCATAGGCCAACCATTAAAAAAGATTTTAAAACATTTTCTACAGGCCAATATTTAGCAGAGCTAAAGTCACAAGCATCTTAGTGTTCACTGTCTTGACACACTAAGAATCCTCACCAAGAGTTCATAAATACATTTTCTGAGCATCCTTGATATAATTAACATATTCTTGTAAGGAAGGAACTGAGGAAGAATAGAAGACCTGTGTGTTCTCTATCATCAGACTGCTTTCACCTCATGATACTAGCATCAACTGTTTCAAACCATTTTAAGGATTGGTATCTTTTGAAACAGTTTGGAACTAACAGTCATCTATGAAAATTCTTTGAATATTGAAATCCTACGTCTGCCCGAATTAAAGGGAAAACAAAAACAAAGCAAAACAAAACAACCATCACCTTGCTTTATCTGAGTTTTTTTCATAGATGCAATAAAAGCAATAATACTTATTTTCTTCCAAGAATCAGAAAAAAATCAAAAACAATTAAATAGAAAAGAAAATAATTAAGGGTTAAGATCATAAGTTGTATAAGAATTTTGAAAATTTATCTGATTTCATTAAGCTGATGTTTTGTAAGCATATCAGTATTTTCTGAATGGAAATGTTATAATAATGCTAAATTATAATTTAATTTTTAATATTATTATTGTTTATTATTATTATTATCATTAATTGATGTTTTCTCTTTACTAGACTGTCATGGAAACAGAGCATCTATGTTTCTGAGGACAGAAACACAGATGTGTGCTGTCATGTTAGATGTTGTTGTGTGCTGTCATGTTAGAGGGAATCCTACAACAGAGAATTCAGATGAGCTTCAAGGAGAGATGGGGAATTGTAGCCTCTGTAGGCTTTAAGTTGGCAAGGGTTTCTGTGTTGATTTAAAGGAAGATACTAAAAATATATGAGAAATGTAAGAGAAAAGGCTCCATGTAAGATTTGAAAGATAAAATCTTATCTCCCCCAAGTGATCAGAGAAAGCATTCAAAATATCTTTACCTTGCACAAAGGCAGAAAGGTGATAAACAGAAACACCTGTAATATTCATTCAAAGAGGAGAAGTTAAAGGTCCCTCAGATAAAATATTAAGAGATTTCTTGCGGAGTCAGAGTCAAGCGGAAGGTACAATTTCAATCTGGAAGTGCGTTCTTCCTAGAGAAGAGTAGAATGTCATCTTTTTTTAAAGAACAGGAAAATTTGCCATATTTATTAATGACAAAATACTTACATTTTCACTCTGTAGCTGAGCAAAGGTCCTCTTAGGTCTGAGAAACACTTGGTGACATAACTACTCAGAATGAGCTGTTTGCCTGAATTTGTGTGTGCTTCAGCTTACCTGTGTGGCAGGTCCAGAAGTCTCCAAAGACAAGAGTTACTGCAATACACTTCTTAGCTATAAGAACAGTGTACACTGGCACCTGAAGGAGGGTTAGTGGTGGACTGAGGGATGAGAAGAGAAAATGGAGAAATGCCTTTCCAGCTGTTGAAGGTAAGAGGACAATAACTAATTTCTTAATATCACTCCAAGGGAAAAGACACTGATTTTCTGAAAGGTTGGTTGAGAGAGGTGGAAAAAGAACAGTTGAGGTGTCTCTTTACAAATATTATACAGGTGACCATCTTATTTTTTTTTATTTTTTTATTTTTTTGCCACACTCCCCACTGGCAACCCGTATGAGTTCATCCAGACATCTTTTATAGAAAGAAAATTCTCTATGTAGCCAAAAAGAACTTTGGCCCTCCAGGGAACAGGAGCTTCCTAGTGTGCCTAAACAAAACAAAACAAGATCCTAGCCTGGACCAAGGGCTGTGAAAATATGTGGAAGGATGGTGGCACTGAAAACAGACTGAACAAAGGCCCAGAGCTTAAATATTCATACAGACTTGCTTTTGACATCTTGTAGAGTCTTTAGGAAACATCTTAAGAAAGTAACCGATGATTTATCAACAGGAGTCCAGGTTATTTGATTTTGTTTTCAAGACTGACTTTTATCCTGGACCTTTCTCCTCAACCTTTCAAAGGCAGCTGTGGAAAGAAAGAATATCCAACTATAAATCTTCCCCAATATATCAGTTTAGTATGTTTACAGTCCTCATGGAATAATTAGAGGACAGCTACTGTGCAGGAGTTTTATGTTTTGTTTTGTTTCAAATGAAAAAATTAGAGCTCAGAAACATGAATTTCTGTGGCTGAATAACTAATCCACAGGGTATCTTTCTCTTTCTCTCTCTCTTTCTCTCTCTCTTTCTCTTTCTCTTTCTCTTTCTCTTTCTCTTTCTCTTTCTCT
>CM021697.1:59715421-59739561 GCA_011074415.1 Stictonetta naevosa
TCTCTTTCTCTTTCTCTTTCTCTTTCTCTTTCTCTTTCTCTTTCTCTTTCTCTTTCTCTTTCTCTTTCTCTTTCTCTTTCTTTCTCTTTCTCTTTCTCGTTCTCGTTCTCGTTCTCGTTCTCGTTCTCGTTCTCCTTCTCCTTCTCCTTCTCCTCCTTCTCCTTCTCCTTCTCCTTCTATTTCTCCTTCTCTTTCTCCTTCTCCTTCTCTTTCTCCTTCTTTCTTTCATCTTCTTCTCTCTCTTTCTTTTTCTTTGCACATGTGCTTATTTAAAGTGAACTATTCCTAAATGAAATTCTCACTAGAAATTGTTTACCAGTATCTGTGAAAATTAAAAACAATTATGTGTTTGAGAACTTTGTTCTCAATAGGTGGAGGAAAAATTTGGAGTTAATTAACTTCATTATTTACTTTTATTTATTTATTTATTTATTTTTCTTGTGAGTGGATCTGCTTTGCCTTTAGCAGTTTCTACGCCAGTTCTTCCTGCTCTAACTCAAGAATGAAGAGATGGATGAGACAAATGTACATTTCTTTAGAGGAACTACAGGTGACCGTATTCTGAATGGAAGCAAGAATAAGAAAGAACAGAGATGCCATAAACTGTTCTTGAGAAGAAGTAAGATAAGTCTGCAAGCAAGAAGAGAGTGAAGTTCACTTTTCTACTACTTATACTTTCTATTGCCCCTATTTTATGCCCTGTTTTATCCGCCATTTATATCAAATTATACTTTCTTAGCAGTTGATCAGTGTAGTTTCTAACATTTACAGTCCTTTGGATATCTAGTATGCTTGGAGAAAGTTGAAATGAACTTGAACTTTGGCTAGTTTCTTTTAGATCCAGGAGGCTCCAATGCAGTGTAGGATACAAATAATGCAGTGATTGCATAAGTTAATGATCTTCAATATGCCCTCTTAGAAAGTCTACATGCAGCCTGGCCTTAACATGCTTATACACTGAGGGGAAAATATTATCATCCTGGCCAAAACTCTATGCTTCACTCTTATACTTGCTTTTGTTAAAAATGGCTACCATGTCAAGTTTATCTTCATCATAAATCAAGGTATATTTCATAGTCTTATTTGAAGTACGATTTTTTTGGACCATACACTTAAAATGTGACTTCCATTGAACATGACAGTTTGCCAATTTCTCCTTAAAGAGAGACAAACACACACACGGAAACAATTTGTATAATGGTCCAAGTGCTCATTTATAATTTGGATTTTATGTCATAAGAACATTACTAGGATTTTTTAGTATGAATATGAAAAAATACACTTTATAGTGCTTTCTCTAGCTAACTGTAGCCTGAGACCACCAACTTTATGATACCGTTAGAGAAGTGTAAGTAAAAATGTTGTAGACTAGGCCAAAGTGCCCCATTCAATGTCACTATTGAATGTTGTTGAACATACCCATTGTTTTCACAAACTGATCTGTGGGTCTGACAGACCTACAGCAGGAAAATGGCTGTGTACTACAATGCAACTACTTTACTTTTCAATCTATTTTTACTGTGTAGAGGTGTTTACAGTGTAAAGAGATTTATGCAAATGAGTTGTATCAACCTGGGGAAAAATAAACAAAAAGCGCAACTCTTTAAGAAACATTTTCATAGTCTCAGCATACCTTTAATTCACTCCATTTGCTTTTTCACTTCAATAAAGCTGCTCCAGCTGTTGGAGAAAAGCAAAAGTTTCTGCTAACACATTGAAATGATTATTTTTAAAAAATATCTTCAAACTAACCCCTTTGGCACAGAGTTTATTTCACTTTATTTAATACATATATAATACAGTGGCAGAGACAGTAGTGCCTGATTGGTCCTGACACAATGCTCCCAGCTGCACAAAACATTTTGGTAGGCTGACTGTCTCTTTCTGATTAGATCTGACAGATTATTAGAATAGTGTTATTTGATGGACCATGAGAATAGGAACTGACAAACAATTTCATAGTAATGTACATTGCTATCTATTGAAAGATACTTCATTTTATTATTTATTTCTTATCTTTTCTGTGCATCTTTCTTTTGCTGTTTTTATTGTTGTTTCTTTGTTTTTGTTTCTTTCTTTGATTTTTTCCCTGATCCTCCCTGAGGATATGAAAACAACAGAGGTTATATCACTTGTGTATGCTTAGCATATGTACCAAGCTGGCAGCTGACAAGGTCACATTTTTGTCATGAGCATCACTCTGAGATGTAAAAGAATGCTGAACAATGTAATCCCATATTTTGTGGTCCACTCATCAACTGCAAAGAGCAAAGTTATTTGTAAGACAAAAGGAAATGAACAAGATCAGCAGACATATTTTGTTGTGTATGAGAACCCTGGGAGGCATGACATGTATTAAGCTTCCATTTCCACTCTGATAAAATAGGTAAATAGATGTACTGTGACAAAAAATAAATAATTAATAAATAGATAATAAAATAATATATATATATAAAAGACGTAAGAAAAAAGTAAAGGAGCGCTGTAAGTATATTCTTTATGCTGTAATAAGTCCTTTTTTTTCATGTATCCAGTGCTTAATACAACTACTATCACAATGAAAAGAATCATAGATACATGGAGTGAGAATAGTGATACAGGAGAATTAGAAAGCCTGGTGTAACAACACGTCTTTCTTGCTTCTTAACCTACATCCCTTACAATCTGCTTATTGATTTTTCTTCTTAGCACTTATTTTTATGTCAGCCTCCAAAGTTGTTCAGACTGCCACCTTTTCCAGTAGCCCAGACTGATAGTGCTCATTACAGTAAAAGTTGTTAAACACTTCTTATTATTACCCTTCCTTAGTCAAAACCTAACTGTTGAATGAAAACAAAATTCTGTTTTGTGTGCTAATGAGTCAAGCATTATGTAGAAAGAAATAGGATGTTAGCAGGCAGTGAAGTTATTGTATAATACATAGGGACAAATGGACCAAGTTAAGACAATGTGAATTACATTTTGAATAGTGAATTTGCCACTTCAGTGACACCTTTTAAACCTGTTTTTATGTATTGTATTTGTATGTGTGGATGACAAAATATGTGGGATGGGCATATTTAAATTTACATCCTATTTTGTAACTACAATAAAGGAAATGTTAAGTCGTCAGAGAGAAATGCTTCCTATCTGTTTAAAAGAGTGTATAAAACTTGATTTTGTCTTTGCAGTTCCCCAAATGCTACTGTAGCTGCAAAAATGTGAGAACCACATAGAAAGTACATGAGTGGCATAAAGATGCTGTGGTTTGTGTTACTAATACATAATGTCCTCAGTTAATAACAATGAAGCTAGCTTGTGTGTGGGGCAAGGGATGGATTAGATGACCTCCCTAACCAATTTTCTATTAATTTTAAACCTCATACTATTAAAATGTACATCGTGCACCACAGGATTTTTTAATTTAATTTAATTTAATTTGATTTAATTTATTTTAATTTAATTTAATTTTATTTTATTTTATTTTATTTTATTTTATTTATGTTATTCTTTTGCACACAAGTTCTTTGTCTATAGGGTTTTGAGGGCTCAGACCTGTTGAGTAGTAGCTGTTCTCCCATCTAAAGATGGACAGGCAAGCTCTTAAAAAAGAGCTTCAAATGAAGAGAACTCCTGAGCTAGAATAAAGTATAATGCAGAAGGCCATTGAGAAAACCTCTCATAACATTTCATTTTTTTTTTTTTTTTTTTTTTTTTTCTTTTTAGTTCTGGACATTATTCCCATATTAAAAAAAAAAAAAAAAAAAAGTTATATTCCCCTCCTCTGACAAACTAACACTGGAGTATGTTTTGGACCACCAAATGGCTACTGAATGCATATAATCTGGGTCCCCATTCAAGTAGAAAACTTTCATAAAACAGAAATATCTGCCTTCAGAAGAGAGTTATAAGTAACGTATTTACAAATGTGAGTTCCTTTGTGGCTTCATTTCACATGTATCATCTCACATCAACAATTACATTGTTTAGTGGTTAATTAAACCATCCACTCTCATAATCTGTAGCATTAGAGCTACAACATCTTGAGTTATTGAATCTCCTTCAAAGAAAGACTGTGAAATCAAGAGCTGTCACAGCCCAGTGCAATTCAGATTTACCAATACAGCCTGGTCCTATAGGACTTGATTTAATGTCTTCTAAAGCCAGTGTAAAGGTCTCTAGCCACCCAAGTAGGCAATGGATCAGACCTTTAATTTGTATGTTAGTCTTTATCACACCTATCACACAGAATCACAGAATCACAGAATCACAGAATCACAGAATTTCTAGGTTGGAAGAGACCTCAAGATCATCGAGTCCAACCTCTGACCTAACACTAACAGTCCCCACTAAACCATATCCCTAAGCTCTACATCTAAACGTCTTTTAAAGACCTCCAGGGATGGTGACTCCACCACTTCCCTGGGCAGCCCGTTCCAATGTCTAACTACCCTTTCGGTAAAGTTCTTCCTAAGATCCAACCTAAAACTCCCCTGGCGCAACTTAAGCCCATTCCCCTCGTCCTGTCACCAGGCACGTGGGAGAACAGACCAACCCCCACCTCGCTACAGCCTCCTTTGAGGTACCTGTGGAGAGCGATAAGGTCACCCCTGAGCCTCCTTTTCTCCAGGCTGAACAATCCCAGCTCCCTCAGCCGCTCCTCATAGGACTTGATCTCCAGGCCCCTCACCAGTTTCGTCACCCTTCTCTGGACTCGCTCAAGCACCTCCATGTCCTTCTTGTAGCGAGGGGCCCAAAACTGAACACAATATTCGAGGTGCGGTCTCACCAGAGCCGAGTACAGGGGGACGATCACTTCCCTGGATCTGCTGGCCACACTGTTTCTTATACAAGCCAGGATGCCGTTGGCCTTCTTGGCCACCTGAGCACACTGCTGGCTCATATTCAGCCGACAATCAACCATCACTCCCAGGTCCTTCTCTGCCTGGCAGCTCTCCAACCACTGATCTCCCAGCCTGTAGCTCTGCTTGGGGTTATTGCACCCCAGGAATGCATTTTAATGCCAAACTATCACACACAGTTAGTGCTCTGATTTCTGTCTACCCAAGATAATTTGCAATATCGCTTATGGTAAAGAGAACAATGTCCAAGGCATTATTGTGAAAGTAGTCCAGAGATGGAGTATCAAAGGACCTTACATCATTTTTCAGGAAATGTTGAGACTTTTAATCTCTAATAATACAACCTCTCTCTCTTGTGGATTCTGTTTTAATTACATTGCTAGGAAGAAAAAAAAAAAAAAAAAAAAGATATATTTTTATAATCTTTTTGTTTGAAAATAAAGTTCTACCAGCCCTGCTATAAAGGCCAGTTCCTTCCGGGATATCTCTGTTTACTTCAGATTGCAGAGTGGTATACATGATAAGTTAAATGTTGCTACATCCAGTCCCATCTGGGGAGAATCAGTATGAAGAATCTTTTTCAACATTGAATGTGAGAGGTACATGAAAGAGATAAAAACATAAAGGTAAAAGATAAAAATACAAGCAGTGATGAAGAAGGCATCTTTATGAGTGAGAGTATTATCCAAATGATATTCTTAGTCTCATTTCTGTGTGTTGTTTTTGTAGGAATGAAACAGCAAAGTGCTCTCTTTTAAATAAAAACAGTCTGTGTCATGCTGGAGGTCATTGCTTTACAGCACCAAGATCCTTCAGCAGGTTGGTGGTGAAACCCTCAGCACCCTACCAATCTTTCACACATGCTGGAGGCAGCTACATGAAAGGGAGAGATTTTCCTGCATCTTCATGAGGAGATACACTGCTACCTCTTGATGTCCACACTTGCAGCTTTGGCTGTCACAGTGCAGTGCTCATCCTCTTTCTCTGTAGCAGGAGTGAGGTGAGTCATGTACAAAAGAGACCACCAGAGTGATGCACATGTGTGAGTGTGTCTGGGAGCATTAATACAACCTTTTACCAATTGCTTCAGCTTGTCAACTTGGTCACAGTAGCTGATACCTGAGAACTTAAACACTTTGCACAGTCCGTGGGAGGGAGGTTCAGAGAAAATGGACACCACCCAAAATAGTGCATGTACTCAGCAGATTTGGGTTGTTATCATTGAATATTAGACCATGTCAATCAGAGACAGCATTTTATAGAAAAGAATGAGAACAAAGTGGGAAGTTATGAACTTTGATTTTCAAGATATGGAAAGTCACTCTGTATTAACATTCCCATCACCATAATAACATATTAGCTCAGTGATCCACCGTGATATTGCAGTGGTTAGTTAATATCTGTGCAGCAATTGAATTTGCAAGGTCCTTATTCATCACTCTGTTCCAGGAGTTTTATGAGTTGGTGTTAAGAATCACAGCCAAGTGCCATAAATGTGATCGATATCACTATTAAAGCATCAACATTCATCCTCCAATCATTCACAGAGGATGAATATCTACAAAAATTGTAGGATCAAAATAGTTAAAATAGAGTGGATAAATTATTCAGAGATTCTGGCAAGGATGTGTTCCTGTTAATTAATAAGATACATCTAGGGACATGTCTCTCTGAGTAAGCTCTATGTTCATAAGATGATGAAGTCTTGTTACAGAGTGCTTGGTCTTTTGAAACGTTTCCTTAAAAAAAATCAATTTTAGTTGACCATATACATTTATCCTAAAGAAACAAAAAGGCAAATGTGTTTAACTTTCATAGGAACAATTAAGTATCATTTGGATGGGGATGGGGATGGGGATGGGGATGGGGATGGGGATGGGGGGGGGGAGGTGGTACTGGCCAGGTAGCTGAGGCAAATTCATGTATTGTTCAAGATAAACCAGCTGCCACCCAACCTACAAACTTTTGAAGTTCTTATGTAATTCAGACCTTGATGCCTTTTATAGGACCTAGCATGGTGCTTTGCTGGCCCATGTCTGTGGGGTTCATTACTCAGTAATTGTGGAAGATGCTCTTGGTCAAGAGCAGAGCCCTCCAGTTGCTGTATCTCTGACATAGATTTGGCCATTTCATTTCCTATTAATTGTTGAAAGATAGATCAAAAGCTCTTGGTATCTGGCGTAGGTACGTGATGCTGCATGTGGTGCAGATCAATCAGGTTGCACTTTCAGACCAGTCTCCAAACATCAGACAGATGTGTCCATGTCCCCAGCATTGGCAGCTGCACCATGGAATGGCTTCAGAATAAAGTCAAAGAATAAATGTGCTCAGACCCTGCAGAAGATATTTTACTAAAGCTTAATGAAGCACACTGCAACCATCAGAAAACACTTCCTTTTCTTAATAGGCTTTACCTCTGGCCTTTAATCCTCTGTCCAAGGTGGTGCCCAGGAAAATAGATGGAGAAAATTATACTACTTCTAACAAGGACCTGTTCTCTGGACAAACAATCTCATTTGGTCTCCTGTTTCTGACATTTTACTACGTTTTTTTTTTTTTTTTTTTTTTTTTTTTTAGGAAACTGGGAATAATAGGGAGGGAAAAAAAACAACAACAAAAACAACAACAACAACAAAAACAGTTTTCTGATTCAAGCTTATACACAGCAGCAACAGAGAAACTACTTGTCAGGCATAAACAGACCTCACTAACATCTATCAACAATGAAAGTGTGAATTTATATTCTTTGTTTCCTTTTACACTTAATAGACAGATATTATGACAAATAAAATACTTCATATGACTGCTTTGTGTGGTACAAGCTCATCTTTTGATATGTTTATTTCTTCATTGGGAAATGATAACACAGTCATTGACTAATGTGAATTCTTGCAAAATAAGAGTTTAAAAAAGAGAGAAAGCTTGTATGTATTTCAAAGTGACATGGAAATGAAAATATTTGAAATATTTTCCCTTTATTTTAAAAGGAGATACGGTAAAGTATGTAATGTATTACTCTGTAACTTCACAAGTCATTTTCAACACACCACCTACACTAAATGTATTATTAACTTCCCTAAGGTGAGTGTCATGCATAGCACAGCTGACTATTTATTGAAGTTTTCAATTTTTAAGGCTTTCTATTCCAGTTGGCAGAAATGTTTCCTTTTTATTTTCACACGGTTAATTTTACATTTTTCTCACTCTCAGTATGTACCAGGATAAGATTCTTCAGCTGCAAATTTACTCTAAACATTATTAGGAACCAATGCTAAATTTTCAAACAATATATTATTATTATTATAATTTATTATTAAATTAATCTGCATTGCATTATTTTGTTAGAAATATCCCCCACATGTGAGTTACAAAAAAACAACACTGCAACTTCAGTTAAGTATTACGAATATATTGACTATTGAAAATTATTTAAAAATTTTAATAATTAAAATCTATTGTTTTGTTCACATTTTGAATAAAGTGGAAAAATCACTTCTCTTGTTTCAGTATTAAGTAGATAAATATTCAGAATGAATTTCTAGTGCAGCAAAACTACCTGTCCTCATGATCTCATAAATCATAAAAAGAAAAGTAGATAGCATCTCTGAATCTGCTCACTGCTCTATGAATAAATTTGTCTGGCTGGCCTCCTCATGATGACTCTTTCATTAAGAGAAACTCCTTTTCTGGCAGGAATTCTTAGCTTTCTTCGAAGGTTAATGAAGAATTATTTTCCTTCTGTATCTGTGCCTTCTGCTTTACCTAGTCCTTCACTTACTTCACTGCTGCCTCAATTAATCAGTTCTCCTGGAAATCTTAAGCTCCATCATTGCTCTCGTCTACTCTGTAACCATCATACTGTTGACCAGAGGCTCACTTAAGTATAAAATATATAATTTACATATAAATTAGCTTACAGTAGTTCATTATCACTGTTGACAGTTTAGTAATATTTAATGTGACTTAAAAGTTTATTACACCCTGATCACATAAACTCCTGCCAAGATGAAAAGCAAGACAATCTTTTGGACTGTCTTAATATCTTGGACATTGTAACAACTACCACAGCATGACATATATATATATGTGTGTGTATGTATATACATACATATATGTATGTATAATAGCTTAATAGCACAAATGACAGTATTCTAGCTAGCACTATTGCAAAGGAAATAATATTATTTTCAGAAGCTAGAAACTTTTTGTTGTAGAATGATAGCATGTACAAGTTCAATCTTACATGGAAGAACAATAAGAATATATGTAAATGGAAATACCGCAGTGAAAAAATGCTCTAGTGGCTCATAAGGTATACAACCCCAATGAAACAGGCAGAAATTCCTAAACATTTGGGAGCCCATGACTTCCTCCACTTCCACTGAGAACATGGGGCATTAGACCAGCCTTCAACCACCAGACTAACCAGCTAACCAGCTATGAAATCCCATTCTCAAACATTTCTAAAATGTTTCATCTAGAAAAAAAAAAAGAAAAAAAAAAAAAAAAAGAAAAATCAAAGTTGCAAAGCTTCAGTTTAACACAGATTATGAAGTAATAACACAGATTATGATGTAATCCTTGCTAGGATGTATTTCCCAAAGCTAAAAATCAGACCGATATACAAAAGCACAGTCTGGAAGTACGCATGCAGTTTTGCCAAAGCACGTTAATTCTCCACAGTTTGTCATGATGGCAAGCTTGTATCAGGCATTTTTCCTCCCAGATCAGATAAACAGAATATATGGGTAGCCTTTACACACTCTTAAGCAAGCCTGAAATAACTGAGGTCCAATTGCTCTGTCTGATGAACATCTGAAATTTTCTACAATAAGTTTTGCCTTGTTGCCCTTGCCTAAATTCCTTCTTCTCCACACTACTCTAGGATGACACACATGCATTTCTGTTTTTTCATATGTTCAGTTACATTGCAGCTGGCAGTTGTAATGTGGTGACATTATTAATATCATTAATTTTAGAACCATATGATGGAATCCAATGATCTTGCACCCTTGGTCACCTTCTCTCAGCTCTCCTCACTGAACCACATTTACCCTCTAGCACTTGAAACCTCTTAATGGTTTCAAAGAACTGCAGAAAAAGGTTACTTTTTTCACTCATATTGGCCCTCTATATTTGAGAGCTTATTGGAGCCTTGCCTCTTTCTGTGTCATATGGAAAATATGTAAACAGACTCTTCACTGGGAAGGTCAAAATTGTTAAGATAATGAGAGATGAACTAAGCTGCTAAAATCAGACTCTCCTTAACCATCCAAATCTGAGCCTACATTCTTTTGAATATTCAAAATGACTTTTTTTCTCTGTAAAGTTTAGTTCCTGTGTACCTCTGAGGATTCTTCTATATCCCTTATGCAGAACTCTGACATGACAGGTCAACTTTAAAGAGTATGTATATAAAATTCACCTGACATTGCCAGAGTGATGAAAATGGGCCTGTGTGTAGTGTCCCCCTAGCTTCATTGTTTTGTCACTAGAGCTTCCTAAATCAATATCTAAACATTTTTATTATTATTATTTTATTTCTTACTGATGACAAATGCAATGCATGTTTCATTTCAAACTGGATTGTACTGTTTTTCTAGAAGTGTCTCTCAAGCTAAAATTGCAAAAAAATTAGTAGGTAATATCAGTTTCGGTATTTCAGTGCCTCAATGATATCTATTATCTTTTGGATAATATACGGTGTTCACTCTTAGATATATTCCCTTGATTTAAGAGGCTTTCAGTTGAATGGCTCTTTTGGTTGAGTGGCTGATGTATAACAACTTGATAGGAGGTACCTGTTTAGCAGTACTCCCCATTAGACATGGCCAGCCTGTCCTTTGAAATTCTTGGCTGGATTTGCAAAGGCAAAGTACCCATAAGTGTATCTGAACAGAGTACACAGATCCTCTGTAAAAATCAAGCGATTAGTAGATATGTGAAAGTTCAGAAGCTGAATAAATAAATAAATAAATAAAAATGGCTGCTACTGTATTCACGTACAGTTACAAGAAGAAAGCCCAAGAGCATAACTTATTTGATTATGACAATTAAAAAGGTGAAGTTAAATTTCACCTTGCACTTTGCTGAACTTTATTTTGCTAAACCTATTCTCTCTGAGAGCCTCTCTACTTTTGAATTCTTGCCAACACGATCTGAAAACAACCAGAACTGTTGACTTTCAGAGCAAGTAGGAAATCACTTCTATTCTCATAGGTGTCTGGGGTAGTAAGATACAGTGACTATTGGTCATATTCATCTTTAGACACGGGCATGAGAAGAGATGTGTCTCCTCATATGCTTCTGTGATGTGCCAAGAAATATATTTATAAATCATAACATTGGTACTTTTAAATTACTTTTTTATGGTACTATAAATCAAAAATAATAATGAATGTCTGTTAGCTTGGACTATTTATACAAAAAAAAAAAAAAAAAAAAAAAAAAAGAGTAAGAGCCATCAAGAGTAAAAAAGAGTAAGAGCCCATGTGAGTTATCTGGACATGTAATCTGGAAATGAGGGATGGTTTCTGTTCATGTCTTTCTCCCTTTCTTTGCCCCAGTGGTCAAGCAGACTAAGGGAATAAACAGATTAACCTCTTTTCAGCAATGGTGTCAGGGCAACCCAGAAGAGATGTGCTTTCTTCTTCTCCTATAAGAACTTTGTTAATTACCACTCTAAAGAATAAAAGGAAATTATGAATATTATCTTCTTTGATGTCTGTGAATACAGCTTGGAGTGAGGGGTAGGCTTGTGTCTACATGTACAATCCAACCTGATAAAAATCAGACTATAGAGCTCTCCAAAATGGAGGGCAAAAAGACTGTGTGGTTGTCAAAAAGTTTATGGAATTTATGCAACCTTTTACATTTAGATGGTGAAAACATTTTCAAAAGAATATACTGGATTCATGAGGCTAAATTCTGACTTACATGCACAGTACCAATGAGTCTGAAAACATTTGTTTCAGAATTTTCTGAGGGCTGAGCCTGAACTCATACCAAGTGAATGCTGGTTGTTAAAGGAGAAGGCCAACACTATGCTGATTATTTTTGTTTTCTCCACTACCCAAATCCCAAAGCCTCTGGGATACACAGATAAAGAGCTGCTATGAAACACAAAATGAAGGAAAATTACTAGTCAAAGAAGAAACTAATTTCAGAATCACTGACTTTATTTATGACTGAATTAAAAACATTAAAATAATGTATATCAAATGCAAGCATCATGCTGTTAATTTAGCAGTGCCAATGTTTGTTTCAAAAAAGAGTCTACATGGCTGACCAGGTGTGGCTGAGCCTCCTCAACTGCCCTTTGTTAAACTTTGATTGTGGGTGAGTCGATCTCCCCACATCTGGGTACAGCCCTACAATCTATTGGATGGAAATGAATATGAGCAATAGTCACTGTCTCTCAGAACTGAGATTCTACACCCCATTCTATGGGAGACTCCATGCCCCATTCTATGGGAGATTCTACGGGAGATTCCATGTCCCATTCTATGAGAGATTCTACAGGAGGTTCTACACCTCATTCTATGGGAGATTCCACGCCCCATTCTATGTGAGATTGTATGGGAAATTCTACATACCATTCTATGGGAGATTCTATAGGAGATTCTACTCCCCATTCTATGGGAGATTCTACGGGAGGTTATACACACTATTCTGTGGGAGATTCTATGGGAGATTCTATACCCCATTCTATGGGAGACTCTACGGGAAGTTCTACACCCCACTCTGAGAAATTCTTTGGGATGTTCTACACCCCATTCTATGGGAGATTCTATGCCTCCTTCTATGGGAGATTGTACACCCCATTCTATGGGAGATTCTATGCCCCATTCTATGGGAGATTCTATGGGAGATCACAGAATCACAGAATCACAGAATTGTAGTGGTTGGAAGGGACCTCGAAAGATCATCGGGTCCAATCCCCCTGCCAAAGCAGGTTGCTTAGAACAGGCTCCTTAGAGCAGGAGATTTTATGCCCCATTTTATATAAGATCCTATGGGAGATTCTACGACCCATTCCATGGGAGATCACAGCATCACAGAATCACAGAGGATCTGGATAGGCTGGACCAATGGGCTGAGGCCAATTGTATGAAGTTCAACAAGGCCAAGTGCCGGGTCCTGCACCTGGGGCACAACAACCCCAGGCAGCCCTGCAGGCTGGGAGATGAGTGGTTAGAAAGCTGCCTGGCAGAGAAGGACCTGGGAGTATTGGTTGATAATTGGCTGAATGTGAGCCAGCAGTGTGCTCAGGTGGCCAAGAAGGCCAACAGCATCCTGGCCAGCCGGACTAAGGAAGTGATTGTCCCCCTGTACTCAACCCTGGTGAGGCTGTACCTCAAGTACTGCGTTGAGTTTTGGGCCCCTCACTACAGAAAGGATATCGAGGTGCTCGAGCGTGTCCAGAGAAGGGCAATGAAGCTGGTGAGTGGTCTGGAGAACAAGTCTTACAAGGCGCGGCTGAGGGAGCTGGGATTGTTCAACCTGGAGAAGAGGAGGCTCAGGGAAGACCTTAACGCTCTCTTAAAGGAGGCTGTAGAGAGGTGGGGGTTGGTCTATTCTCCCATGTGCCCGGTGAAAGGATGAAGGGGAAAGGGGAGTTGCTCCAGAGGAGGTTTAGGTTGGATGTTAGGAAGAATCTCTCAACTGAAAGGATGGTTAGGCTTTGGAATGGGCTGCCCAGGGAAGTGGTTGAGTCACCATCCCTGGAGGTCTTTAAAAGATGTTTAGATATAGAGCTTAGTGATATGGTTTAGTGGAGGATTGTTAGTGTTAGGTCAGAGGTTGGACTCGGTGATCTTGAAGGTCTCTTCCAACCTAGGTGATTCTGTGATTCTGTGAAAAGGCATACTGATGCAACACTACTGTGTGAGCATGAAGAGACAGTTTAGCCACTTTGCCAATTGCTATTGCTGTTCATCTAAAATCTCCGACTCCAGGTCTGTCATTATTTTGATGTAGCTCCATCTCTTCTCTCTCAGTTAATCCAAACTATTGAAATACTAAAGGCATAGCACTGCTGACAATAATTATCTCTGCTTGTCTCTGCTCCACCCCCCATTTCCCCACCCATCCTCCCCATCCGTCTCAGAATCATCGGTTTAGCTTTGTTTTCTAATAAATATGAGTTTCAAAGAAATTGCAGGAATCCTGCATTGCTGCATAATTTAATCTTCCTCAAATTAATAACCAGCTCCAGAGAGTACAATTAGGGATGAGAAGTGTGGTGAAAGAAAGCTGCCTGAATTGTCTAGTTTTTCATTAAATAACTGAGAAGAAATAGGCAACATAATTATTACAAAACAGCTGGAATCCGGGCTGGGGCTATTTTATTTTCTACTTTACAATAACCAGCACTAGGAAACATTGCCTGTGTTGTGGAACTCAGAGATGTATGGCACCATTCTCCTTGGTTAGTTGGTCTTTTCTGTTAAAAACTGCTGTAGGATTTCTTTCAAATTTGATAATTTATATACTGTATTATAAGGTTGTCATTGGCCTAGTTCAGCTGCCATTTTAGGGTTAGGATGGGTACAGGGAAAAGAAGTCTGCATAATCTGTAGGTTTTTACCTAGCCTTTGTACATGCAGATATGGGAAACTGACTAGAAACAAACATTCTTTTTAAAAGTTATAGAGGTATATTGTTCTTGTTTTCAGATGGATTGTTTTGGTCATATGTACATAGCCTTTGCAGTTTGGTTCATTTGATTGGTTAATTTTGTGGTTTTCATCCACAGCATCCCAAATACCTGTAACTTACTTGCACATTAAATAAGGGGAACAGGTTATTAAAACAGAACACTTCTATTTTAATTTTTGAGGCATTCTGTAACCAAAACACTTTGTAACCAGACTACATATACTCCTTTGATCATTTTTGAAGTGTCCATTTCAGAGCTTAGTGTGAGGTGAAAATACAGTCTATTTAGCCAGGCTTGTCCACACAAGGGAGCAGATCTGGAACTGTCTTCTGCTTGATTTGGAATGAATTGGCATCATGATGTACACAAGACATTGAGCCAAGGCTGAAGAAACTGAGTGTGTTGAACACCTTTACTAGCTTTCATTTTCACTTCTGTGCTGATTGGCAGGAGAAAGAAGCAAAGCAATCCCTGAAGTTTAACAGAATGCTTGCTGACAATAAGATGTGCATTTATTTTGTATCTGAAAAGTTTTTTTTTTTTTGTTTGTTTGTTTGTTTGTTTGTTTGTTTTGTGTGTGGTTATCTTTTCCCTGGTGGTGTAGATGGCCTACATCAGACTGAGTCAAAGCTTACTAAATGTGGTAGTAAGCTGTGTAGGAATTTAAACTGCTTTTGGATTAGAATATAAATATCTAAACCAGCCTCTCACAAGGCTTTGATTTTTTGTTGATTAATTTAACTTGTCACAACAAAAGGCCAAAACACACTTTTATTGTAAAATGTTCTTCAAAGTGTTTTTGTTTTCATTCAAAACCAGTTAAAGACTGGAAGTTATGTAAAGAAAAGTAATTTATTCTAGCATATAATTCTCATGTTTTATTTCTACCAAGGGGAAGTTAAGTTTAGCTCTTATAAAAAGCAAGTTATATGAAATAAATCTTTTTCTTCAGGAAGCTGCAAGAAGTTGATCTAAGACTCAGGAAAGTAAATAGATTTGCTTCACATTTCATATCAGGTTTTCCTTATTATTTTTTGCTATTGCATTCAAAATGTAATTCTTCCAAGGGGAAACAAAGCCCTTGCCATTTTGCTTATAGCTCTGTCACACACACTGGTTGGTTTGTTAGCTTGATCTGGATTAAGTTTATGCGTGTTACCAATTCTTTGTTAGAGATGTTTGTGCTTTCTCCGTCACGGTGACTTAAGCATCTACCACACACTGCAGCAGTACAAAGCAGCTTCTCAACAAAATTCTTTACCTGTAATAACTGAAAAGAAGATTTGGCATGGGGAAAATTAGAGCCATATAGCAGTTTGACCAGCTACAAATATCATTCAGCTAGTTGGCTACTCTGTCTTTAAGAACAGAAAGACTATAGAAAAAGAACACAAATACAAGCAGAAAAGTTTATTCTTACTAGCGTCGTAGTCACGTTTTGCTAACGTTACTTTTTCTGCATAAGCATGATTAAATAATTAACCCTTTAATAATGTGTTAAAAACTTTAGCTTTTAGAGTCACAGTATTGACTTTACAATAATAACGTAATCTTTTGATAATAGTGATATTTAGCAGTTTGTATGCTAAAGGTCTTTTATTAGAAAATATATCAGAAATGAGAGCTCCTGAACAATTTGGAGGTCTGCAAAATACTGGCAGTGTTTCTGTACTAGAATATTTTAATCAGTCATATCTTCTGTGCCTTACGTAATGTTTTTTTTTTGTTCCTGTTTTATAAATGTTGAGTCTTAGGCCTGTGCTTGTTGCAGGAGTGGGTTTCGCTATGGTATACATTAAATAATCCTTTGAGTATGGAAGACAAAATACATCAGCTAACTTACCTTCATTGACACTGCACTGAGTGAAGAAGCATATGTATACAGCATTAAACACAGGCATTGTAATATGCCATATATGTTATGGAACAAGGAACCACTTCTGAGCCTGGTATGCTCATTGGAGATCTATATTTTACTTAATTATTTGCACTACTGTTATTTTCAAGATGCAGTCCAGTTTCTCAGGAATCGTTAAAAATTTCAAAAATCAGGGTATGACAGAAAGTAAGTTGGTTAACAAAGAAATACTGTAAACATTCTATTTTTATTTGCACATTCCCAAAAGAAATTAGTGAACAAAACACATGTCCCTCAAAGCCAACACAAAACCTTCAACATTGGTTGACATCTTTGACAATAGGCTATATTTATCACTGACTGTGGCTAGCACAAAAGTTATGTATTTAAGTCTGAAGCAAGGTGCAGAAAGACCCTTGCAATTTCTTGAAAATGTTATGTATGACCACAGTGTTGTGGAGGTTTTTTTAAACAGAGGACAGGAGGTTATATTCATGACCTCCTCTGAGATAAGAAATGCATGTTATACCTATATATAATAAATTGGATACTGTGTGAAAGAGTGATATGAAGTAAAGGACAACGTGGGGTTTCAGAAATAGACCAATGGCTTAGAAAGTACTTATGATATCTAAATCTTTGAATTCAAGTACCCATTCCCCTAAGTAGTCTTTGAGAATAATAATAATAATAAAGTTTCCAAAATATCTTTGAAAGTCAGATATTAGCTAGTTGGAAGAGAGTGTAATTTAGGTTTCTCATGTCAAACAATGGTAGCAAAACTCACAAATAAATCCCTTAGCTTATCTTTCCTGGGGTCATCAAAATATAAAGATTAAAAAAAAAAAATGCATTCTACAACCTTTCACTTTTTTGAACTTCCTTAAAGTTCTCTGTGGATAGTATTTTATTTCAGTAACATTCACAAACTCTCAAGAGACAAAGAATTCAAGTGCTTTGATTCAGATTTTAAACGAAGCACTGTTTATCAGTACAAAGGGAAAGGAATTTTCTCCTAACAGCAACACTGTACTTGATTAAAAAGAAACACAGAGTAATACTCCAGAGCGAACTACATTGATGGATAATGAAAAAGCAAAAGAAATACAGATCCAAGAATGACAGAGTTTTCACAGCAGGTTAGCTACAAGGGATGTTGATTACATTCAGAAACTATTCACATGTTTTACATACTGTAGGAAATATTAAGGAAAAAAAAATCCTAAATACCAAACCACACAAGAAATCCCCTTTCATTTAGGGGAAAAAAAAAGAAAAGAAAAAAAAAAAAAAAGCCACCTTTCATGCCTTTTATTCTTCAGTATACTGCAGTAAAAAAATCAGATATAACAATACTTGATCCTGTTAGCCACATCAGAAAACTTGTATGCTCTTTTATCTGGAGTAAGGTTTCTTTTAAGGAGGTGTTTCCTTTTTCTATAAATTAAATATTTACAGTCTCTTAAAGATGTAAAGACAGTAACAGAGGACAATCAGAGAAGCTATTCTTTAGTCCAGTGCCTTGAATAGCCACAGAAGCATAAAATACTGAATACATGACTTCAAAAATTACAGAGAAAAACATTGCTCCATTTCAACTCTAATTCTTAATCTCAACTCTATCAAGGGTTGGCTACAGCTAGTAGGGGTTGTACACCATCACATGGTTCTCAATGGCATTGACAACAGTATTCATGCCTACACTAGAATTTTTTAGAGAATAAACCTGTAACAATCCAGAAAAATAACATATCTAGGAGCTACAAGAACCATGTATCCAGATCCATCTTTTTATATTGCCCAGAATGTCTCATGCTATCATCTTCTTTGTATCAAATGATTTACTCTTCTTAGCAGAATGTGGATAGAGACAGTACAAAGACTGCTAAGTAGGATTGATGCTCATTCTTTAGAGGATCACCACCTTTCTCTTTCTCAAAACGTCTGTGCTCTGTCAAGATTCCTGCTCTGGGTTTCTGCCACTTCTAAGGATTGTTTTCTACTTGATTTTAACCAAGGGTGCTAAAGTTGTGTTTAATGTACTTGGAACAAGCTCTCACACTTTTGTGTGCTTGTTTCTCAGGTAACTGTTAACAGTGGAGAAGTCTTAGTGAGGATGTCAGAGCTATCAGTGAAAAAGAGATCCTGAAGCCTGACACATCTGTAAAATCAAATAAAAAATATACAGCTAAAGCAAAGGAGAGGAACTCTATAGAAAATGCAGTGGAAGTGTAATGTACTTTAAAGTACATGTAAGACAGATATGAATCACCTACTAAGCTGAAAACACGTTTTTTGTTTGTTTGTTTGTTTGTTTGTTTGTTTTTCCCTTTATTTCTGTGATCAAGAAGTCCTAGTAAAATACTTGGTCCCATAAACAAGACTGTTTGGTTGGTTGGTTGTTTTTAACAGAAAACTGGGAGATTGTCCACAGAAAATATCAAGGCCAACAATTTGTAATTAAGCAGCTACGGGAGAGCAGAATGCTGTGTATTCTCAACATTCTGAGTGAGTAAAACATATTTCTCTGGTGTACAGGTTGTTAACATGTAAAATAAGAAAGTACTTAAATGTACTAAGAATTAGGTAGAGGAATTTAGGCTATAATAAAATGTATAAGGTAAAGAATATGTAAACAGTAAAAATGAGATAGTTTAAGGGGAGTTAAGGGGAAGTTTTTAATCGTATAAATTAAAGATTTATTAGTTAAGGATGTCCAAAATGCCAAATATAGTTACAGATGCAATAAAATTTGAATCAATTGGGAAAAACTAACTGAAAGAATGTTGCTTATTTCTGAGGAGACTGGGCAGAGATTGGGAAGAGTCCCTGAAAAGGTGTGTGCAGAAAAGAAATGGAGAAAAAGATGTAAAATCAACAAGAGATCAAAGGATAGCAGTCTCTCTGATGGTAGGAGTGTGAGCGACTATAGCCAGAAATGACGCTGATCTTCAGGCCCAAGACCACAAAGGTGACTGAAGGA
This sequence comes from Stictonetta naevosa, assembly GCA_011074415.1. Classification (NCBI taxonomy): domain Eukaryota; kingdom Metazoa; phylum Chordata; class Aves; order Anseriformes; family Anatidae; genus Stictonetta; species Stictonetta naevosa. The sequence continues at coordinate 59,734,765 of CM021697.1, forward strand.
GCCTCCATGGACAACTGCATGGAGTTTCCATCAGGTCTGTGCCCAGAAGGCGTGCTGTCGGAGAGGGTGGAGCAAAGATGGAGTATGAAGTAGAAGTAATATGAAATAGAGTGGGGAGGAAGGTGTGGCAGAATTGTATTTTAATAGCAGCCATGTGTAATAAAAATATTTGAGTGATAAATAGCAATTTCATTGTTGTGTGTAATAGTTTGCAAAATGGTATAACTGTAAATTGATAACTGTGGTGTGTCCATTATTTAATTAGGTCACTGAATTTTTGATTTTTTTTCTTTTCATAAGAGCTTGTTGCTAAATCAATAAATATTATTTACTATTGTATTGGCTATGTCTCAAGGTTATACTCTGAAGGCGGACAGTTGGACCCTTAGGTTACTGCATTATTCTCATTTGCAGAATGGACACCTCCATTTAGTAATGGAAACTCACTGCTCTTCACAGGATCTCACAGTGTTCCTATGTTGTGGCTCCTTATTCGGGAATCTCGGTTGGAAATTTTAACCGCAGGAAGGGGAAATCTGATTTAAGTGCTTGATGCAATTGAAAGAGACATTATTTTGATCCCTAGTAACAACCGTACGTAAAACAAAAGTTTTGCAGCAACAGCTAATGCAGATCCAACCTTTTCCTAGTCCTATATGATATGTGACACTTCAGTGAACACATATTATAAGCATCTGACAGGACAAAATTTACCTGCATGGAGCCATTGAGTAATTTGGAATTAGCATATTTATTTAAATCAAAGCATATTCATAAACAGATTGTAAATTCAAAATAGCAAACACGTTTAAACAAAATGCTCACAAATAAAGGTTGGCACAACTTTGTTTCTACTTCCTATTTGCTCAGATATTCAATTTCATAATGACATAGCTGCTACTTTAAACTTATTTTCAAAGATGTGGTTCCAGAGAAATAAATAATTTTCATTTTCAACAGACCTGCATTAAAAGTTGGTAAAGAGGGAAAAATATATATACATCTTTATAGTCTTTCTACAGATATTTTCTCTGGGCATTCTGACAATTTGAAATATAAAAATAAAGCTGATACAATATTGTTTGTTCTAATTTTGGTAAATGCTACATTATAGTTAATAATTGTAGGAACCATCACTCAAAGCTAAGATGGACATTTAATCATTTATTTTTGTCTCTGAGAATTTTTCAAGATATTTGTACATGACAGGATGAAGTGTTATTTAACTCAGATCTAATCAGAATCAAAAGTTTTTTCAAAGTTACTTCAAGCAAGAAGTGATGGCAAAGAATTCAGGGCAATCAAATGAAAAATAATATTTAGAAAACAGTGTCAGTTTCTGGAGCATTCTAATACTTGCATAGTTGTATAGCTCCTTTAAAAACAAACAAACACACAAACAAACAAAAAATCCATAAATGATTTTTTTGTTTGTTTGTTAACATGTAATTTTAATCTCAGTTGTAGTTTTAGAAGTAGATTCATTGCTCATATTGCTTGGCAAGAAACATGTGCCTGAAAGGACATGCTGCTTTTTTTACAGCCCCCATGATTCAAATTACCAAAATGGAAATATTAGTTTTAAAACCCTGTGAAATAATTAGCTTCAATATTTCTTCAATTAAAATGTAAATACTTTCTGTATGCTTGTTTATCTCCATTACTCTTTTCACAGACTTACAGACTTATATTTCTCATAGTTTTTGAAGGGCTCCTACACACTTTTTATCATTGGATATGTCAATATCTTTATTCCTGCACAACCCACCATCCAGATCAGTGTCTTCAGGGAAAAACATCTCTATATTATCAAAAGTGAATATCCCAAGAGTATACATTTAAGATCATACAATAATGCCACATAAATGCCCCACAGAAAATATAATGCAAACTGTTTATAATGAAGGTTTAAGACATTTTCTGCAGTTTTTCTTTGCCTCTGCATCACCACATCAAATACAGAATTACCAAACTTTTCCTCACTCCTAGTGTTAAATGAGTAAATTAACACTTCTTTGGAAGAGTAGTTCTAGCAGAAGGGTTTCTGGAGATATCGAAACATAGTGGTGCACTGACAGAATATTAAAAAGGAATCTCCTGGATCTTGCATGGTACTTTGAGAAAATTAAGTCACATGATAATGCTAAAAGAAAAAGGTCGGTCTTTTACTACCAAATCATGCTCAAGAGTATTTTTAAGCCATGACAATGTGAATGGCAATCCTGTTGCTGCTTTAACCAATATAAAAGTTACAGTTCAGAGTTGTAGTTCAATGTCAAGTGCTGTGACATGGTACGGCACTTGGATGTGCACAAGTCGATGGGACCGGATGGGATCCACCCAAGGGTACTGAGAGAACTGGCAGAGGTGCTGGCCAAGATGCTTTCCATCATTTATCAACAGTCCTGGCTGTCGGGGGAGATCCCAGTTGACTGGCGGCTAGCAAACGTGACGCCCGTCTACAAGAAGGGCTGGAGGACTGACCCGGGAAAATACAGGCCTGTCAGTTTGACCTCAGTGCCAGGGAAGCTCATGGAGCAGATTATCTTGAGTCATCACGCAGCACTTGCAGGGCAAGCAGGCGATCAGGTCCAGTCAGCATGGGTTTATGAAAGGCAGGTCCTGCTTGACGAACCTCATCTCCTTCTATGACAAAGTGACGCGCTGGGTGGATGACGGAAAGGCTGTGGATGTGGTCTACCTTGACTTCAGCAAGGCTTTTGACACCGTTTCCCACAGCATTCTCCTCAAGAAACTGGCTGCTCTTGGCTTGGACTGGCTCACGCTTCGTTGGGTTAGAAACTGGCTGGATAGCTGGGCCCAAAGAGTCGTGGTAAATGGAGTCAAATCCAGTCGGAGGCCGGTCACTAGTGGCATTCCCCAGGGCTTGGTGCTGGGGCCGGTCCTCTTCAATATCTTCATCGATGATCTGGACGAGGGCATTGAGTGCACCCTCAGTAAGTTTGCAGATGACACCAAGTTAGGTGCATGTGTCGATCTGCTCGAGGGTAGGAAGGCTCTGCAGAAGGATCTGGATAGGCTGCACCGATGGGCCGAGGCCAACTGTATGAAGTTCAACAAGGCCAAGTGCCGGGTCCTGCACATGGGGCGCAATAACCCCAAGCAGAGCTACAGGCTGGGAGATCAGTGGTTGGAGAGCTGCCAGGCAGAGAAGGACCTGGGAGTGATGGTTGATTGTCGGCTGAAGATGAGCCAGCAGTGTGCTCAGGTGGCCAAGAAGGCCAACAGCATCCTGGCTTGCATAAGAAACAGTGTGACCAGCAGGGCTAGGGAGGTGATCGTCCCCCTGTACTCGGCTCTGGTGAGACCGCACCTCGAATACTGTGTTCAGTTTTGGGCCCCTCGCTACAAGAAGGACATGGAGGTGCTTGAGCGAGTCCAGAGAAGGGCGACGAAGCTGGTGAGGGGCCTGGAGATCAAGTCCTATGAGGAGCGGCTGAGGGAGCTGGGATTGTTCAGCCTGGAGAAAAGGAGGCTCAGGGGTGACCTTATCGCACTCCACAGGTACCTTAAAGGAGGCTGTAGCGAGGTGGGGGTTGGTCTATTCTCCCACGTGCCTGGTGACAGGACGAGGGGGAATGGGCTTAAGTTGCGCCAGGGGAGGTTTAGGTTGGATCTTAGGAAGAACTTCTTTACTGAAAGGGTTGTTAGTCACTGGAATGGGCTGCCCAGGGAAGTGGTGGAGTCACCATCCCTGGAGGTCTTTAAAAGACATTTAGATGTAGAGCTTAGGGATATGGTTTAGTGGGGACTGTTAGTGTTAGGTCAGAGGTTGGACTCGATGATCTTGAGGTCTCTTCCAACCTAGAAATTCTGTCCTTCCTACAAAGGACCTGAAGTGCAGAAGTACACTATGCGTTTCTTTTTTTTTATTTTTATTTTTGTTCTTTCTTTTTCATGTTTTAAATCGTATATTCAAATTGTAAACCAGAAAAGTGTATTTAAGAATATTCTTACCCCAGAAACTCTTTTAAAGAATAAATAAATTTAATTGTAATCTCCGTTTCTTGAAATTGCTGTCTAGAAAATCTACTGAGAGATACACTTTCATCTCTCTGTCCACATTTGTGATATAAGTTCCTTCGTCATTCAAAGCCTGTCTCTTTTCATCATATTACAAGGACATTTCACATAATTACTTTGTGCTTCATTTTTCTTTATCACAAAATCCTTTTGTCTCCTACTTTTAAGATGCTTCTATTTTTTTTTTTTATTTTTTTTTTCCCTAGCTGTATAAATCATAACTTTGATTTTCTTTTTCTCATTTATCATGTTTTTTTCCCCTTTTGTTAAATCTCTTTGACCTCTGCCATTGATCAGGTAGCTAAGATCTGTATTCTCAGTCTTTGATTTAACAGTTTTGGTGGAATTATTCCTGTTGAACAAATCTGACTACTATGGTAATTTAATAACATTTCCTATTATTCTTCTTACTGTTGCTGTGCTTCAGTGATAATGAAAAAATCACTTTTGAGACCCTTGAATCCTCATTGATCATTTGCAAATGGGCACCCCATAAACACCACTTACAAGATTTGTCAGTGTTGGAGTACAAAATAAAATATTTTTTTTCAGGCTTTACAGATGTTCCCACAAGACCTTTTAATATTATTATTGCTAATAATAAGAAGGAACTTGGTACACTTTAGAGACTTTTTATCTACTCTAGAGCTGGACTTTCCTGTCAGATGGGTTTTTGTTGATGTTTATTGATTGCTGCCCTCTTCTGAAGACCTCAAATTTACCCTAACTTTAATATCCAATTGTCAGACTGTA
>CM021697.1:59739661-59789486 GCA_011074415.1 Stictonetta naevosa
CTGAAGACAGAGAAGTGCTGGACTAATGACTAAACTTCAGGAAATATATGTTTTTATTTTTTGTTTTTGTTTTCAATAAATCTTTAAGAAGTTATCTGTTTCTTCTTTTCTTTTCTTTTCTTTTCTTTTCTTTTTTTTCTTTATTTTATTTTATTTTATTTTATTTTATTTTATTTTATTTTATTTTATTTTATTGTCAGAACAGCTGTTATTTCTAGAGCAGCACGTTAGCAATTGGCAGGTACCCAAAAAGAGAGGCACTTCTAAAGAGCCACAGCCTACAGCAACATGACTTTCTCAAGAATTCCAGTAAAGTCCTTAGTGCTGCTGATTCATTTCTGGGAAGATAGGAGAGCTGACTAAGATATTTAGGTGATGACTGCCTAAATAGATGAATTTTAACTCCTGAAGCACCAATAGAAATGAAGAATGCAATTCAGAACAATTAACTGCACTGCACGTTTACTTTTCAATACCTAGGCAGTTAATGATGTCAAGACTTACATGGTTATAGAGAAGCCCAATGCGGAAGTTTAGTCAACCAGGATACTGCAGAATAAAAATCACACATTTACCTTTATGGCTGGGAAGGGGATGCAAGCATGGTTTGTCCTTGATATGCCTCACAAGTGAGGCTTGCCTTTGAATCTTTATGAAATATAAAAGAGTTTTCTAAGGAAGTTATTTTGCTGTGTGTCCTGGCATTAGTGTCTTTACCTACTTGCTCCTTAAATAGTGACTATCCTCCTGTCTATATTAACTCATTTCATTTGGAAGTTGCTTTTCTACCTGGAGAATGATTTTAAAATGAATTTAGAACAGACTCTAGAGCTTAAACTTATGGAAGTGTTCCTCTTTCTACTTCCAAATCACTTCCAAATTTTCCAGTTCATTTCATTTTTTTCTCACTGCCTGTTTTCTCACTGTTCTGACTGAATAGCAATCTTTCCATCAAATCCTGTCCCCTGTTTAATGTCTAGTGAGAAAAACATTTAAATCAGGAAATTTTCCAGTGAAGCTAGTTCTTCCAAGCAATATTCATTTTTTTTTCACTGTTACCCCTGATTATGGTTCTTTGATCTGTGTTCAGTTCTCTAGCTTTGTCAATCTAGATTACTTCCATAGTCATGTTGAGATTTGCTGTTAATTTACTGGTGACATTTTTTCCTTTTCCACTATTAGATTTCTCTAGTACTGCAGCCACAAACAGCTTCTGACACACCTGCCAGCTCTTCAGCAGCTTCTATGTCTTCTCTCATTATACAAATACTTCAACTTACAAACAGCACACCCTCTCTTCTATTTACGGAAATGTAGTTCTAGACTTTCTATAGAAAAAAAGTTAGGTAAATGATCTGCCCAAAAGAAAAAATAGCACCTAGCACATTACCACATTCAACTATTTGTTTTCTGATCACAGCTTTGGCTTCACCCTTTACAGTTAATGAATACTGTAAAAAATAATTTTTATCTCCAAAAATGTATGTGATATGGTAGGTCTTCATATGAGTCTCCTTGTTATTATGTAGATACATGTTTCTAAGGAAGAACAATAACTTAATTTTCTTCACATTCTTCTCTGATTCACGGTGGTCATTATGCATTGTGTTTCTGCTTAAAAAATTTGTAAGTGCAGTAGGAAAAAGAAACAGTACTTTTGGACTTATATAGTCAAACAGAAAATGCTTATAATAAGTCATGAATAATGACCAGTCAAAGTAAACAAAAGGTGAACAATCAAAATTGAAATGTGTTTACATAAACTGTTGGCTGAACAATTACCAATGACAAATTCCTTGTCAAAATCAAAAATAGTACAATGGATAAGTCATAGAAAGCACTAAATTCATCAGATAAATTATTCTCAGGAAATACTTCAGCCATGAAATTTATTGTTGACAAATGCTTGATAGTGCACATTGAAACAATTTCAGCAACTCACACACTGGTGGATTCTAAATTATCTGTAATAATCCTAAAAAACCAAACAACAACAACAACAAAAAGATATAGTACCACTTCATATGGCTTAGTGCAACTGCTGCTACAGCATAAGTAGCAAATAACTACATAAATGAAAGTGTTAGGATGCATAAACGGTGAATAGGAAATGAATACTGGGAACTGCATAACATCATTGTGTAAATTGCTCATGAGGTCTCACTTCACATTTTTCATTCAACTTTATTTTCATATCTCAGAAAAGATACAGCTAAAGCTGAAGGGTGGAGAGAGGATTGATAAAATATTATGCATAATACATAATAGAAACACACTGGAGAGATGTAAAAGATTGTGTCTGTTCAGTTTAGTGCAGACATGACTGAAAGTGGTCATTTCAGGAACTTAAAAAAAAAGCTTCGGCTGAACATACAGAAAATGTAAATCAGCTACCCAGCCTACTGTCCTCATAATTCATGAAGGAGAAGGAATTCAATAAAAGAAGATACAAGCTGAAGTTTATCAATGGAAATACATAGCTTATGAATGAGGCACCAAACCTATTGACAAAAAATAATTCTCAGAATATACTTAACAGTGATTATAAAAGGCAATTGATTTTATACTGATATACGCAGGCTAGAAAAATAAAGGAGACATATAACACTCATCCTTCAGCATATACACCAAGTTTCAGCTGAGAAGAAATAGTAAAACTTTTCTCAAATGGATAAGTTATTTAGTCCTTAGTGACTGTACCTCTGCTGTGCACTTGTAAGAGGAAAAAAAGAAAAAAAAAAAAAAAGGATAAAGAATTTGACTACTTTGTTTCCTTAGCTCTGGGAAAAACATGGCAGAGTCAAAAAACAGCCAAGAATGAAAGGATGGGCTTGGGAAGAGGTTGATTTCAATTAATGTCCTTGAGACAAACTGATGAAAAACTATGCATGGCTTGCAGCACTTGGAAGAAAAACATTTCTTTTAGCAAAAATGAAATATTTTTTAAAGTAAAATAAAGTAAAATAAAATAAATAAAATAAAAATAAAATAAAAATAAAATATTTTTTAAAATAAGTAAATATACTTACAACAACAACTATAAAACTACAACAACTATAAAGCAACAACTATTATGTCATTTCATTCTAGCAAATACATAGGGGTTCAAACATTTTTAATTATCTCTGCTGTGTGGAATTACAGAAGTAAGGGACAAGACTATTTTGGTGGCAGTCCTTTATCTAAGACCAAAATACTGTAAAAATACATAAACTATAAATAAATAAATAAAAATAATACATAAACTTTTCAGTCTCAAATGTTAGGTCACTTCTTAAGGGCAGTTAATTAGATTTCTTCAGCAAGAGAATTCCTGACCTAATGTCTCACAGGACTCTTTTCAGATACAATGTCAGGTAGAGCTTTCCATTGTATTACAGATTGCCTCAGTGCTAATTTGTCACACCGTTCAATGGAAGAAGCCTCTGCGAGGCATTTGACCTCAAGATCCTCCTCCAGTTTCTGGGCATTGTTTCTAGATAAGTGAAGTATTTGATATCTCTGAGGGTGAATTCAAATAGCACCCCAATCAGGCATACAGTTAGTGAGCTCTATGCTAATCAGAAAGTACAATTTAGCATCAAGTCAAGTCAAGAAGTTATTTGAGGGAGACAAATTTAACAGGAAAAGCACATCTAAAAGTATATCTTTCTTAGATAGTCCAGTCTTAATTACAGTCTTTAATAAGTAACCTCAGACTTCAAATATTCTCCTTGAAAAGGCATGGATTGGATGTCTAACACTGGTAGACAGCTTTTTCAACACCTTTCATTTGCTTTTTTTTTTTTTTTTTTCAAATGAGTTAATGCTTTTTATATTACCACTATGACAGCCTTTCCACTATATCCATTACTTTGGCAGGAGGAAAATTTTGATTTTACTTAGAAGTGCAAACACTTTCTCTTCCTTAATTTCTTTACAGTTACATGCCTTCATGCCAGAAATTCTTGCAAAAATCTATTGCAAACTGAACAATCTTCAAATGAGTCTGTAGTTCAGAAATGTTTGATAGATTATTCTATGTAATATGAAACTAATATGCATATATTCTGCTTTCTTTTCACATACATCTAATATTTAGAAAAATAAATGTGTTAAGGATATTGCTGAGCTCCTGTCCTGTGGAGGTTTAAAAAAAACTCCTGTTTGTTTGTTTTAGTTTGTTTGGTATTTTTGTTTTTGATTATGCTTTTGTTTTGTTTGTTTTAAATAAACAGAAAATGTCAGAACATAACCTCATTCATTTATTTTAAATTACATCTGACAGAGAAAATGGATATGTATATGTATGTATATATATGTATTCTGGAGCTATTTCTGTGATTCATCACTCTTTTCCCAAGTTTCTCAAGCTTGCCTTTTTAAAAATTTTTATTTATTTATTTATTTTTCTCTTCTAAAGGTACACAATTTATTCTCTGTTTCATCTTTCTTAGGAAACATGTTTTGCTTAGTTATAATATTACCAAAAATATATATATATTAAGTAGCCTTCCTGTATTTGCCTTGAGGAAATACTTTGACAGCTAGATAAACACGAAGGAAAACAAAACAAAACAAAACAAAACAAAACAAAACAAAAAATGATTCTGAAGGATCAAAAGTCTTATGATTTCTTCCTTCTTGTTTAAAATAATTTCCACAACAGTTGCTACGATTGCAAGTTATGGTTGTTGTAAAATCTGCAAATTTTGAATATAGTCTTCATGCCTTAAAATAAAACAACAACAAGTTACTTGGTTATACCTTTCAGTACATCTAATTGCCTGTTTATTACTCCTTGTAGTTCAGGAACACCTTCCAAATGGTTCTGGGCAATGATCTACTATTGAGGGATTCTTAATAAGTAAAATATTGAAATTGCTATTTTTGTGAGATATTCCAATGTAAGAAACTATAAATTCAATGCATTTCACATTGGTATTTTACCTGAAGTCCAACTGAGGGATAAAAGAGAAGGAAGCAGAGCTTGACTCCTGTAGATCTCATAGTATTTTCTTGCTGCTGTAAACAGGGATGTGAAATAACTACTCATAGCAAAATCACTACTTTTTGATGAAGTGAAATATCATTCATGTTAACTCCTTGTGGTAAAAAATGTTAATGCTTTAGTTTTCTGTAAAGACTGATGAAGGAAAAGAGAGCAGAGGAGAGGAGAAGAGAGGAGAGGAGAGGACAGGACAGGACAGGACAGGACAGGACAGGACAGGACAGGACAGGCACATTGATAGAGATATGGCACTGAGGAAATAACTATTATAAAATCATTTTCTTCATAATCATAAGCTGAATTGAGCAGATTCTGCAGAGCAACATTTCCTTGTGCCTCCACACATCATCAGCCACTGGTTCCTTATAAGCACAGGGTAACCAATTTATTGTTTTAGTGGCACCTCATGAAGCAGGTGGGAAGAGAGCAGAGAGCTAAAAGGCATAGTCAAAGTATGACACATCTGCACCAGCACAGAACCCATCAGATTCCCAGACACTCTCTTGGAGTAGATCACAGTTCAAAGTAATACATCTTTTACAGTTCCATTTTTGGATTAAAATCTTGAAGCTTTTCTCATTTGTGATGTCCTATCACTGTTTGATGATCTGTAAACCAGTGTCAAGATTTAAAACTACTTCTTTGGATATGACTTTTTGTACAGTAAGTTTTTCACACTAAAGCTGATTTCAATAAGATGTTAAAGAAAAATCCTTGTGAGAAAAGGTAAACATCATAATGAAACCAAGTACTATGACGAAAATGAGGGAAATAGTCCAGATGGGTGAATTAAGCCTGAAGAATTTTGTTTTATTAAAACAAACTCCCAACTATTTTTTGGATGTTAATTCTTATTTGAATTATACATTACATATGTCCAACAGTATATTTTTGTTGTTGTTGTTGTTGTTTGTTGTTGTTGTTCATTTGTTTTATTAGACAAGGTTTTATTGAGTCCTATATTTATTGTATTTTAATATTGCTATTATTTTCACCCATGATTTTGCCAGATGTTCTGTAAGTCTACAACCTAATTTCTCCATGACACTAATATATCTTTCTTGATCTTATATTATTGACTAGAACGTGAAAAGTCCTCCAGACAGCCTTTTGATGTTACAAGCAAGTAAGGTCTATAGTCTCATAAGCTGTCAGTTGTTAGAAGTACTCTAACAGGGCTTCCCAAAGGGCCCTTGTCATCCACTCAGGTGCAGTGGGAACTAGTCACATAGTTGGTGACAATCTTGTTCTTCTATATCAGCTGTCAGGAGGAGTCCCTATAGGGAAAATCTCTCACAGGAGACAAAGAATGAATTAGGAGAGGTCAAGAAATATCTGGTGAAAGAAAAAAAAAAATAGTGTTGCAGATTCCTGGACAAGTGCCTATGCACTGCAAAGCCATGAAGAATATGTGTGGAAGGAGTGAAAGCGATTGACATGTACACCTTTAGAAGTGGGATGTCTTCAATGTCTTGATACTCCCCATGTCAAAGTTCTTTTCATCAGAGAAAACATTGTAAAACTTGTGTACAAGTTGCTGTTGCTCTGATTGATCATCATCAAAAAAGCTCAATGCATTATGAGGTTCAGTGCTCAGTTCATTGAGTTTGCTCACATGGATGAAAGCACTTGCAATTGCTCCTCTTTCGCTGTCTAGCTGAATGTTTTCTATATGGTCTGGAACACAGAGGAGGGGAAGAGAGAAAGGCAAGGGTGAATCATAATATCTTTCAGGTTAGCCATCTTAGAAAAGGAATTTCCAGCTTTTTCGTTCTGATGTCTCTAAAAAACAAGATGCTATTGCATTAACACTTTAGTATGTAGCCTGAAAATAAATAATGCTCTCAATTTTATTTTAAAATATTTATTCACTCACTTTATATATCAATTAATAACAGGATTACATGGTTGTAAATCTGTTCTCTTGTATAGAGTGCAGACCCTCCTGTCTATTTTGAGGGTGGAAGCTTGCCGTTCTTACTTACTGTTCTAATTTATAGCTAAGGAAACTACCACATTTTCTATAGGAGAAAGATAGACATGATCCTCCAGTTCCTTGACCATATGAACATTTATGGAGTCTGATCTTAGCGGATAACAGAAACAATGTTGAATGTGCATTACATCTAACGTGATTGTTCATTCTCTAGGAGCAATAATGCAGCATAGATAGCTGTCTGACCCAGCAACATTTTACACACATCACAAATATAAGGGGCTGTATGGGTAGGAGGGAAGGAGGGTTGTATTGGGTGTGCTATACAAACAGTCCAGGACCTGTGTAGCTTTCTAATACTGGGATTTGTTTTGGGGGGCAGAGTATGGGGGTGGTGGAATATGGACTTCAACACTAGCTTTGTTTCACAGGGGATACCACCACGTACCGCGCACCAGGACACATACTAGCTCAAGTATTCCTATTAGCAAGGCAAAATACATCTCCAAGGGAGTGGAGAAGGGGTGTAACAAGTTACAGTGGTAAAATTCCTGCATCTACAATCTTAATTCCTTAATATGAACAATATTTTTCAGATTGGATATCAGGAAAAGTTCTTCACCAAGCAGGTGGTTGGGCACTGGAACAGGCTCCTCAGGTCATGGCACCAAGCTTGCAACAGTTCAAGAAGTATTTGGACTGTGCTCTCAGGTATATAGTTTGATTTTTGGGTGGTCATGTGATAAGCCAGGAGTTGGACTTGATAATCCTTGTGGGCCCTTTTCAACTGGGGATATTTTAATATCCCACCTATTCAGATGACATCCTGCCTCAGAAATTTGCCACTTAGTACAGAAAGTCTTCTCCATGAAGTGAATCCACACGCTCATGAGAAAGCGAGTAAATCATTCTCAGACCTAGATGGTATGCTTCTCCTAACATCTACAGTTGCTGAAGATAATGTCTCAGCTGGCCAAAATGATGTTTCTAAGATGCTTTTTTCAGCTGAAAACCAGGCTACCTTTGTGGGTGTGACAGATGAAGACTGTGGGAAAACATGAAGAGCAATAGCACCTCTTCACTATGGGGAAGCAGGTTAAGAGTCTGAGAAGTGAATTGGAAAATGTTTCTTGTACAGCTGCACTTATTCTAAACCTCCTGCATGGCTGTCTCTGCTGGAGCCACAGCTTTTTCCTGTCTAGCAACAAACTTACGTCTTTACTTCTGTTGGCTGCAATCTCTCATTCACATTATAGGAAAGTTAATACACACTATCTTGGCACTTTGTCTCTGAGCAACATCCAAGAGCCAAAATGATTATTAATGTTTTCCATGTTAAACTGCATCAGCTGTTCCATGCATACAACTATGTAGATGCTTTATTATCTTCTACTTCTTCAACTGTGCTTCTCTTCCTCTGCAGTTACTGCCTGGATTTAAGATGGCAGGATACACTGCATGTGTAAGACCTGACATTTACAGGTACTTCCTGTGTCAGTGCCCCACATCTTAATGTTAACATTGAAGACAAACTTCATTTATGTATATACATGTTCTAACTTGTTGATCTGTTTAATGAATGGGGGAATAAAATCATCTCTTAAAGGACTTACGGACAACTGCATGGGCATATTGTGGAGCTATTGACTTTACAACGAAGAAGCTGATACTACTGAATGGAAAATCACCTTTTACATAGTCCATACCTGGGAAGCAGACATTTAAGCACAGCTGCTCAACTTCTCTTTCTCTGTTAATTTGTAGCTCATGGTATTCATGCCACAGAGGCTATTCAGAGGCATGTGAGACCATATGAGATCATGATTATGATAGAATCAAGCCATCATGGAATAGAATAATTTGTGTTGGAAGACATTAAAAGCCATCTAGCTGAACTCCCCTGTTATGGGCAGGGACTTCTTTCACTAGATCAGGTTGTTCAAAGCCTGGTCCAAAAGAGCTTCCAATCACTTCCAATGGCAGAGCACTCACAACATCTCTGGGCAGCCCGTTCCAGTGTCTCACCATTCTAATTGTAATAGATAGATAGATAAATCTTCTCGATATCCAGTCTAAATTTACTCCCTTTCATATCTAAATCATTGCCCCTTGTTCTGTCATGGCAGGCCCTGGTAAACAGTCTTTCTCCATCTTATAACCCCCTTTGTAAGCTGAATGGTTGCAATACGACCTCCCTGGAGCCTCCTCTCCTCTTGGCTGTAAAAGTCCATATCTCTCAGTGGGTTTTCCAGCACTCTGATTATTTCCATGGACCTTCTCTGGACCTGCCTGGGCAAGGTGCTATATAACAGCAAAATCCTATGGCATAGCATAGATTTGCTTGGTTCCCACTAGGCAACTTGACAGAATGAGAACTGTGTGTGACACTCAGACTGACATTGATCACAGACCTTCTGCATCCCTCTGTCTGGAGGCACCAGTCACTTCAACATGACAACATCGTCCAAAGCCTGCAGCCCCCACTGTACAACAATGTTGTGCACTGAGTGTCAGTACCCTGAGCTCTGTTACTAGAGCCTATGACATAATCACAGCCAGTTATCCCTCATCATTGCCTTTGCTATCCATTTGAAATATTGTGCTCATAATCCCATTTAATTAACGTGGGATGACAGCCTGGGCATTGACAACCAATTATGGACACCTGGAAAAGCTATGGGACACAAGGCTAAAATACAAATGGTTTTAACCACTGAGAAATCACCCTGACTCACTGCCTTGAGTAGTTTACTGTTAGAAGGAGATGGAGACTGCAGATAAAAATAAGGAAATCAATTAAATGTGAATGCCTACTGCCCCTTGTAACAATGGCTTTTACCACAGTCATTCCTGACAGCTCACCAGACAGGTCCATTTGTGTTACTTCCCGCAGTGCAGAAGCTAAAGTGGCTGTGGGAGGTGAGAGTCATTCACATTGTGGCTCACCTCTGCAGATGTATTTACCTATCTCTTTCAGGGGATGCAGCATTTATGTCCACCTTGAGCTGTTGCAAAAAAATTCCACTCTCAGCTATGTCCACCCCTGTCCTAATGAATCTCCCATTGTTTAATGTGGCACTTCTAAGAAAGGAAGCTTTCATTTTGTACTCCACATGAAGGGCGGTGTTTTGGAAATGTTACTAGTATTTTCTTAAAAGACACTTCTGCACATACAGTTTACTGAAATGTAGAGGTATTGTAAAAGCAAGATCCCAGCTGTTCAGGAGCTACAGCTAAACTCTAATAATCTGCAACTATCCAAAAGAAAAGTTGTTTATCACACATGAGCTTTTCAGCAGCTGAAATGTGGAAAATATCAATCATGCTGAAACAGAAGATATTAAAGATAATGGGATTGATTTGTTTCAAGGTTGAAAAAAACATGTTCATTATTACAGAAGGCTGTGCAACAAAATTGTTGTTAGCACAAAAAGAATTTGAGTAGCATTTTCACTTTCCTTGAAAGATTTGTGAAGATCTATTTTTGCACAAACGAGTGTTTGAGGATTTTCCACTTGTGGTGATGCAGTCTATAAGCTCGGAATAATGTGCAAAGAGGTACCTGTATACAAAGCAAAATATATTAGTGTCACCTTTGCTTTCCTGAAAAGATACAGTATGATTATGAGTGCTTAGCATGAGAAATTTTAAAGCAGTCTGATTGTTATCCCTCTCTGAAAAACTGTAAGATATTTTTAAAGTGAGTTCAAACTATGTCTCAGAATTAGAGGCACCTGAAAGCACTCCTGACTCTTTCACGGTATTAAGTTGCTGAATATAATGAATGAATATTTTGTTTGGCAGTAAAGTAAGTGGGGATAAAGAAAATCATTTAGGAACACTGATAAAGAAACACTCACTTGTGCATTCCCCTGGGTTCCCATGGGCCCCAGGATACATGTACGCACCCCTTGTACCCACTCCTTTCCATTCCACTTCAGACCCTGTTTGCATCCATCTTGTTCTTTGACAAAAGCAAACTTGCAACTTGAGAGCTGCTATTTAAGTGCATACCACTTAAATAAACTAACCTGTACCCTTAGAGATGAACTTTTAGTAAATTTTCATTTAAAGTAAAGCATAAAAACTGGTGATAAAACAAAACCCAACAAAACAGTCAAAATGCAGTTTGAAGATATATCTTGACTTGTTTGCAGAGATCACTCGTTGCTCATAAAATGAGACCATATTTAATCTTTCCAATGTCTCCTGTGAAAGTTTTGTTTAAATTGCAACAAAAACATTCGGAAGTGGAGTGAATTTACTGTTTCCACAACAGATAATTTGGAGCTCTTGCCATAACTGAATCCTTGTTCCATACTGTTGTTACTCTTTCACCATCCTTTGAGCTTGTGAAGCAAAATGACTTATCCGTAGAGATAGACAACATTTATTCAGAAGACTGTATGTTGTTTTCTATTTTGTTTAATTGAGTTTGTAGTGTTTTGTTTTTGTTTTTAATTGTAAATTTTAATTATAATAAATGTCCTTAAATAACCATGCAACAGAGAAATAAAAATTCTGAATTACCTTTATAACTTAGCTCATAGTTTTATATACATAGAAAATTTCTTAGAGTTAATAAATCAATTTCAAGGATAAAGTTTGATATTCGTATGCTTTTCAAGAATCTGAGATCATAAAAATGGATAAATTGTTTCCAAGTATAATGCAAATATTGTGAAATTTACAACATATTTCAGTGTTCCATGGAAAGTTCAAATGAGCAAATAAAATATTTTCTTTATTCTGGAATCATGACATGTTTTCTTGACTGGTCATTTCTAGTGCATAAATACCTTACAAATGGTTTTTCTCTAAAAATATCTAAATTGTTACTACACTAACATTAATTCATTTCTAATGATTAAGCAATTTTTGAACAGTGAAAATTGGATAAATATTTTAATATACAAAATATCTTAAGCTCTTCAGAAAAGCTCTATTTTGGGAGCTGTTCACTCTAAAATGAACAGAAAATCATATATAGGGAAGAATAGCGTCAAACTTAATCTACCTAGAACAGCAATTGAAAGTTAACTCAGAGCTGAGAGCAGAACTAACACACAGCTCTCTGCAGTAGCAGCCTGCATTGATCCACGGTTTTGGAGCCACATTATCCAACCTGTCCACCAATTAGCAGCTGTAGCCAGTCAATCTCTAGCAGCACCTTGATCCTCTTTTCACTGGCTGCTGAACATTCTTCTGTGTGATAATTGCTTGTGCTGGTGCCAGAGTTCACCACCATCAGTGGAAGTTAATTTCTCCAAAATTCTGTGTTCACTTCTTATTTCTCTCTTCACACTTCATGCACCCCGGTTATTCATACTGTATCAAGCTGGGTCTCTACCGCTTTCCCCAGCTCAGGTCCTCCAGATCTTGAAAATGCTTGCAGTCCTCTTTCTAACCAATTTTTCTTTGGTCATCACAGGAATACTTTCCCTAGATGTTTCTTCCTGATATTTCCCTGCTCACAGTATGATGCCTCATAAGTCAGGGTGGCCTAACAAGATCCTTGGACAGAGACATCAGGATCTGTTTCTGCTACTTTCTTTGCTGTACCCTGATTATACACCTCTTTGCATTCTTTCTCACTGCACAGCTATAATATTTACTGCAGACTGAGAGCCATTAAACAGTGACTTATCATCTAGATAATTAATATATAGACATACACATATACAGGTGTATATATATAATAAACAAGAGAGAAAAGAGACCCAGGTCCAGAGGCCAGAAAAAAAAAAAAAAAAAAAAAAGAAGAGTTTGAAAGGTAGATGACAGCCAGAATTTGTTCATTTAATTGCTGCATTTCATATGATTCTTGCCTTTTGTTTCTAGGCAAAATACCTTTGACTGAAGTTGTGGGTTATCGAAAACCTTCATATCAGTGTATGTTTTGCTTGCTTCATACAGCAAAACAGAATATTTATCTACTGAACTTCAAGCATTCTGCTCAATAATCCTTGGTCTATATAGTTTTCTTAACATTTCTGTGAGAAACAGTAACTCAGAAATTGATGGAAGCAGTGCTAATGCATCTATAGTCACTAGAAAAAATAACACATAAGAAATTATTACGTGAAGTCAAAGGGTGGTTATGGTATGATTTTGAAGCTCTCAGTAACATTAATTTCCATCCTGAATGGGTATTTGGACTTTGCTTCTCACTTATATGTTTTTATGGCATTGCCTGTCTGATGGGAACGCCCCATATAGGGGAAAAGTTTTGGGTGAATACAGCTGATGTTTCAGATGATTAAACCAGAATGTTCATTCAGTTTTCTTATGTTTGTACATTTTTAGTGCAGTCCTCTCCCACACTCTTAATATAAAAATAATTTGTCTAAAATTTGAAAAGTTGTTCTTTTCACATGGGGAAAGGGGTGGAGTAAAGATCTCTTGGGAATCATTAGGCAGCAAATTACTCAGTATTCAGCTGTCTGATATAGGAAATATCTCTTGTGCATGTCAAATTGCAGACACTGGAAGATCAGATGTGTGCTGCTTTTCTCTATATGAATATTTCCACCTCATGTGGACATCCGATATGGCACAACAAACTATATTTAAATATCAGGAAAGTGACCTGATTTAATATCCTCTTTCTTCTTCACCTTCTCCACAGCACACCTGTAGTGAAATTATCAGGGGGTTTTCCTTAGCTTTGTCCTAGTCCTATATTTTCTCTGTGGCAGCTGCAAACAGAAATTGAAGAGTGTTGGAGCACTGCACATTCTTTCTTGATTTCTTAGTGCAGTTCCTGGGGTGAGATATAGATCCAGATCTTGGAACCCAAAATTTGCACATCCATGATGGAAAGTTTGCTCAAAATCTATGAAAGGACTATGACTGCTGTAAAAGTTTGACTTCCTAGAGTGAAGGCTTGGCTATGCAGGTGAGCAGGTCCCATCTGAAGTCTGTGCCCTAGGCTATGTCATTCAGAGTGGTCAATATCCACACTTCGACTGTCCTTATTTTTGCAACACAATACCTGGCCTTTGGCTTATCTACATGCTGAGCAAAAGTCTTGTGACTCTGGGATACAATTATTTTCTGTGGCTTTTGAAGATGAAAGAGGCAAGTAACTTCAAGATTATCCTGTCACCTGAAAGGTGGTGCTTCACAAAACAACAGCAGCTACATGTTGCACAACTGTGGGCATGACAGGAAGGCTATGTAAGGATATCTGTTGGTGCAGTATCTGTTGAGATAGAGTCAGAGATCTAAGTAAGACAGAGAGAGTTAGATTTTATACAGATTTATCCCCACTGCACTTTGGGAATGGGTCCTTGAGAAAATCATCTCTTGTATTTCACCATAGAAAACTTTGTTCACTCCATAAAGATCCTGAGAACAGACTAGTACACATGTAACAAGCATAAATGACCAGGGAAACAGGACGTGAAGTGAATTGAATCTAAGCTATCAAACATGGTAGACACATATTAAGTGCCATGACACAAATAAAGACCAAGCAACAGATAAAAGTGAGACAATTTTGAGGGGATGATATGTGTTAGAGATTGGTGGTAGATTTATAATCTGAATCAAATCCTAAATGGAATGGGTTTAAAAGCTTGATGAAAGAAGATCATGTTCTCCAAATTCGTAGACAGAAAAATGCACTGTACAGAACAACCAGTTATCACAGAGATAAATTTGGACAGGTTGATAAGGTACTGCCTTGTTTTGATGAAAGTGGTCATCACAAAATTGTACTACCACTGACACTGTGAAACAACTCAGTACATGAAGCCATTGTACTTTTCATTTTATATACATTAACCACTCACATTCAACAAGAAATAAGGCAATCCAACATAGCCTGCATCCATGTTGCATCAACAAGAAAAAGAATCTCAACAAGTGTTCTGTTTCCACTTTATGTTGTAAATGATGCTCCTGCTAACGAGACTTTTAGGAGCAGGTTGCAGAATAACAGCCACCCTGCCCAGAATTTGCTAATGATCCAGCCTAAGATGCAGTGTTACATGTTAGGAATGGCAATGCAATGCATTTAGATTAAATAAATAATTTTTAAAAAGAATCAGAAGTAATTACATGGCAATAAGTCCATTGCAATGTAGTTGTGCTTAAAAAGGAATATTGATTACTGCGGTGTTTCATGTTTGTTATGCACTAATGCACAGAGCACATATAGAAAAGTGACAGCTCTAAAGCAGTAGCATAGGCATTAACAGTGCTTTTATTTGTGTTTTGGTTTATTTCACTGCATTGGCATTTTTATAAATTATAGCATGTCACCTTAGATGTATACAAAATTTATATCATTTATCCTTCAACTAACTATTAACAGAAAAAGAAAAACAACCCTTTCCAAGAATTGGAACAGAGGCATTGGAATAAATTTGTGATTCAGTGAATATTTGTTGCTTATTTTTTTTTAAAGTGAATTAAAAGATTAATTGTTCTCTAGAGTAGTCAGAGGTGAGGAGAATGAAACTGCAGCCTTTGTCAGTGCTCACATTTCTGAGATGTAGGAATTCAGAACTAAATTAAAATGAGCTCAATTATTTTACATAGACCATTAGATAGCCAACTGATACTTGCAGCTTGCATTCATGAAGTTAATTATGCTGTCTCAGACTGAAACAGGTGACCTATAAGAGAAAGATTTACTAGATCCATCAAGTATCTGAGTTAAGACCACTTGATTTATCTAGTAACAAGTCACAGTCTAAAGGACACATTTTATTCAAAGGGCACTATGAGCTAGTAAGACACAGCTGAAAAACTTGTCTGTTAAAAGAATGCTAGTAAACTTGAAATTTATGAGTATCTTCAAAGCTAAAACAATCTATTCAGATAATAATTAAGTATTAGGTCAATGTATTTTTAGAGAAGTATCAGGTTAATGTATTTTTAGAGAGGGAATTGAAAGTTCTGGAAAAAAAAAAAAAGATTTTTTTTTTGGTTAACTGTCGGGATAGAGAAAAAAAAGAAAGATAAAAGAAAGGGAAAAGGGAAAAGACAGAGATAAGAACAAGGACAAAGACAAGTTACTTCATTCCAGTAGTCTGAAATATAAATATTTCTGATTTCTAAAGCCTAAAATATTAAGTTGAACTATGTAATTTATTTATTTAAGTATTTATTTTTGTTTCTTTTTGTTTTTATCTAGCTCAGAATGCATTTTTTTGTAATATTTTGATTGTCTTGGTCAATAATCTTGCATCATCTTGCACCATCCGGCATATTTCTTAACCTGTTTCAAGTGAAGAATAGAAGAGCCTACAGAGGAAGAGAGGAAGTTTGTGATGTCTGTGATTCATTGGTTTAAAATAAGTTTCTCAGTAATGTGCAATCTGCCAAATTTGGGGATATTAACCTAGCTGACATTTTCTGTGATTATCACTTTTTCATAACTCAAGTTAGGGAAGAGATTTCTTACAAATTTTCCTCAGGAAATTTAAGTCCAGTAGTCAAAACATATTTCCAAACACTAAGCTCACAGATGAGATAGATGTTTACTTTATATTCTAATCAAATTCTTATAGACTAAATGTATGAGAAAGCAGAATCAATGTTGCAGAAAACCTATATGAAAACTTGTCACAAAAAGTCAATTTGTTCATAATTTGAAAATAAAAGGACACTTTTCTCTTTACAATTTGGTCTTCATTATCTTTCGCAATTAAGCTGACGTGCTAAAAAATTTAGCACATAATGAAAATCACAATTGTTACTGAATGTTATGTAGGATTTTAATTCAGCAATAGATAAATTGTCAAATGTAGATAGATTTTCAATTTGCTTCAAGGCTGAGGATTTCACATGATTATGCATACTCTCTTTAGATGTCTACCATTTGAAAAATGAGGCTTAAATGTTACACAGTACAGTCAACACTTATTTTTCATGACAGACAATACACATTTTATATTGTCAACTGGAGGCATATATGGATTTCTTGATTAGTGGGTATTTGAGGAGATGTTTCAAGTTCTTTTCTGTTCCAGGTAGGCCTATGCAGCACTGATAGCATTTTGTCATGCTTTGGACTCTCTGATAAATAATGCAAAAGAAAATGAGCTATTAGAAGACAGATAAACTTTCGTGGATATCAGAACCAGAGTTCAGTTTTAGCTTTGAACAATGGTTCAGAGAGGTTTGTTGCTCATTCTTTTCCAGTCATTTCTGCATATAATCCTGTTTACAGCAACTAAAGTGAGCAGATTTTAAGACATTAGTTGCCAGACAGTTATGTATAACTTCAGTGATTTCACCAGAAGCACCAAAATAAATTTTGCACCGAGAAGATGTTCTAAATGCCAATAACAAATGAAATAGTATGATCTAATTTAATGAAGGGAGGTAATTATTTTTGAAAAGATAAGAAAAGGCTCTGATTTGTGTTTTGTTATTTATGAAATACTTTTAATAAGTTCTTTCCCCGATGGCCACCACTCCTCATGTATCATTCTCAGTGATCCCCAGGGTACATTTCTGTAAGTCAATTCTCTCTAAAGGTCTTTTTTTTTTTTTTTTTTTTTTTTTTTTCTGTTGAGTGAATTTGATAGTCAATTTTGAGAATGGTTTAACTCCCCATTAACTGTTGCTAATTTACAAGAGAACTTCTGTGGAAAACAAACAAACAAGCACATAATTTGATGCAACATCAACTTGGAATACCAAACAAAGCCATTAGGAACAGCACAGCTATTCAGAATAACAACACAGGTGATTTGGGAGAAGGAGGAATAAAACAAAAGACAGAGATGTGTCAATCTGAGAGAGTTAACATTTCCTCCATTAATAAATCCTTCTGCAAGGTTCAGAAAAGTATTGTGAAAAAAAAAAAAAAAACAAAAAAAAAGCAACAACAAAAAAAATAAAATAAAAATAAAATAAAATAAAAAAAAAACCAAGCCAAAGTGTACAAACTTAGGAATTTTGATGTGTAGTCAATAAGCAGACACACTTCATGCTTTTTCTCAGCTCACCTATAGAGACAAAATTTGAGAGTTTAATGTCTTGAATGTAAATGATTTACACATTGCAAAGCTAGTCAAAATCCTACAAATGCCCTTTTCCATACTTAAAATTATTACCATCTTGTACTACATGTCAAATCTTCCTGCTGTAAATTCTCCTGTTTCAGTCTATGAAAGCTGGCTTGTTTGCATCAGGTCTGTTTTGACTCTTGAGATCTAGCTCCAGATGTCTTTTCTGTGGCCAGAAATGGTAATGCAAATCTCCCTCACTAGTCATGAAGTCTTCATTTCCCTCCTGTTTTACTTATTTATTTATTTGTTTGTTTATTAATTCATCCATTTATTATTATTTTTAAAGTCCATTTTTAGGTATAGCTCTATGTGCACACAATTAATGCTCATGTATTCTGTGTAAAATAAAAATATCATCTATGCCATCATGCCTTTAACTGTTGCATTTAATGTAAAGCCTAAGTAACTAACACCTCATAGTATTAGACCTCATTGTAAAACAAGGATGACTTATTTTCAATGAATACATACTCTAAGTAAAATACTATTTATAAAATTTATAAAATTATAGCCATATAATTTCAAGTGTGAAAAATAATCAAGCCTTATAGCTAAGGCTGTGCAAGGAAGGAGAAAGTCTACATGTTGCACACTGCTTAGGTGAACTCTGGATTGGATGGAAGCTGGTAGGACACATTTTATGACCTGAAGTCCCTGCCCCTTTCCGTTTCCAACCCCTCAAACAGTCGGCCCCCCCCACCCCCCCCCCCCCAAAAAAAAAGAGCAAAAGCCAAAGAAATCAGATTAAAAATAAATAAATAAATAAATAAATAAGATGAAGACAGAAAGAAATAGGTTATGTTACCTAGAAGTATGGGATTTGTTTGTTGTGGTACAAAGGACTGAAAAGGCAGAGAAGAGGTTTCAGGGCAATATATGGAGAAAATAATAAAAAAATAATCTTACCAGCTTGGAGGATTTAATCATCTGGTATAGTCAAAGGTGTTTAAAAAGCAACACCCTTCCAATAAGACCTATTAAGGACAAGAAAGGAGAGAGCTAAAGCTCTGGACTTTTTTTTTTTTTTTTTTTTCAGTTTTTTTGCAGAAAAAAAATTATCAGATCACAATACTTCAAGTCAAGCTCTATCAACTCCATCAATGTATTTTTTTTCCCTGGTTTAATGTCTTTTTATCAACTTTACCTTTGAAAGAACCATTATTTTGAAATGAAGATTCAGTATATTTCATTCTTAGTTTTCAACAGAAAAGTAAAAAAAAAAAGTCTCTGTTAATCCACTTCCGTGCAGTAAGCAATTATTATATCACAGTATCACCAGATGAACCATACCCAGCAGATGAACCATACCAAAGAAGAGGTTTTCATCCGAGAGAGGAAAAATCTAGATCTTCCTGTGTTTATTTTGAACCATTCCAGCAGCAGGATGAAAGCTATCAAATTGACTCCCCAAGAATCTTTTCTATGCTCTCTGGGGAACAGGGTAGAGGTAATGCCAGATACACGCCTGTCTTTGTCAGATCAGCCCTCAAGGGTCATGAGTTGACAAGAATGTGTTGAAGGATGCCTTAAACTGTCCTAAAAATATTTATCAACAGGAAAAATAAAAAGAAAACAAAAGCATAAAAGAGGTTGAAATTCACCTTTGTTCTCAGTCTTTAGTACTATGTTGGGCACAAATGGGCCAAACTACACAGCCCAGACTTCAGTTGTCTGCCAAATAAATCCCTCTCCTAGTGTGCTTCTTTTCTCAAGGGATCACATGTGCTACATCTGTTGTACCTGGAGCACAGTCCTGTGGTTTTGATATGACATTTGTTTCCACAGCAACCAACTGGGAGAGAACTACAGGTAATATATACTTACAGAAGCAGGATTGCTTCTAAATAAAACGTGTGGTTTTGTTGTTGTTGTTTTTTGTTTGTTTGTTATAAAATTTCCCTAAGGCTGTCAGTAAACTCTAATCATTTTAATGCTTTTGATTTCCTAAATGGAGGGGTGACATACAATTCCAGCCTGTAGATCAAAATATAAAAGAGAATGAAAAATAGATTGAATACCATCAGTATAGACATGCACCAAATTGTCAGTTACAAGGTAGAATTCAAAGACTCCAATAAGCTTCAATTGCTTAATTCCCAGCTATTATATTATTAAAGGTTATCGTATCACCTGAGGAATTACTTTCATGTTCAAACTATAAACAAAGCCATCATGGTTCACTATACGATACGGAATTTCTAGAGCAAACACACTACTTGCAGAAACAATAATCAGAATGACATTTATTCTCAAGTATATTGTTAAGACCTGATATTTCAGTCATGAAGATACTTCAGGAAAAAAATTATTGTCTATTTATTTATCACAGTAACACCTTAAGAATTTCCATAGATTAGGAGAACCAATTCCTTCCTGGAGAAGAAAAAATAAAAAGTCAAAACTGCATGTAAGATTCCCTTTGAGAGAATTCTTAAGTCTATATTTAAATTTCCCCTTTCTGGAAACTACATTTCTGTCTTAGAGGGGATACTTTCTTGACTGGTAGTCTTATGTATTTCAAGTGATTAAGAATCTCTTAGTGTAAACTTTTCCAGAAGTTTGTTGTTCACATTATAGACTCATTGCATCATTGTGCAAAAGTTGATTGCATCAACTGTGCAAAAAAGCATAGTTCCTGACAAGAAGAAAGAGTGCTCTGACATAAAATAAATAGTAAAGGAGAGAAAGGTGGATAAAAGTCATTGCGATAACACTCGTTTAATTATTTTGTCTATTTCAGTTATGCAGTTCCATAGGACTTCATTAAAATGCTGACAAATGTAAAAAACAAACAAAACCAAAAACAAAACAATGCAACAACAACAACAAATATGGAACCCCTTTGTCATCCTAGACATTAGCACTGTTTATATATCAAGTTTTGATGAGGAATCAGCAAGCAGAGATCATAAAGGTTTACCATCATGACACTTTATTTTTCTGTCCATTTCACAGGTCAATAAACTTCACAAACAAAATAAATCTCAAAAGCTCACTATGAAGTATGGTAGCACTGTTCTTCTAATTTGACGAAGGTAAAATGAGATACAATGAGTCTGTCAACAACAACAACAAGTCAACAGGAAGGAGTCTGAATTCACGCTAAAACACTGTGGCCCAGCTTCAGAACGAAGACCACCCAGGTCCTGCTCCTTTCTTGTAACAGTATGATTATGCTTGCTTTCTAAAGAGCCCTGAATTTACTAAAGATCAGGCAAAATTAAATATGTGCAGAACAACAGCTGAGTGAAGCTTTCATTTTTCTGATCTTCACCACTTGCTCTTCTGTTGGTCGCTGTTATAATACTAAGAACTGAACTTGTGAGACTATAGGAGAAACATTTTACACTATAAAATCAGTCTGAACAGCTTTAAGACTGAAAATGGTAACAGAAATGAATGACACAATTTGAAAAAAAAAAAAAAAAATAATAATAATGCTACCTGTCTGGAGCAGAACTGTACTGTACATGATGCCCTGTCCATGCAGAGAAAATGCAATGCAAAGTGGTGACGTTTTTACATTTTGGCACTGGAGCTGTGTGCTATCAAGGTACACATACTAATTGAAACTAGAGCTCTTTCTGGTGTTCCCAAACTGCACAGGTCATGTGTATCCTTCATTCACCATTCAGCTTCAACTCTGATGAATGTCTCAAGGTTTTCTTGTGACCTCACATGTTCAATGGACATATGCATCCTTAAATTACCTTACCCTCAACTTTTTCCACATTGCAGGGACATGTCAACCTTTTCTTCCTCTAGTTAAAGGAAACTTCCTCAAAGCATTTTAAAATTTGTGTTACATTAGAAGAGCTTTGTCAGGAGTGTGGAGCTGATACCTAATACAGTCTTTAAGTTGGTCAGCAAGGAGTTTAACCCCTCCTGGATGCTTCAGATTCAGTGAATCCTGTGCTTTTATCCTTGGGGCAGTAAAGTACAATGGGAACCTTTCTGAAGTGGGAACTTCAGAAGTCATTTGCAGGCCCTTGTACACCTTATAGCAGTGCTGCAGTATTATAGAAAAGCTATTTACTCACTACCTTAATTCTCAGCTCTCGACATAAACTGCTCTTCAGAAAAGTTGGAAGGATCAAAACGATGTGGTAGATTCTCAACACCATGTTACTTATTTCATAAATGCTTATAATTATGTATTTTTAAAAGGAGGGAGAGAAAGAAAGGAATAATTAGAATATGACAAATTATTCATCAGTAACTCCCTACACTAATGAGACATTTCACCAGGCAGTTAATTATACCAGAATGATTAGTGCATCCATACTTATGCTGACACATCTGTAACACGAAAATCGGGTTGTTCAGAAAAATTTGATGCTGCTACCAAATTAGCTTAGTGTCTCAAATACATTTCAATCTCTCATCTAAAGGATTTCCACAACTTAAGTTAATTGGTGATAAGTTTATTCATCAGAACTTCTTTAATTTTACACTTCTAGCTTCTAAATCTTTTATTATTTTTACTTTTGATAAATGATACAATACTGAAAAGTAGTTGCCTCTTACTCTTTAATCAGAGCAGAAGGTAAGTTGCTGCTCTGCATCCCAGAAGACACAAGAAAAACCCCATTAAATTTTTTTGTATTTGGTTCAATGACAGTTTAGTAGATGACTAGAGTTGGATTCTGTATTAGGTCTTCCAAAAGATGATGCAACGGCTCAGGTAGAGATTAAGAACTGGGTGCCTTGGGTGAAACTAATACTTCTTTATTTTTTATTATTATTTTTTCAGTATCATTCATCATTAATATCTTTTTTTTTTTTTTTTTTTTTTTTTTTTTTTTTTGTTCCCAGAGCCTGTCTTTAGACCCATACAGAGCTCTGAGATACACAATACATTTTGCTTTTATTCTGTTCTGTCCTTACTGAAATAACCCCGGTGGTGAAGGAGGCCCTGGGTATTCATTCCTGCTGCAGGTCTAGGAAAAATAGTTGATCTGTCAATGCCCTCTTTCTGCAGTGACAGTTGCTACCAATGTCTTGACCTTCAATTTTACTTCCCTCTCTGAAGGTAGCTGAGGTCATAAACAACATTTTTGGAGTGACCTTGACATGAGCAACATACCAGAACCACCCTGCAGCCTCTCCCCTACTCCAAGCCCCTGCTAACATTCATAATATTCCAGGAACTGTTCTGAGCACAAACATTTTCATGATAAAATCTTGTAGTACATATAATTTGACACTGAGTTCACTTAGTAATAAGAAATCCAGTCGTTCTCTTCCCTTGACCAAAACTCAGGCATGCAGCAATAACAACAACAAAAAAAACCAGACTTGTCCTATTTTGTAGGCTGTAAAATTTGCAAGCATATACAAAGGTGCATGGCAGTGAGTGCAGAGTAGCTATGGCTGCAGTGAAGCATGGGAATTCCTTGCATTGAAATCAACAGATATTTTGAGAATTAACTTGCAACACTTTTATAAATCTCTTTAGACTGTTATAATTCACCCAGCTCCATAATTCATGGATTAAAGGTGAAGTGAACAAAACACTATTGTTTCTTTAACTGCAGTTAATGGCTACAATTAATATAGGTTGTGATATTATGTTGGTGGCAGGGATAGGAACTGCAATTGGTTTTAAATTGGTTTTATGGAAGGGAGAAAAAGATTGAGGTTAACAGAAGTTGCTAGCACCAATGCTGATTCATTCCAGAGAATTAAATGGTGTTGTTATTATAGAACTGTCATTTGAAATACAATGGATAAAAGCCTTAAAGGGCCTCAAAAGCTTTTCCTCTATTTTGGTGCTTTTTTTTTTTTTTTTTTTCCCATTTTACATGGAGAGTTTGGACTTGAATGCAAGTCTGGGCTCTAAATTGCAAGCAAAACACATCTCCTGTCCTGTCCTGTCCTGTCTTGTCCTGTCCTCTCCTCTCCTCTGCTCTCCTCTTCTCTTCTCTCTATTGTAGATTGTGAGAGCTCTAAAATCATTATTTATTTCTGCTGTAGATTACAAAGAGTTGTCCACATACAGCTGAAGTCTCACATCTTCCAATTTTGTCACACAGACCCACAAAGAAGGTCATTCATTTCACCATTTTAGCAAAGAGATGCTGCACAAAGGTGGCAGTGCTTGGCTCCTAAAGATCTTTCCATCTTTATTTGGGTTGGTGTAAGAACATCTGTAGGTTGGGTTGAGTAGCATGGGGCAAAGCAATGTACTAACTACATGACAGAACATTCAGTGCCGGGGTGGGCGACTTCATATAGCCACTTGCCATGAATTTGACATTGCAGCATGGGATAGAAGTTTTTGTATCACTGCTCAACCATGTGAGTTGTCGATGTCCCAACAGAAGGTAAAAGGTAGGAATGACTGAGGGAGTCTCACAAGAGAGTCCAGGAGCCTTTGCTGGTCTCCACATGGGCGGCAGTGGCCCAGGGTATGGGTACACTCCTTGCCATTGAAGTGACATTGATTTCAATGGTAAAACGCCCAGTCTTCCTGTAAGGATTGTGATTGAATTCTAAAACTAAGTTTTCTAAGGGAATTTTGGTTTAGCTATCTTGTAATAGATACGATCAAAACTGGCTGGAAGCCAAGAGGAAGCTGCAGAGAGATAAGACCAGAAAGAGAAATATCTTTATTTCTTTATTTTAAACCTGAGTGGCAGTTTTGCCGGCTTTATGTGAAAATATCAATCAGTCCAGGTGATAGAGCTGAGAACAGACCTGAATCAAATATGTGAGCTTTAGGACAGTAATAGGGAAAACTTAATCCCCAAACTAACCTTACTTTGTCATAAATAAGTTATAGTGCATTTTGAGTTTACAGTGATCACAGACTATCATCTAAAATAAATAATAAAGTAGCATCCCATATCTATGGGTATAACGTATACTTTTAAGTATAAAGTTATAAATTGGTATAAGGTATAAATTGGAAACAACGACCTTTGACTTGCTGAGGCGATCAGCTCCGGAGCAGACGCGTTCTGCAACGGAGCGGGGGATGGGGACAGGGAGGGCTATTTTCCTGTCATCGAGGCCACTCGTGGCAGCCGAGAGAGCCGCCACGACCCGGCAGCCCTCGTCAGGGAGGCTGACGAGGCGTAGGCAGAGCCAGCAGCGCCCCCTCCCCGGCCGTTCAAAAGCAGCCCCTAGGGACCGCGGCGAACAGGAGCGCGGCGTGTCGGAAGGGCAGGGCGCGGCAGTTTGCGCGGCAGTTCACGCAGGCAGGGCGAGCAGGGAGGGCAGAGCGATCCCCCCCGTCCCTAAGAACAACTCAACTGACGGCTTTCTACCACTAGCTAGGCCGCGATGGTCCACTCTAGGCAGAGAGCTCTCTCTAGAAAGTCTGTAGCCACCCAGACAGACTGCCTACTCAAAAAATGTGGCAGTTCAGGTCTCTGGATGCAGAGAGTGTCAGAGCCTGCTGCTGCCATCAGAGGGAGGCAGAGATACTGTGTGCGTGAGGTGCGAGCAGGTGGATGACCTGGTCCGCCTGGTTGCAGATTCGAGGAGGTGGAGAGGTTGAGGGCCATCAGGGAGTGCGAGCGGGAGACAGACTGGTGGAACAACTCCCTGCAAGGCCTGAAGGAGAGGCACCGGAGTGAGACTCCCCAAAGGGGGGTGGACCCCCTGCTTGGTCGCTATCGGGCAGAGGGAAGGGACCCAGGAGTGGAGGAGGAATGGAGACAGGTTCCTGCTCGATGTTGCAGGAAACGCCCCCCCTCCCCCCACCTGCCCCACCTTCCCAGGTGCCCTTATGCAACAGATTTGAGGCCCTGGAGCTTGAGACAGAGGTGGATGAGGATGTGGTAGAAAGTTTACCCAGGAAGCCTAGGGCGAGGAAGTCTGCTCCATGCTTCAGGACTCCTTCCACCAGGAAAGAAAGAAGGGTGACTGTTGTGGGCGACTCCCTTCTCAGAGGAACAGAGGGCCCTATTTGTCGGCCTGATCCTACCCGTAGGGAAGTCTGCTGCCTCCTTGGGGCCAGGGTCAGGGACGTTGCCAGAAGGTTTCCCAACCTGATTCACCCCTCCGATTACTACCCACTACTGATAGTCCAGGCTGGCAGTGATAACATTGATGAGAGAAGCCTGGAGGCTATAAAACGTGACTTTGGGGGGCTGGGACGGTTAGTGGACGGAGCAGGAATACAGGTGGTGTTTTCGTCCATCCCTACAGTGGCAGGGAGGGGTTCAGAGAGGACACAGAAAGCCCACCTGATAAACACGTGGCTCAGAGGCTGGTGCCAACACGAGAATTTTGGGTTCTTCAACCATGGGGCGCTTTACTCGGCACCCAGCCTGATGGCCGCAGACGAGTCCCAGCTGTCTCCAAAGGGAAAATGGATCCTTGCCCAGGAGCTGGCAGGGCTCATTGAGAGGGCTTTAAACTAGGTAAGAAATGGGATGGGGATGAAACAAAGCTTGTTGGAGGTGTGCCAGGGAGAACAATGGCAAGGCTGTGGGAGAAGGCAAAGATTCAATTGAAGTGCATCTACACTAATGCATGCAGCATGGGCAACAAGCAGGAGGAGCTGGAAGCCATTGTGCAGCAGGCAGGTTATGACTTGGTTGCCATCACGGAAACGTGATGGGACCACTATCATGACTGGAGTTCTGCAATGTCGGGCTATAAGCTCTTCAGAAGGGACAGGCAGCACAGAAGGGGTGGTGGAGTGGCTCTCTATATTAGAGAGTGTTTTGATGTTGTCGAACTTGAGTCTGGGAATGATAAGGTTGAGTCACTATGGGTTAGGATCAGCGGAAAGGCCAACAAGGCAAGCATCGTGATGGGGGTTTGTTATAGACTGCCAAACCAGGATGAGGAGACGGATGAGGAGTTCTACAGACAGCTGGCAGAAGTTGCAAAATCGTCAGCGCTTGTTCTGGTGGGGGACTTTAACTTCCCAGACATATCCTGGAAGCACAACACAGACCAGAGAAAGCAGTCTAGGAGGTTTCTGGAGAGCATGGAAGATAGCTTCCTGACGCAGCTGGTTGGTGAGCCTACCAGGGGAGGTGCCCCGCTAGACCCTCTGTTCACTGACAGAGAAGGACTGGTGGGAGATGTGGTGGTTGGGGGCTGTCTCGGGCAGAGTGACCACGAAATGGTAGAGTTCTCGATACCTGGCAAAGTAAGGAAGGGGACCAGTAAAACCGCTGTCTTGGACTTCTGGAGGGCTGACTCTGAGCTGTTCAGGACACTGGTTGGCAGAGTCCCTTGGGAGGTGGTTCTGAAGGGCAGAGGAGTCCAGGAAGGCTGGGCGCTCTTCAAGAAAGAAATCTTAATGGCTTAGGAGCGGTCTGTCCCCACATGCCCAAAGACGAGCTGGCGTGGAAGAAGACCGGCCTGGCTGAACAGAGAGTTGCGACTCGAGCTTAGGAGAAAAAGAGGGTTTATGATCTTTGGAAAAGTGGGCGAGCCACTCAGGGGGACTATAAGGATGTTGTGAGGCAGTACAGGGATAAAATTAGAAAGGCCAAAGCTCATCTGGAGCTCAATCTGGCTACTGCTGTTAAAGACAACAAAAAATGTTTTTATAAATATATCAGTACAAAAAGGAGGACTAAGGAGAATCTTCACCCTTTACTGGATGTGGGGGGAAATGTAGTTACAAGAGATGAGGAAAAAGCTGAGGGGATTAACGCCTTCTTTGCCTCAGTCTATAGCAGCAAAAGCAGTTGTTCTCTGGACACCCAGTACCCTGAGCTGGTGGAAGGAGATGAGGAGCAGGATGTGGCCCCCACAATCCATGAGGAAATGGTTGGTGACCTGCTACAGCATTTGGATGTACGCAAGTCGATGGGGCCGGATGGGATCCACCCAAGGGTATTGAGAGAACTAGCGGAAGAGCTGGCCAAGGCGCTTTCCATCATTTATCAGCAGTCCTGGCTATCAGGGGAGGTCCCACTCGACTGGCGGCTAGCAAACGTGATGCCCATCTACAAGAAGGGCCAGAAGGTAGACCCAGGGAACTATAGGCCTGTTAGTTTGACCTCAGTGCCAGGGAAGCTCATGGAGCAGATTGTCTTGAGTGTCATCATGCGGCACTTGCAGGGCAAGCAGGCGATCAGGCCCAGTTAGCATGGGTTTATGAAAGGCAGGTCCTGCTTGATGAACCTCATCTCCTTCTATGACAAGGTGACACGCTTAGTGGATGAGGGAAAGGCTGTGGATGTGGTCTACCTTGACTTCAGTAAGGCTTTTGACACTGTTCCCCACAGCATTCTCCTCAGGAAACTGGCTGCTCAGGGCTTGGACTGGCGTATGCTTTGTTGGGTTAAGAGCTGGCTGGATGGCCGGGCCCAGAGAGCTGTGGTGAATGGAGTCAAATCCAGTTGGAGGCCGGTCACTAGTGGAGTCCCCCAGGGCTCGGTAGTGGGGCCAGTCCTTTTTAACATCTTTATCGATGATCTGGATGAGGGGATCGAGTGTACTCTCAGTAAGTTTGCAGATGACACCAAGTTAAGTGCGTGTGTCGATCTGCTTGAGAGTAGGAAGGCTTTGCAGGAAGATCTGGATAGGCTGGACCGATGGGCCGAGGCCAACTGTATGAAGTTCAACAAGGCCAAGTGTCGGGTCCTGCACCTGAGGCACAACAACCCCAAGCAGCGCTGGAGGCTGGGAGATGAGTGGTTAGCAAGCTGCCTGGCAGAGAAGGACCTGGGAGTATTGGTTGATAGTCGGCTAAATATGAGCCAGCAGTGTGCTCAGGCGGCCAAGAAGGCCAACAGCATCCTGGCTTGCATAAGAAACAGTGTGGCCAGCAGATCCAGGGAAGTGATCGTCCCCCTGTACTCAGCTCTGGTGAGGCCTCACCTCGAGTACTGTGTTCAGTTTTGGGCCCCTCACTACAAGAAGGACATGGAGGTGCTTGAGTGAGTCCAGAGAAGGGGTACGAAGCTGGTCTGGAGAACAAGTCTTACAAGGAGCGGCTGAGGGAGCTGGGACTATTTAGCCTGGAGAAGAGGAGGCTCAGGGATGACTTTATCACACTCTACAGGTACCTTAAAGGAGGCTGTAGCGAGGTGGGGGTTGGTCTATTCTCCCACGTGCCTGGTGACAGGACCAGGGGGGAATGGGCTAAAATTGCACCAGGGGAGGTTTAGGTTGGATTTTAGGAAAAACTTCTTTACTGAAAGGGTTGTTAGTCACTGGAATAGGCTGCCCAGGGAAGTGGTGGAGTCACCATCCCTGGAGGTCTTTAAAAGACGTTTAGATGTAGAGCTTAGGGATACAGTTTAGTGGAGGACTTATTAGCATTAGGTCAGATGTTGGACTCGGTGATCTTGGAGGTCTCTTCCAACCTAGACTATTCTGTGATTCTGTGATTCTGTGACCTTGATTCTTTTAAGGTATACCTTGGAAATAACCTTGATTCTTCTTTCTCAGAGGTGCAGGCTGAATAAATAAATAAATAAATAAATAAATAAAATAAAATAAAGTCAATAAAGCTACTTTTAGGAACGGTCAAGTGAGAAAGAAGAGAATCAGAGCTGATGTGCTTCCTGTTTCTTTCTCAACTATTAAACTAGCGTATTCTTTCTCCTTGTGTTTCCCTAGTTAGTATCCTTAATTTTCCTGTTAAGTCAGCTCTTTGATAAAATCCGTTCCTCTGATACACATATTATATTTGTATTTATATTTGAGTATATTGCTAGCTTCAGCCAGGAAAATGGATGGAAAGATTCATCAAGACCACAGTATATTTAATTGCCTGCAAAACGGAGAGAGAGAAAAAACAAAACTAAACAAAACAACAAGAAATAAAATCATAGAATCATAGAATCATTAAGTTTGGAAAAGACCTTCAAGATCATCTGGTCCAACATTACCCCTACCACTAATACCACCCACTTGACCGTGTCCCTAAGCACCACATCCAACCTTTTTTTGAACACCCCCAGGGACGGTGACTCTACCACCTCCCTGGGCAACCTGTTCCAATGCCTGACTGCTCTTTCTGAGAAGAAATATCTCCTAATTTCCAACCTACACCTCCCCTGGTGCAACTTGAGTGATTCCCTCTAGTCCTATTGCTTGTTATCTGTGAGAAGAGGCTAACCTCCAGCTCCCCACACCTTCCTTTCAGGTAGTTGTTGAGAGTAATAAGGTCTCCCCTGAGCCTCCTCTTCTCCAGACTGAGCAACCCCAGTTCCCCCAGCCACTCCTCATAGGATTTCTGTTCCAGGCCCTTCACCAGCTTCATAGCCCTTCTCTGGACACACTTCAGGGCCTCAATGTCCTTCTTGTACTAAGGGTACCAAAACTGATCACAGTACTTGAGGTGCAGCCTCACCAGAGCAGAGTACAAGGGGACAATCACCTCCCTGGTCCTGCTGGCTACCCTATTCCTGATACAAGCTGGGATGCTCTTGGCCTTCTTGGCCACCTGGGTACACTGCCAGCTCATGTTTAGGTGAGCATCAATCAGAACCCCCAGGTCATTTTCTTCTGCACAGCTTTCCGGCCACTCTGCCCCAAGCCTGTAGTGCTGCATGGGGTTGTTGTGGCCAAAGTGCAGGACCTGGCACTTAACTGTGTTGAACCTCATCCCCTTGGCCTCTGCCCATCCACCCATCCTGTCCAGGTCCCTCTGCAGGGCCTTCCTACCCTCCGGCAGTTCAACAATTACCCCCAACTTGGTGTGATCTCCAAAATTACTGAGGGTGAATTCAATTCCTTCATCCAAATCATCAATGAAGATATTAAAGAGGGTGGGCCCCAACACCAACACCTGGGGAACACCACCGGTGACTAGTCACCAGCTGGATTTCACTCCATTCACCACCACTCTCTGGGCCCAACCGTCCAGCCAGTTTTTAACCCAGCAAAGAGTGTACCTGTCCAAGTCAAGTGCTGCCAGCTTCTTCAGGAGAATACTGTGGGAGACCATGTCAAAGGCCTTGCTGAAATCTTCGTAGACTATGTCAACAGCCTTTCCCTCATTCACCAGTCAGGGTTCCTGGTCATAGAAGGAGACAAGATTGCTCAGGCAGGACTTGCCTTTCACGAACCTATGCTGACTGGGCCTGACATCCCAGTTTATGACTGCATTCAAGATGACCTTTTCCATTACCTTTCCTGGCACCAAGATCAGGCTGACAGGCCTGTCATTCCCTGGGTCCTCTTATAGATGGGTGTCACATTAGCAAGTCTTCAGTCATCCAGGACCTCTCCATATGACCAAGACCACTGATAGATGATGGAAAATGGCCCAGCCAACATCCTCCAACACCTTCAGCCACTTTGGGCTGATCTCATCTGCCCCCATAGACTTGTGACAGCCCAGGTGGAGCAGCAGGTCTCTTACTGTTTCCATCTGAACTGTGGGAAGTCTCTTCTGCTCCCTGTCCCAGACTTTCAGGTCAGGAAGCTGAGTACCCCAAGGATAAGTTGGTCTTCTTTCCTGCTGGCTCATCTTAAGTCAAATAATGACCATATCTTTCCTGTTAGTTAACAATAGCTACCTTAGGGCTGGAACACTTATATTCTATCTAGAATATAAATTCCAGGAGAGTGCTATACCTTCAAGGGTGTTTTTGTGATCATAATGAAAATCCTAAAAACACAGTTCCTCCATTTTTGTTCTCACACAAGTGTTTTCTTTATGTAGAGGGGAAAAAAATCAAATCATGGTTTTCTGTGACTGAAAAAAATGATGATTTACTGCAACTTAGTATTTTATCACCCTTCATATGAGTGCTGATAATTCTTATTTTCATACTCAAAGTCCCATTTGTATAAACCATCTCCCAGTTTTCTATTAAAATGTAGATCTGAGAGCCACAGGAAATATTAGTTTTTCCTCTATAGCATGGCCTTCCATATATTTCCTTAATTATTTAATTATCTTTGTTGTATAGGTATACTGCAAATTCCAACACATAAATAGAATAATCAACCATTTAAAGCAAAGTCTGTGTTAACAAGATGGTCCATTTCATCTCCTTACAAAAGCTAATGGACCATTGCAAATTTATTGTGATGGAAAGACAGTGTCTGCTTGCAATTAGACTGATGAGCAGTTATGTTCATGAGTGGATACTTTAAAGCAATTACTTTAATTCATTCTTGGAAAAAATAAATAAATAAATAAATAATAAAAACCTGTATCTATGCACAGCTGAGCTTTGATTACCTGGCATCTGATAATACATTCTCTAAAGGTTGTTTCTAATTATCATGTCACAGAAGAGAAAAAAAGTAACTATTTCTTGAGAGACCTTCAAGTTTACCTTTTGGAGTTTAAAATGGGAATTCATATCTAAGTAACTGTAAGAGTGTATAACATTTGTGGAATCACATAAATTTATCCCTAATTATGGATTTGTAAGAACAATAAACCATATGGAATTGTTATTCCTTTCCAAAATCCACAACTCCAGGCATATTCTATTTCAGGGATCTTTCTCATGCCCATAACCATAACCTTGATTGTCTCATTTGATTCTTTTATTTGACTTCTAGCATATGAAATAGACCCTTAGGAGTTTTCTTAATGATGCTTCATAAGGCAGTAATATCAAATATCATTGGCTGTTCTAAGATCTTGCTGTATTTCCCTGACCTTCAGTTACCCTTTAAATAAAGCTTTCTGCTTAGTAATTACCATTTTGTGGACTTTAAATAACATCCAAACAGTATTTTGGTTATATGGGTGAAGAGCAGTCTACACCAACCACCATGTGGTATGTCTGAATTATTATTATTATTATTATTATTTACAGAATTTAATTTTAACATTTTGGTGATCTTAGCCCACATTTAAAGGGATATGGATAGTTTTTAAAAATCAAATACCTGTATATTTCTGTGTGTCCATTCTCTCCAGTATATTTTCTCATAGATTAAGTGCTGTATGAAAAGAGTTTAACATCCTCGTATACCATCATAAAGGTCTGCTATTTTCCCATAATGTTCTACCATAATTCCTATGGTAGAACAAGGAAGAATTGAGCAATGCATGTGACACACACAGAACATGGCCTGTACTGCTGTGGTTTTAGTGAGTGGCCTTAAGGGACCTTTGCTGATACAGCGTGTTTTTCTACTTTCAATAAGTCAGCTACCATTCTGAGAACAACTGTCTTACAGGAAATTAAAACTGATTCCTTTTTATATATGTATTTCATTTGTTTGTACCCTTACTAAGGCAAAGGAATGCAATGCTTTTTCCCTCCAGAGAACACAGAGCTCAATCTTCTTTTGCATGCCCAGAATAATTATTTTATATATATTTGCTTTTGTCTTAAATTTATGAAGTCAGAAATTACCCTAAATCATGAGTTGTGGGCAAGTTGGGATATCTTAATGACTTACTTTCTTTCCTTGAACAGTTCCATTGTTTTAATTCTTAGAAAATATATATGTATTTTTAAATTAAACTATTTTTTAGCCCCCCAAATAGTGGTTTTTTTTGTTTGTTTGTTTTTTCATGCCCACATAAGTACTTACTGTTCTAATCCAAATTCTTTTGACATTTTCATGGTTTTTATTCATCCATATTCAAATTTTCCATGCTTTCTTCCATACTGATTAACTATGCATCATAGTCCTAAATTTGGCGTCTTTATCTCCAGTGATACACAGTGAAGCATACAGAGAAGAAAGCCACAAAGCCTTCTTCTGGTTAAACAAATTTTGTTTTCTTATGAAGGATTAACTGTTAAAAATCCAGAAACTTCCAAGATATTTACTGCCCTCACAAATCATTGTATCTTAACAAAACCTTAATTAAAACTGTCAAATATGCAAATCTTTTAGGTGTACAGTTTGCCACTTTCAGCTTGTTTTTGTGCACTCACATCACTCTCATATTCTATATTTACCAAAAGCATAGTACTCAAATGTCAAAACTACAATTTCACAACCTCTGCCTAGAAAGAAGCCTTATAGCAAGCTATCATCTAAATTACAGCTTTTTTTTTTTTTTTTTTTTTTTTTTTTTTCTTTGACTGTTACTACTTACAGTCTCAGAGCCAAGCACTCTTTTAGCTCTTTCCATGTCTCTTCCACATCATGAAAAGAGTTTCAGCTGCAGTGGGAGTTTTGACGGTTTCTTTCAATGTCTTGTTCCACATCACAGCCAAGACATATTTTGTTGTACGTCTTAATACTCATTCCAGAATCTCAGGGAAAACATACTTAGCAATTATACAGTGCCTTTTGTCTTCAAAATAATTTATAAAAAGTAGCTAGAGACTACCTCTAGAAGGGATGTGCATATATTATCAACATGGCAGGCAGGTAAATAAAAGCACAGGGTTGAGATGTGCCCTGTTCAAGTTCACACTTAAGTGTTATATGAGCTGATAGAAGATGGGAGAAATTGCTTTATTCCCAGAGGTAGTTATCACAAGATGTTCAAGCTGTTTTTGTTTGTTTGTTTTAATCTCAGGGCAGTGAAGTTATCCTAGTCTTTGTACTGCCATTCAGGGGCTGTATGGTGAAGAAGATTGGGGACTGGGTTAAAAACTTATTTTTTTCCTAGTTTCTGGTTTGTTCCACTATCCCACCCTAGAAGAACAGTTGCACTCTGAGAATGATTTGGGCTAGCAAAATAGTCCTATAAGGTACAGTCACAGGGAATACACCTGACCTGAAAAAGGAAACCACTCCTGAAGTAGAATTTTAACTACATACATTACTAAGCATGGTAACAGATTAAAAATAAATTCAGCAATGCATAATGTCTTGTTCCCAAAATGGAATAGCTATGTGCTTGAAAGTCTTTGCTAATAATCGTTGGACAATCTTCAACAACATGAAGTTCAACAAGGAAAATACCAGTTACTGCACCTGGGATGGAGCAATACCAGACACAGGTACAGACTGGAAGATAAGTGTCTGCAGAATAGCTCAGCAGAAAAGTGTCTGGGAGTGATGGTCAACAGCAGGTTCAACATGGGCCAGCAGAGTGTACTAGCAGCCAAAAAGGAAAACTGATGTTATCCCATGTGTAACATACATTTTTTCATCTATAAGGGGCAAAGCATTGCCCAAGAATGAGTCAGTCATGCAGTATCTCACATTCAGTTAATTACTTGAACAATCAGTTACTAAGAACTATATGCAATAATTCAGAAAATAAGACAGATTGCTACTCAGACCCCAGATAGTAGGTTCCCTCATAATTTACCACAGAGCAGATGGCAGGTGTGAACTTGCCTTTTTTCTGCCAAACTAAACACATTCAGTCTCTCTTTTCTTGACCCAGAAAAGGGTCCCTAAAAAAAGGGTCCTCTGCTGAAAGTTGCTCTGTGCTTACCTTAGACTGGGCAAGAGAATACTTCTCACACAAATGACAAGGAACTTTTCTGTCCTCTCAACTAAGAAAACCAACATGTCATTAAATGGTTTCATGTCAATAAAGGTTAACAAGCCAGCAGTTCTACTCTTCTCATTACCTGTAAGCACGTGATTTTTCCAACCAGGTAATATTAACTGAAAACAACAACAAAAAAAATCCATTTTAAAGTACTTCACCTCTGCAGTGCTGTTATATATATATATAATTTATAAATTAACCCACTATGTATCAAAAATCATTGACATGATAACTGTCAAAACTTTGCACTGAAATCTAAACAACAGCAGAGGTGAAAAACCTCTTTTCCCCTATATTCCAGTCTAAAGCTAGCTTGGTTACTTAGCAAGCATTTCCATGGGTTAAATGAGCTCTTATTTCATGCAGAGCAAGGCGCACATTTCCCTGACTTTGGTGTCTCCTGGGGAGATGTCTCCTAATGAAGGATTCCCCATGGGAGGACATATGATATTGTTCATATGTTGATTTGCTTCTATCAAGGCATGAGCTTCTGCTGCCACTGCTCCTGTATGTGGGATGTGTAGGTCCTAAAACAAAGTATTCACTTTTGACTCTCTCCTCAGATTGATGCTCATTTTTCTTAGCATTGTCATGTCAGTTCACAATAAAAAAGGTAAAATATTAAATATTTTATTATATTTTGAAAGCTCTGTTCTCTATTTTACAAACACTACTTCATTAAAAAAAATCAATGTTGAATATTTATAATATATCTATATATTATTCAAGTTATTCTATTGTATACTAAGGTTAAAATGTTATTTAGAACACTTTTTTTTTTTTTTTTTTTTTTTTTTTCCCAGACCTACATTGGATCAGTATTCATGGCTCTGTCTGTCTCCTCTTATCCTACTCTCACATCTAAAAATGCAGAAATGTCAAAGAATATCCCTGTTTAAAAGAAACAAAACTTCTGTTCCACACTAACATGTGTCAGGCAGTCAATTCCAAGTCTTGTTAACTACCTCCAACTCCACTAGTGATACAATACTAGCATTGTGGGAATTCTACAGTTTCATCAACTAAGGATTGGAACAGGATCAGAAAGAAACATTGAAGGATTTTTGAACTTACTGAAGCAATTTTTTAAGAATTTCTAAAACACATAGGAAGTTTTCCAGCGTATGTCTTGTACTGAGACTAAATTTCTGGGCCATTTTCTGAACCTACTGGAATTTTTTCAGCAAATTTAGAAATTTATCATAAAATAGATGGCTTTGGCTTATCTTTGGGTCAAAATGAAGGACTTTTGGATTCTCTTTGGTGAGAACTTCACACTTGAAATAATTGTAGAGAGTGGATTGTCACATGCTGGTCAAGAAAGAATTTTATTTCAGCTGGTCACCAGAAAAGCTATGGATTAAAAGGTATGAAAATTTGTTAGAACTTATAAAGTAAAATATGTATATTTTTTATGGAATTGTGGCTCCCTCATCCTGTAGAAGCAATAACAAGAAAAGCTACCAAAAAAAAAAAAAAAAGAGCAAGCAAGCAAACAAACAACAATAACAATAGCACGACATTGTTCAGAAGCAAATGGACGTTACAAACAAAATGTCTTGGTAAAAGAAATGTGCTGTGTTGGTAAAAGAAATTTTCAAAACCACAACAGCAGGTGACAGTATGTTACTGTGGAGATTAATTACTACTCTTGCTTCCAAAGAGTACATTAAGAAGCGTAATCTACAAAATGGGCTCTCCTACACACATTACTTGTCCATTAATGTTCTGAGAGCATTTAGCAATTAGGAAACATGGGTGACAGCATGTGCAATCCCTGTTAAGCAGCAAGAGCAGGGTTTCAATAACATGTTCACGTTGAAGAAGAAACAGCAGAACAACAACAGGTGCAGTGGCAAGCAGTAACTTTGCACAGCATGGCCAGGAAAAGTACACAGGAAAGATCTGAAAAAATGAACCACTAAACCTAAAGGATTTTTTGGTTGTTTTGGTTAATTTTTCCCTCTTTGACAGTTAGACTTTCCATGATACTGATCTATATTTTTTCCATCTCTCTTCCTTTATCCTAAATTTCTGCATCCATTTCTTTTATCATTAAATCAGTCTTCTCTTAATCTTAGCTCTGTTTAATAGAACAATTCTAATCAGCATTTTTAGACCTTGTTCATGTCTATAGCACAGTCCTCTGCCATCATTCATGTTTACAGAATTTGTTCTTTCTCTTTCTGGGTCTGCAATCCTATATATATATATATATATATATATTCTCTCTGTTTTACTCAAATTTGTTTGATTTGCACTCCATGGGTAGGTTCTTCATCCTGTGAAACATCGAGAGAATACAATAGGGCTTTTTATCAGCAGAGAAAGCTAAAATAGAGAAGAGACATATTCCTGGTAAAGATTTTTCCTTCAAAGTATTCTTTCTCTTGCACCACCCCCCTATATTTTTGGTTCCTTCCCACCTTCTGTGCAGCATTTATAGGGTCATCTGATCTTTCCCTTTTTTTCCAGGCCTTTGAATTATGCTGGCATTTAACTTGGTAATGATAGCACTTCCCTGGCACCTCTCTAGCACAATTATACATGACAAAATGCATTAAGGATTTTTATTTTGGGAAGCTGAGTCTTCACTACTGTCCATGATTTGGCATCTTTTTGAAGCTTCTCAGCAAGACCACGAGGTATCATGATGGTGGGATTTGTGATGTGTATAGAACATCTGTCCAGAAAAAAAAAATAAAAATAAAAAGGAAAAACACACGCAAATTTCTTGCAGTCAATAGCAATCAAATCCTAAATAGGTTTTAGTCAGCATTTCCATATCATGGATTTGATTTAACGATATCAGAATGAAAGGTCTATACCCTAACATTAATTGTTCAGAGAGTATACCTTCCTTCAGTGCTGAAGATATTTATTTATTTTTCCCCATTTTATTTTCCCTCCCTTACCTGTTTCAATTCTAATTCCATGCTCACTTAGTTTATAAAACACTCATATGCATTTAATCTCTCTCTTTAATCCTTTTTTCTTCCTTTTCTGTCCTCTGGCACCTCTGTTCACACACTGGTGATTTAATTGAAAATGAAGCAAATGGAAATAAGAGGCAGAACTCACGTGGACTGGAGATATTCAGTGCTAGACTTCACAATCTATTATTGCAGATGGTTCAGAAATAATGTAGTTTATCCTACTGCAGTGTTTAGGATGGAGGATATGACCATTGATTCTTAGATAATTGTATTACAGAAAGGGCAATAAGTACATGGAATAGGTTACAAAAGGGAATATTAAAGCAAGGGAAGATTAGTCATAATATAATAGAATCACAGATGTTAGAGCTAGAAAACACCTACACAGTTCCTCAAGCCCCTCTACCTTGTCAAGACTAAATTGTTTCCTACTAAAATACAGTTTCAAATATTTTGTTCAGTCTCAGTTTAAAGGTCCTGTTAAATACTCACCTCCTAATTTTCAGTGAACATTCTATACTGCTAGGGAGACTTCTTTTTATTGCCTGTGGTGAACAAAATGTGGGGTCAAACAGCTGCTGTTTCTTGAACAGAAAACTGTCATTGCATCCCACAGTCAAAATTATGAATTCCTGGAGTGGTAATACTGAAAGATGAAACAGTAGGTATGAGAGGAAAACAGGTAAGTAGCCTATGATGTCATTGATTTAATTCCCCTGGCAAAGACATTGGAGATGAATTATCAAACCTCTCATTTACAGCCTTTAAATAGCAGATTGTGGAGTCAGCAGAAGTAGCTGTAAGAGTTGCTGGAGGTCATGAACAAGATACTGCAATCATTAATAGCGACACACCAGTAGAAGCAAATGTAGGTGCATTTTTAGGGATCTAATTAACATTAAGCATACTTAATAAGGTAGGAATGCTTCTGAGAATTTGAGAGATGCTGAAATAGTAGAAATTCAGAAAAGAATCTGGAAGTTTTGCCTCTAGGTGAACTGGAAGAATTATCTGAAAATGGGGAGACAATCTAGAAAGTAAAATAAGGAGCATGGGTAACACAGTGTGTAAATCCTTGCCTGTAATACAGCTTCAACAGATAACTTAGAACAGAAACACATTAGAATATGTTAAACCTTCACCTCCTTGAGATCAAGTGAAAAAAAATAAGAATAAAAAAAATAATGATAGCGTCTGATTACTATGTTCAGTTACACAATATTTTTCTTTTTAAATGGTCCAGCAAGACTTTTCTTATACGGAAAAATGTCACATACTTTTTTAAAAAACAGAAGAACATGTGCTGGACGAATCTTAAAAAGAAGGAGAATAGAAGGGAGAAGGATGAGAAGTGGGAGAAGCTAGTAGAAACAATATCTTATGAAGTGTGACATTTCTCACTAAATGCTTTCTTCAGTCACTTTTCTTTCAGTGAACGTGTTGTATTCAAGTGGATCTTCAGCATGGAAAAAAGTAGTGTGTGAAATAAACAGATATTGAAAATAAAAATCTTTACTTTTGCTTTTCTTAATAACAACTGAAGGACTGCTGCACCATCTGATCCAAGAGTTCCAGAAAATTGGTTTTCAAATTATAATACTACTAAATTTTACATGTCAGTTTCCACCTTGTGGATTAATTCTGAAAGTTGATTGCTCGAGATTAGATGGATACTTACCTGCTCTTGATGCCCACTTGAGGCACAATTGTGGAATTATGAGCAGAGATATACTGGTTTTGGAGCAGTGATCCATTTCCATGATTGACATATGATGTTGATTTTAGTGGTGCTTTATTTCACTTAAAGAAA
Source organism: Stictonetta naevosa (assembly GCA_011074415.1). Lineage (NCBI taxonomy): Eukaryota > Metazoa > Chordata > Aves > Anseriformes > Anatidae > Stictonetta > Stictonetta naevosa. The sequence goes on from CM021697.1 coordinate 59,779,672, forward strand.
GTGTATAGAGTTGTCTACATCCTTGAAAATATTCAAAACCCAGCTGGATACAGCCATTAAAAACCACCGTGGTTGACCGTGCTCTGGGTAGGGGTCTTGGGCTACAGACCTCCAGACTGATCCACCTCAGTGATTAACTGAAGAACAACATTTCCTTTCACTTGATTTTATGTTTTTGAGGCATATTTTGACACATTAATGATGGGGATTTACAACGTTAGTATGAGTGACGGAATAAGAATGCACTGGAACAAAGCAATAATAGAGTTATTTTGTTGATAGGGTGGGGGTAATGTCTTGGAAAAAAACTCAGGATCTCATACATGAGGATGCTGTCCAGGTTTTGTGAACCCTCAAGTTTGTTATAGAAAAGTGAGGGTTTTTTTTTGTGTGTGTGTGTGTGTTTAATTATCAGTGTAATTTTATTTCTGTATGTGTTTCTAGGGCTTTTTGCTAATGTTTTCTATCAAAACAGATTTCAGGTCAGCCCACATAATCTTGAGTAGGCTGTGTAGGAAAGTCCCCATAATATGTTGGGGTTTCTAATGAGATCTCTTCAATATCATACTGCTGATATTCTAATAATTGTTTTCAACTTCATTCATTTGCTCCTAGCTACTGTTCAATGCAGAGAACAATATTTTTCCATGGAATATTTACACTCCAAAAATATTTATGCTATGATATCTGGTTAATGTTGCTTTATAAATTGAAATAGTTGTCACTCCATGGAGTTATTTACCTTTCCCAGAAATATTTCTACAGTACAAGGAGAATATTTACCCTTCAATTTAACCAGCAAATATTTGTAGGCCACCATTTTTTATTCCCACCACCTGCTCTCAAGGCATCTTTTTGCCAAATTATTTTCTCTCTGTTTCTTTTAATCTTTTATGATATGCTGTTTGAATAAATATTTTTTCCTCCTTTTCTTAATTTTTCTCTATCCCATTTGTCACCACATTTATGGGAACAAAACACCAAGAAACGAGGACAAGTTTCCACGAGCATGTGGCAGAATGACAACTTGACCCCCTGTTCTTTGGCTAGTTATCTCTGCATTTGCAAAGCACAAATACACAAGCCAGTGCTACTTTGTAGTCACAGCACACTAATGCATCAGGTATAATTTGCTGACTGATATTCCAATGTCTCTTTCTGCACTATGAATCTGTATGTTATTCTTACAACAGAACAGATCTTGGAAGTTATTTTCCTCTTCATATTTTCTTTAATTTTCAATTTTTTTGAAAACCCATTTTGTTACACTCTTTCTGTAGAGTAGCATTTTACTGTATAAGTTGTTCTGGCTCTGTAAGAATACTTTATAAAATTGTTACTTATATTTTAAACTAATATTCTGTTAGTTCTTCTCTAATATTCTTAGAATGTACATAAAACCCCAACAACTATGCTTGAATATTTTTGTTTCATTAATGAAGACCTTAATATGTTGTCAATCCGTTAGCAGTCTGAAAGTGCTGTTCTAGAGTATCAAAACATGTTACAAATTATATGTTGAAGATTTCATTTTGATTTTCACCAGAAGTCATCTCTGTACTTTTTTGATTTCTGCTTCCTTAGCAGAAAGGGAAACTCTCTTCTGCTCTGCACTGTGTTGATCTGAGTCACATAAAGATATTTTCATTGAACAAGCATTGTTTCCAAGTCTAGATCAAGTTTAATTTAAACATAAAGTCTTACATCATACTTCACACTTTCTAGTGTCATTGAATGGTAAATTTGTTATGTGATTTAAAATTCAGGAAATATTAGCAACTTAGACAGGGGCAAGACTAGTGACCACAGAAGAACTTGCATGTAAGAGCTACCCTTTTTCACAATTCATTGGAAGTGCACTCAAAGAACCGACCCAAGGTGCTGTATAACCCATATCAGTGCAGTCTGTGCACCTTGGAGATGTTGGTCAATTTATACTCCTGGTCAATGTTAGGGATTAAAGGTTGATCACAGGAGATTGTGGGCCAGACCCAGAAGATTATTTGAGTCTTCCTCCTGGGAAGAAACTAATGGTGATGAATAAGGTGCTGACATGGAAAAGGGAGAGCCATTTGCCTAAACACAGGTACAACAGCAACCAGTTCTCTAGATGTAGGGTGCTTGTGCATATTGGCAAGAAAGGGAGTGAAGAACAAAATTTCCTAATGCAGTCAAGAGGAAACATTGAGAAGAGGTGATTAGAATCAGACACTTGCAGCTCTGTGGTAATCTGAAAGTCCTTTCTGCTCTAAGCCACCTACAATATGTGGATGTGTAGTCACAGCCAGACTACAAGAACATTTAGCAGTTCTTGTTCACTCAAACAGGAAAAGAACTCACAGGAAATACTAAATTTCTTTTATTCTGACCAAAAAGGTTTCTGTTGTTGTTGTTGTTTGTCTTCATATGAAAGGTTCAAGCGATAAAAAGTTATATGTTCAGGTGATGAAAAATGGAAGCAGATAGCTGGAGAAATGATGCAGTGACCGACCTGTTGGCAGATCCTTCAAACCTCACTTTTGGGGCCAGCTGTTACATGCAAATAGTCTGTCGGCTCTCAGTTGTAACATATTTGTACCTACTGTCAATTATTCCTACCTCTGTAGCTGTGCCTACTGTCCCTCTTCAAGGATCTGAAAAGTCTCAAAAATGTAACCAAAAAAAAAAAAAAGTACTATCATTCAAACTATTTATCCTCAAATAAAGTGTGAGTGCTAACTGGTACCACTTGTATTCTGACAGTTATTCTACCTATAAGTTACTCTGTGATAGGGTATATTCGGAACGGATACTCAGACAGCTGGAAATCCTCTTCCAATTTGCTTTATATTGCTGATAAATAAATGAGTAATTTTAGAAAGAATAAATGCAAACATCCCAAAGTAACTTTATCTAATTGAGATGTTTCTCTTTCAGAAGTTCTCTAGACTATTTTTTATTATTATTTTTGTTTTTCTTAAAAATCCTTAACAAAACTGAATCACTTGACTAAATCATTTGTACTGGAAATCGAACATCTTCTCTAGTTGGAACAGATTGTATCAAAAAAATATAAATAGCACACTCTAAACAGGCTGCCTGAGTTTAGCAAAATACATTTGCATGGATTTCTTCCCAGAGTAGAAATTCCTCTTTTTTCAACTGTGCAATTTATGACTATGCAGAAAATATGAGCAGGGTTCTTTTCTCTTTTATACAGCATAAGCTTCAGTGAAATCAAATTAAACTGATGTAAAACCGCTGTAAATGAGATCAGAATCAGAATCAACCTCACCCAAGACAAAACTGTTTTGTGGCTAAATAATTTCATTTTGTGATTAATTTAATATTAGTGATGGGGCCCAAATGTGTTCTGTAAACTCCTTTATGAATAGAATTTCAAACTCCCTGATCAGTGAAATGCAAATGAAAAACAGTCTACTATCAAAGGTGCCACAGGTTCTTGAGATTTTTATTTATATAAACTTTTTTTTTCTTGCTAACAATCAGATATTGAGTTTCAGGGGTGTTTTCATTGGAGATGTTGGTTTTGATTTGATTTGGTTTTGTTTGTTTGTTTTTCTTTTTGGTGGTGATGGTGGTGGTTGGTTTTAGATGTTATTTGGTTGTTTTATTTGGAGGGGGAGAGGGGTTGGCTGGTTGGTTGTTTAACTCTTTTTGACTCTAGAAACTCTTTTTATTATTGTTTTGTTCATTAATTGTTGCAGAAAATATTCCCTGTTTTTGCTGTCTTCTTCTAGCTAAGGTCTAGGGTTTTTTTTACCAGTAAAAAATAGTTCATATGCATAACCTGATTTATTTGTTTTATAATTAGCCAGCAAAACTAACACTTTAAAATATTGCATTGGTACACAGAAAATCTACTTGGATTCAGAAGGACATGATGTGCCCTTTGTTTGCAGAATATTAATCATGACTGGAATAAATATTAATTATGCACTTTGTAAAATGACCCATAAACATTTCAGGATTCTTAAAACACAAGCTGTTTGTTCCTGAGAGATTGCCATACTTTCCCTGAGGAAAAACAGGGACAAAATGTTGAAGAATGCTTTACTAGACAGGGGAAAATACTCAACAAATGATCTTGTTAACAGAACATTGTACAACATTTACATAATTTTAATTGGAGTCTTAATTTTATTCTTTCCTAGTCTGTAGGTGTGAAAAAAGAGCTTTGCTGCAGGATTTTTCATAAACTCTAAGTTGAAGATCAGACGTTGCTCTACAGGAGTTACTATATCACATAAATTAGTATCAGTCTCAGATCTGGTATTGAACTGAGAAAACTTGTAATAATAATGTAACCTTTGCTGCCATAGTTTCTAATGCTGAAAAGAGTAAACACCTTGCCTTTTGTTCTGTCCTGATACAAACGGAAGCATAATGTATCCCTAGTCTTCTCTAGAAATTCATTATTCATACAAGTTTTTCCCCTGAAAAGCAAAAACACTGGACATTTTAATAGAGAGAGATCATATTCTTCCAGTAAAATTAAAAATATGATCTCTCTCTCCTCATACTCTGCTTTTATATTAAAAAGCTTTAACCTAATCATCATTTCTGCTGATTTAATTCCTCATAACTGAGTCATACAGATGGGAAATATTTCTTCTCTGAGTCAATAGGCTGCAAGTCTCCTCAGGTCAATGTCACCACTAAGGTTAAAAGAGGTTATTTTCTGAGTATCCTCTTGTAAACTTATTATGGCATAAATGAATAAATAAATAAATAAATAAAGTCTTTTTCATTGACCATCTTTGAATGTCCTCATTCTATGGCTTAATTTGATTTGGAGATTGGTTAGTGAAATTCCTTGCTGAGTTGTCTTTAATGATTATAATTTTCCTGTTTAGTAAACAATACTCAAATCTCAGCATCCCCTCAAACTCATTGATTTGTATTTCCAGTTCTGAACATCTAGATTTTACTTCTGATTGACACTTTTCCATCTGGTCACACGTTGTCAGAAAGAGACTTCAATGTACAACAGTATCGCACACTGATGAGCTCTTTAGGCCTACTCAGTCACCTGCAGGTGCCATCTCCAGAACATTGATTACAGTCTATCTTCCCAAAACATCTATTGGGTAAAATACAGCAGATATACTTAAAAAAAAAAAAAAAAAAAAAAAAAAAGAGCTTAATAGAGTGTGCAGAGTTGATTCTGTATGTGTTTTCATATCCCAGGAATGGTAGATCTAGAAATAAATACGTCCAAATTATGTATTCCTGGTCAACTAAGCTGGGGAAAACCTTATAATCCCCCAGCAGTCCAGATTTTATTGATAGGAATTGACAGAGAAACACACACACACACACACATATATATATTGCATTTTTATATGCTAAAGAATTGTACCAAATGTTAAATCTGTATTTTCTTTCTCCTAAATGACATTCTGTTTTAATGAGGAAGGACAGTTGGGTAGGTCTCTTAGGTATGGTGTGTATTGCTTCTAGTAAACTCACTGCCAAGGGACAGAGTCTTCCTTGAATTAACTTCTGCAGCTGAGACTGCTCCCATCACTGGACATGATTTCTTTCTTAGTCAGATGATCTAGTAAGGATTACATTTGTTTCTGAAAATAGAGCTGTTTTCTTATTCTGTTATTCATAAACTAAGAGTCTGGGGATCAGATTTTCTGAATATTGAATAAATGAAACAAGGTGAAGTTATTGCTGATTTTACTTTTGCTCTCTGGAACACATCCTGATTATCTAGAGAACTCCCACTTTGAATGTACACAAAAGTAATAAGCACAGGAGTACTAACTACTAACGCTGTGCAAAAGTGAGACTAGACCTTCTCATAGCTAGGAGCTCATTCAATACATCTTTCTACATGAGAAAAGAGCTCTATCAAAATGAGAGCTCTAACTCACTTTGAATCAGAAAATCCCATTCTCTTAGCACAAATAAACAATAGGCATGGTCGAGTACTGTGTTCAGTTTTGGGCCTCTCGCTACAAGAGGGACATTGAGGTGCTTGAGCAAATCCAGAGAAGGGCAATGAGGCTGGTGAAGGGTCTGGAGAACAAGTCTTACGAGCAAGGGCTGAGGGAGCTAGCTGGGATTGTTCAGCCTGGAAAAGAGAAGGCTCGTCTCGGGGCGACCTTATCACACTACACGGGTACCTTAAAAGAGGCTGTAGCAAGGTGGGGGTTGGTCTATTCTCCCACATGCATGGTGACAAGACGGGGGGGGGCCCCCCCCGCGACGGGGCTAAAGTTACGCCACAGGAGGTTTAGGTTGGATATTAGGAAGAACTTTACTGAAAGGGTTGTTAGGCATTGGAATAGGCTGCCTGGGGAAGTGGTTGAGTCACCATCCCTGGAGAAGTTTAAAAGACATTTAGATGTTGAGCTTAGGGATACGGTTTAGTGGAGGACTTGTTAGTGTTAGGTCAGAGGTTGGACTAGATGATCTTGGAGGTCTCTTCCAACCTAGATGATTCTGTGATTCTGTGAAACTACCAAGTGCTCTTTCAGTTAAGCAGAACAATTCTAGTAAGTAAAAGAGTGTATTTGCTGTCTCTCCTATCATAACAGCAGAAGTAGGAGAAACAATGAGACTGAACAGCCTTTCATGTCATACGAAGTTCCTGGGGAAAGCAGTCTCCAAGAGAGAAGCTTGTCAAATGAAAAGGCTTGTTAATGATTTTGTTTCAAGAATTATTGTGGCTGGCTTTGAAGGCATCAAAGGCCTACATGGGTAGGGGTCACTAAGAGGTCTAGTTGGGCAAAACTGTCATATAGTCACAATTTACTTCTCTGCATTCACCTAGATGCTTCAAGCTAAACTATAAGGACAGCTTTCTGTTATGGCTAAGCAGACATATCATAGCCCTTCGCCCTCTTTGTCAGTATCAAATATATTTGTCTGACTGGGGGACTGCACAAATGAACCAACTGAGGAGGTTATAAATCATAAGAAAAGGAGCATCTCTCAGAGGGGGGACAATGCTGCATTCAGTAGTTAAAGCAAAGTCTGAAATTAATATACATTTTTTAATATACATTTTGTCTTTGTCACTGACATTTAAATGAGAAAATCTGAAATCTTTCTAGTATTCAGAGAAACAGCAAGTTTAAAAATAGCTTCAGGTACCAGAATAGACGATTAACCTTGAATAATGTGAACTGACCAAAACACAGGAAACCTGTGAATTTCCCTAGTGGAGAAAAGCAGTGGCCACCTAAGCTAGTTTACTGTCTCCAGTGACACTTAATGAGCAATATTTCAAAGGAAGCTCAAATTTTCAGGAAGCTGCTAATTAATCTGTACTGGACAATGAGAACACAGCTGATACAGCTTCTGATCAGTTTATGCTTGTTATAACAAGGACGGGAAGCCCCCTGTACTTGTTTATTGGTTAGTATTATTGCCCTTTCTATTCATACTGAAAACCTATTTTTAATATAAAATTAAATACTGCTAATGGATGTTTTTCTTTGAGTTTACCAGAAAAACAAACAAACAAACAAAAACAAACAAACAAAAAAACAGATATAAACCTTGTTTTCCTTGAAAACAAAACACAAAACAAAACAACAAAAATGGTCTTGTTACACCATGTGAAGTAGACATTGCAAGTAAATGAATGTTTCACAAAAATGAATGAATTTTACAAATCTTAACAGTGCTGTGAACAGCTCTCCAGAATATTAAACTCCCAGGAAGGTTGCCCATTCCTTGTTTTGCAGGAACAGTAAGTGAGTTAAAAAATATCAGGTCATGGAAAGCTTAGGGTAGTAGAAGGAAGTACTTAGAATCACTCAGCTCTGCATTGCTCACTTAGGTATGGCTTAGATTAAAGCCAGCCCAGAAATTTTCCCTTCTGTGTTGCTCCTTTCAATCTGTTCTAAGATGGATATTATGAAAAATAATAATGCTCCTAATTGATGTTATATATGCCATATATTGTAAGATGGAAAAAAAAAATGAATTCAGTTAATCTTTTCAGAGAAAAAATAAAGCCAATAGAACCAGAAAAGGACTTTATTACTGTCTTCAGCTTTCTGGTTTTTTGTTTGTTTGTTTGTTTGTTTTTTATCTATAAAATAGTAATATGCAAGTGCTTTATCACAGACTCCTTGTCGTACTAAGACGAGTGGCCACCTGATTTTCCAAACAAAGGTACTGAGTGAAGGAGTCTTCTGACCGTGGGAAATATTATTATCTGTCTGTCCATTCATGCAACAAGACACAAAGATTTGAATGGTGTGTCTTTGAATGGATCATTTGAATGGATCTACATGACTGTTTTAGAGAGAAAGGGAGATTCTCTCTCTATAGGTTTTACCACATCCATACACCATTGATACATAACATTTTCTAAATGAGAAGGAAAGGAAAATGGACATCAACAGCTTCTTCTGCCTGATAGCCATGTTAAAAATATTAAAGGGTGCTGTATGTGTGCTCAGCTGTGATCTGAGGCTTAGCAGCAGCTGATAAGAGTATAAACTTTCAGTATTTTACATATCCAAGCTCTGAAGTTTTACTATATTACCCTGTTTTTGTAGGACAGGGAGAACAGAGTAGAGGAAATGTGGAATAAAGTATTAAAATCTCTAAATCACTACCAAAAAATGTCAAAGAAATCTTACAGATCAAGATTAATTTGGCACTCAGATTTCTGTTATTTAGGATGTAATTATCTTGTGGGAGAACTGTAAGAGTGGGATTTCATTTATTTTTTATTTTTAATTTAGATTTTTTTTTTTTTTCAGTGAAAAATAAATGTTCTAACAAAGGTTAGACCATGTAGACCTGTTTTTTATCATTTTTGTTGTTGTTTTCCTTCAGTCTAAGAATAACCAGTTTTTACTTCATCTGCTGAGGAAAGAATGCTATGATGGCTTCTGAGTATTCAGAAAGTTTTCATAATGACACTAATGTTATTTGGAACATTAAAGTTATAAAAGGAGGTTTCATTTTCCCAGTGTCTAATACCTTCAGATTATTTTTATTCAAACTTTCTAAAGGATAAAAATATTTGTTGACATCAGAATAATCATGGAAATGTTTCACCTCAAAATCAGTTACATTAAATTGATAGGGTGGGTTTAACATGATGGCTGGAATTCAAACTTAACTCTACAGAGACCGGATGGAGTACTCATAAGGATATTGTACAGTATTAGAATAAATCATCTACTCTAGATGTGTTAAACTAAATGAAGGAAATATGGAACATGGCAATATTGATTTTTTGTTTGTTTGTTTTTGCTCGCAAATATAATTTTCAATCTCAGTATTTTCCACACTGGCCACCAGGTTAAAAGGGAATAAAACAATAGAGATAGACCAAGCCTGAAACAAGAAACCTAATGATATTAAAGGAAATGGGTTTCACTGAGATATGTTAGTGCAAGGACACTTCTACCTCTCATTCTTTACTAAATTCTATTTGAAATTAGAAACCAAAAGGTAGCTTAGAAAGGATCTAAAGAATTTGCAGACATTTTAGAGTGTTATTCAAAGGAGATGCTGGTAAAGAATAAATATTTCTGCAATCATTTGATCTTCAACACAGCAAAGAAAGTAAGTAATTTCCACATAGTGACCCAACATTTGTGCAAATTTATGCAATTTAAATTATTAACACTATTGTTAAAGAAATGCACAGTAAAAGCATCCTGCAAATAGGATTAATGTACAAATTTGAACCTTTCATGAGGCTCAAGCAACAGAAGAGCCTACTAGATTTTCATTTTTTAGATTTACAGAAGTTAGAGAATCTGTTTCCTCCATTCCTTCTCCTTAAAAAAAAAAAAAAAAAAAAAAAAAAAAAAAAAAAAAAAAAAAAA
>CM021697.1:59789586-59801762 GCA_011074415.1 Stictonetta naevosa
AGGAAGGGAGGCAGGAAGGGAGGAAGGAAGGGAGGAAGGAAGGGAGGAAGGAAGGGAGGAAGGAAGGAAGGAAGGAAGGAAGGAAGGAAGGAAGGAAGGAAGGAAGGAAGGAAGGAAGGAAGGAAGGAAGGAAGGAAGGGAGGGAGGGAGGAAGGGAGGAAGGGAGGAAGGGAGGAAGGGAGGAAGGGAGGAAGGGAGAGATGAGAGAATAAATTATTAGTAGGTAGTTAATAACGTTTATCCTGACCACTGGAGTTAACTCTGTCTGAGAGAGATCAGATTCACAAGTATGTGTCCTGGGTTGTATTTGATATCAGAATTCTAGTTTATATGAAATAGATTACATAAAGACAACAGAGTTCTCATCACCTTATGCAGTAAGTAGGACTAAAGCAAGAAAATGTTAAGTATCTTTGCAAATAATTCAAAGTGGAATAATTTGTTACTCCAGTCATACATATACATATGTATATATTACATATGTATCAGAGGATGAAACACTTAGAAGAAAAGAATCTAATACGATTCATAGCAGAACAAGCTGTATTCCAAAATGATTCTGTGTATTCAAGGCAAGGGCAGGGTGGAAATTAACAGAAATCTTATATTTAAACTGCACTAAGGCAACCTTACCATTTCCAATAAGTTATATTGAAGCTGAATTATGATTTGCTGAAATGGATAAATAGCATGAGGCCCATATATCTCTTTTATAAATATTGAAGATTTTTATACAGCTTCATTTAACTGCATCCCATCTCTTTTAGATTCAGTTTCAGGATGATCCTAATTCAATACCTCCAGAAACAACAGCACTAATAAAAATAGTCTAAAAAGTAGCCTAAACATAGAGAAATAAACAGTTATTCTGCATATGCATGGTTTATTTAAAGGAATTCAGTGCAGAGTGCTTAAGATAAATGAAATTTGCAAAAGTATTCTGACTAGTCAAGGTCTGCTTTCCTAAAATATGTGTGAAATAATGAAAATCAATCAAAACCCAAGACAGCAATTTTTCTTCAGCAAAATAATTTTATTCTATTTACTTATACAACTTACTTAGGGCTAAGAAGATAGTTTAGTTTTCATGCCCCAAAGCCGTTAGTCTCTTTAGTGTTAACTCCCAGCACTACTAGATGTGCTAAGAATTTTTGAATGACATGGACAATTTCTTATTGGACTGGCAAAAATATGGCAGTTCGGCAGGTGTTAGGTGGAGAAAATTTCTCACTCCTGGTAGTGAACAACACCAAAATATAAATTTGGACTTCCTGTAAAAGGCTCAGTATTTCAACATTTCTACAAGATATTTTTTGCCCCTCAAAAAGCAAAGTAATAGAAAAAGAAGTTAATAAGGAGAATAAAAATAAAAATATGTACATATTAATTCATCAGAAAATTTTATTTATGCTCCATCAGCACTCAAACATATCTTCACAGGCTATGTCTACTCTGAAAAGTGAAATGAAGTTCAGATGCTTGACCAGTGAACTTTTTACCTTCACTGAGAAGGTGTTTGGTCATTCCCTGGCTCTAGCTTATTCTCCCTGGAAAACACACGATCCAACAGAGCTTTGGCAAACAGTCTCCTCTAGGCATGTCTCTCTCCATGAACAGCAGAATCAGGTTGTACTACGTTTGGCCTGCTTCATTTGGCATGATCCTCTGGTACAATATCAGCCAGGCCTTGAACCCTCACATGGCACCTTAAACCAACTGCACAGACACTCTGCTTCTGGCAGAGTAGCAGTAGTAATAAGGTTAAGAGTAAGACCAAGACCAAAAACAAATCTTGGAGCCTAGAAATCATCCCACTTATTAACTTGGCTCTAAGAAACTTGGTTGTTAATATGACAAAAAGAAAACATGGGAGGGAATGATGAGGTGGAAATTTCATGAGGAACACATTAGGAAGACAAGGATCCTGCTGACAGTCCTGGTTTAGAGTGGTGGTATCAGTGCTGGACAAAGGTCTGCATGACCTTGCTGGGTTGTTAACATGACTTTATTTCTGGATGGTCTCAACAATGACTCTGCCATGTTCATGCGCACTGGAAAATTAACAGCACTGTACTGGTTCCTCACTGGAAAGTCAGAGTACCAAGACTCATGATGATGATGGCAAACCTCTTCCTGCAAGTATGGGATACAAAAAGAGAGCACGTTGGTGCTGGATAGTGCCAGCTCCACGCAGACACTAGTTTAAGATAGATCATTTGGCTATAGTCCTTGTGGACCATATATTACAATAAATCTTCCAGATCCTTGGATTCAGGATTTTCATGAGGGAGAGAGGAAAGAAGTTTGGGCGGGATCAAATAAAATTTCAATATGAATAGACAGCATTGTGTGGGAGACAGAATAGCTGCAGAGGGAGTCTATCACCATCTTCTAGGCTATGCAAGGCAATCAGGCAGTGCATTGGACAGGACTAAATAATGAATGCTGTGGAATGCTTGCACCAATAGAAATTCTATATCTGTCCTTCGGTCTGTGTGAATATCCACAGGTTGTCTGGGAAAGGGAAGGAAAAATCAAGTTTCTGGAGTATTGGTAAATATGAATTATGAGTGTATATTTAATTGTTTACATTCTGGGTTGTATGCCATGGCTCTAAGTTAAAACATTAATATAGATGGCCCTTGAAGCTATACAGATATATCTTTATATAGATCTCAGCACAGTAGGTCCCGGGTCCCATTTAAGGCTTTCATAGGCTATCGTTGTGTCAGTATGAATAATAATAGGCAACATATAAATGCCAAAATAGAGAATGAAAAACTTGATCTGCCTTAAGGGCCTATGCTTGAAGGTGTCAGAGACATTAGAAACAAAGAAAATAGAAAAAAAATACATAAGCTAGATGCACACGTCTGCATCAGTTCAAACCCAATCCCCAGCCCACAAAGCTGTCAAGCACTACTTACAGGAGGAAAGAAAGATTATTTAATTATTTAACTACCTACCTATGTACATAAAGTTACAGTGAAAGGTTTCTGGGGGAAACTTCTAGTGGTTGAAGAATGTTCTAATTTTTCCTTACCATACCCCACTTAATCCTTTCTCTCCTGTTTTCTGAGAGTCCTTTTCTATGTGGCTGTAGCAAACAATGAGTTCTTGTGGTTTCAGGTGTTTCTCAAACTCAGGGGTGTACAGTGTGGCAGCATGTTCTCCTCAGGGATTTGGCTCTAAATTTATTCAAGACACACAAGTGATTCAAGATCCTATAGAAAATACTTTGCTTCCCCTAACGACACAGACTGACTTCTGAGTGTGTACCAAGACACAGCACATGGCCTAAGTCCTCTTCCCTGTAGTGGGAACCTTGCTCCAGCACAACCCAGCTCCCAACCAGCCCAAGGTTTGGGTCTCTGGTGGAGGTCTGGTCACCTTCCACAGTTCACTCTGTGGTAATGGTGTGCACCCAAAGGCAGGAGCCCTACCGTATTCTCAGTCTTTGCAGAGCCACGTCTGCTTCCCATGCTGTGGCAGTGGATTTGGAGCTCATATGTGCAGCCATCAGCAGTCATGTACATAGTAATTAAAGTATTTTCTTCAATCATTGTAAAACCATTTGGCTTAGGTTTTGCTTAGAGTGCAAGATGCACTGACCCTAAAGCGAGACAAGTCTCCTTCATTAAAACAAGGTACTTAGCACATTATGCATCAGACTCTCAGCTTCAGGGCTTTAATTTTATGTAGACTATTATGTTTCTACCTATTTATCTTTGTATAGAGATGCATTTTATTTGCCTTTGCAAAGGGAAATAAGAGGACATAGCTTTATCCTCCCTCCTTTGCTCCACATACCATCACATCTTCCCTTAAACCGTAGACACTAAAGCACTATTCAGTAGAGGAGTCAGAGCAAGAAAGTCATCAGTCCTTCCAACCTCAGCTCAGGAGTGTGGTAATGAGATGACAGCTCTTTTCTCAGCACAAGTACTAAGACCTGCACCCCTGCCTGAGAAGGTTGGCAGATGGGACCTCACATCAATAGAGGTGGTCACAACCCATGCCTCAGCTCTCCCTCCTGACTCCAGACATCAGGGATGCACCATTTAAAACCTTCATGGCACTGACAGCAGAAATAGTTTCATAGTATCACAGAAGTATGTGATACTATTATGGCCTTTAGACCATGTTCTGAAGTGCTTGGGGCTGGAACAGTGGTGGGGTACTGTTTCACTATGTAACAGAAGTCTCTCCATTAGGGGAAACTGAAGCATGTGGAAATCCTGGGGCTGCTATTGCTTTGTTATCCCTTCCTTAATGCATCATACCTTCTGCTGTTAGCAGCATGTCACTTTTCTGTGCTATAACCTGAGTGTAGCCTGTGTTTAGCCTTTCACCTTCCTCACTGCTGAGGTGGGGAGGCCATGAAGATGGTGCTGCCCAGCTTCTCAGGGTGGCTGGGTGGTAGGAAACAGGGGACCAAGCTCAAACTGGGACTTTTGGCTTTTGCTGCTATAACAGCCTCACTTGAGGAGTTTGTTATCACTTAAGCATTTCAGTGCTATTGAATTATGTCTGTGTCAACTCAGCATCCATCAATCAAAGCCCTGGGGTACAGAAGAAAGTCCTGATGGCTTTTTTGTACTACTGTATGGAATAGCACTGTTTTCTCTGCATGTAGTGACAGATACACACCAGACATAGCAATAGCAGAGGGACTTGGTTCATCATTCTATAGGACATCTGAGTATGTACATAGCCAAGAGATGAACAATGGATATATATGCAAGAGGAAGGGCTATTTGGGGAAATTATACCAGAGGACTGGTAGAAAATACCCTAAATCGTTATTACATTGTTTAATTTATTTATACTACTATGTTTCATTATATTCTTCCATTGAAATAATTTTCATTACTAGCGAAAATATCAATTTATTACCCTTATGTCTTTTCCAGATAGTAATCAGCACTTCTGAGTGTGTAGTGAAAATTAGGATATTTTATTCCGCCATTTCTATGATCATATTTATCACCTAATTCGGTGACACTGCACCTTCCAATGTAATTCTCACATGATATTCAGAGGATATGGGATATTTATAATGTCCTGTATTAGGACTGGAGATGTGGTGAAAACATTGGAGTTGTTTGGATCAGGGTACTGACTGTTTCCTTATGACACTCTGTAAGGCTAACTATCAGCAGAAGACTTAAATATTTAGTATTCAATTCCCTATTCAAATAATAAAATGCAATTAACTTGACTTTGTGTGCTTAATAAATTTTGTTCATTATTTAATCAATATTCATTGTTATTAAATACTAAAAATCATTAAATAAACACAGTCAAGAAGCTTACATATTTTTATTACTTATGGTTCTGCCTGCTTTCCCCCTTCCAAATTCAGTAAGTTGTTAAACCTCTTTCTAAACTTGCTCTTTCTTTTGTCCCTACAAAACAGTTTTGAATACAACTCTTTTTCCTTGTCTTCAAGACAGAAGAAACACACAAGCTAAAACTCTCTCTTTGGCATCATTCTCTGGATATTCCCACTACACTGACAAAGGGTAAATTTTTTTCTAATGGTTATGATAAACTATTCATGGTCATAAGGCTCTCCACTCACTTTTAGCCCCACTCAATGTACAAAGGAGCCCACCTTTGCTCTGGTAATCCACATACATCCTTGCTGAAGGTTCTTTATAGGACTTTATATGTATGCCATTTCTTCAATTTTCTCCCCACAGCTATGGAGTATTTGGAAAGCAGCTATGCTGTGGGCCAGTGTTCCAGTCTACCCCAACAACCTCTTTACTACTTAACTGTTCCTTCAGGCAAGGAATTGTTCCCTGTTAGGTAGGTTTAGTTGTGAGGATAAGACAATATTTCTCAATAACTTGCTGATAGCTTACAGAAAACTTTGAAGAGCACTGAAGCTGGAAACAATTACAGATGGCATTGTCTATTTTGTGTAAATCTAAGTGAAGGAATAGGTTGGGATTGGATGGGATGGGTTGGGAAGGGAAGGGAAGGGAGAAAAAAAGCAAAAAGAAGTAAGAAATAAAAAATTTTAAAAAAATGAAAAGGAAAGAAGAAAAAGGGAAAAAAAGGAAAAAAGAAAAAAAAACACACAAAATAAAAAAATAAAAAAAAAGAAGAAAAAAAAAAAAAGAAAAAAAAAATCCTCTTCCCTGATTCCCTGGCCAGCACACACTCCTTGAACATCCCGATTCTTTCTAGTGCAGTAACTTGAGTTTCCTTGATGTTGCCCTACCTGATGTGTCCTTCACTGAAGGTAGCTAGAAGTTGATTGAATCTGAGAGAATGAGGTAAAAACAGTGTGTTTCAGAAAGTGCAGGGGCAGTCTTGTCATGGAGCAGAATGTCTATTCCAAACTAAACAAAACAAACAAACAAACAACAACAAAACAGAGATGTCCTAAGTTTCAGTTGTGAAGGCTTTTCAAAAGGAAAGCCATAATGCCAGCTCTGAACTGCCTTCCAGGGCATCTTAATAGCAGGGACAGTAGGAAACATGATTTATTTTTTTTTCCTGCTCATATTACAGAAAAGTGGACTAGAGACAGAGTCTCAATTCTATTGCATAAATAAAAATGGCCTAAGAAATCCCAAGGTGGAAGCAGTGGTCACAAACGCTTCAAGAACATCTGTCCAGTGATGTGACTATGTGCCACATCTGTTATTCAAGTAGGCACAAGGGAGAAGGTTTGTAGAGAGCTCTGTCAAACGCTACACAGGAAAAGTGGGAAGGAGATTCCAACAGCTGAATCCCCAATTTATTCTGCAAGGACCACAGCATAAAGCCTGTTGATCTGGAATTTGTGTGGCAGACAAAACTATACATGAGACTACATATCACTCTCTGTTGGGAAGCAGGAGTTGGTAGCTGAAGCAGAGAAAAAAATAAAAAATAAAAAATAAATGACTTAAATGCAAGGATCCTCCTGTTTTTTCTGATTACACATTGTTCCTTGCCAGTGGTATAAAAATGTTCTGGAGGGACTGGACTCATGTGAGTGTTTCTTCAAAGACATTTTGAAGACAATAAAATATTCTGCTAATGAGATTTTTTTCAACAGGTTTCCCAGCTTCTATTCAAACCGTAATCATGTTTCAGAACATTTCCAATGGTGTCCCCCTACCAGGACCTGATGTAAGCCATGGGAGGCCAGACAGGTGATAACCTTCTGAAGTTCTTGTGATGTAAACATCTCCTCATTGAATGAACCTCATTGAATGAAAAAACAGAAATCAGAGCAGAATTCCAGATATTACATTTACACACACACTGGAAGTAGTGTAGAAATAGATCAATAAATGAGTGCGTGAGGTGCATCAGTTAATACATAAAAAGAAAAAAGTACCCAGTAGAACGATAGTTCTCAGATACTTATAGGACAAATCAATTTAAACTTTGCACACTGCTCAGGCTATAGCTAAAGAATTAATGTTCTGTATTGCAGCCAATCTACTCTTTTTTAGTGACACACTGTGAAAAACCTATTATTGTACCTATAATTCTTACTGGACTGTTTCTATTTATTGTTTTGATGTTTATGTCAGCAGGCAAGCATAGCTTTCCATTCAGCAATGTGGGAATACTTACACCCATTTCAGAAGTTATAACTTCTCATAGGGCCCTCGTATGGGATTTGAGTGTTTTCTTTTTATTTTAACGGTTGATCAACAACAACAACAAAAAGCCACAGTAAACAGACAGATAGGGGGTAAATGCAATTTTGTTGATCATTTCAGCAAAATACAAGTTCTTAAGTGATGGACTCTGCTGGGGGTACAAAATAAGGTACCTCCCTGCTCTTTCTGTTTAATATGCTATTACATTTTGTTCTTGCTTTGTTCCTACCCCGTGTTGCTTAAACTTCGGAAGGCATTACCTTGTACTTTTTATCCAAGCCACCTCCAGCATGTTATGAAGCCTGGCATGACTTGGATAGAAGCAGTAAACACAGAGGCTGGAGCCACTGCAGAAGTTGCAGCAGCAGCAGTGTTTAGTGCTGTTTTCTGGAAGCAGCTGGTGAGGCATATATCCCATGTGAGGGGTAGCATGACATAGTTTTAGTGCCAGGAGGCATGGAACAAAGGGGTAAAAAGACCAGGCAGATCCTTCTGAAGGCCAAGGAGGGTGCCCAGAAACCACTTCAGATGGATGGATGTCATTAGCACCAGGGATGTAACTTTTGAAAATCTTTTGTCTTGAATGTGTGTCTTTTTTAAAAGAGGTGTACAAATAATGGAAAATCCCTGGAATTTTAGTAGGCTTTTGTAAAAGAGTTATTAGCTCAGCAGTGAGATTCCTAAGCTGGGGTTTGCATTTATTTATTTATTTATTTATCAATTGATTCAGAACTATGCTCCTATTAGATCAACTGCATGCGATTTAATGCAAAGAACACCAGCAGCAGCTGCCGCATTTCTGAAATCTCTAAGGATAGCCTGAAGTCACGATGCTTTGTCTCTGCTACTTTTTTTTCCCTTGGTAAGGTATTTCAAGTAAATAAATGAGGAAGTTTTGTTAGCATGTACTGGCTAAACAATTGTTAAGAAAAGATTCAAGGGCTGTGGTTTACAATAATTTTCATTGCAACAGCCTAGAGCAAGTAATATATAAAACCTTCAAGATAATGCAGATCACTTCCTTTGGGCAGATTAAAAGATAATACTTTCTATTTTCTTGGAGGAAAAAAAAAGAACAACAACAAAAACTTTAAAATGTAACACTAATATCAAAGCAAGTTAAGGTCTTAACAGTTTTTTTTTTTTTTGCCAGGCCATTGTTAGTTGACCTGACACACTAGGTATATCCAGGTTTATGCCACTGCTTCAGAGAAATGAAGCAAGAAACAAGACGATTGTTTTTCACTAAAAAGAAAAATAATAATAATTAAAAAATATTCAATGAATATTTATATAGAATACTCTGCAATGTGCCACACAGTTTGGAAAATGAAAAGCCCTGGAGGCATGGGTGACTTTGCATGTTACAGATTGTGGACATAATTGTAGAAGTGGATTACAACTGAAGAGATAGACCCTTTCTTAAATAGAAACAGATTATTCAAATAAAATAAAAATAATTAAAATAATTAAAATAATATAAATAAATAAAAATAACAGATGATAAGTCGTATTTGCTGAGTTTTCCTCAATTCACTCATGAGTATTTTTCCAACACTCAGAGCTATGGAGAGATGCTTACTTACGGAAATACATGAGCAAGAGGAAATGTACTATTACCTGTTTCACGAATGCTTCATCTGATCTAATTCATAAGCCCAGTTATCCTTTCGTCATGCAATACCCCTTCCTTTTACAACATCTGTAAGATGCTAGCCAAATATTGATAATTAGTTATTAAAGATAGGAATATTTCAAAAATGTAACAGAATACTGAAATATAATTTTATTTATTGAAAAAAATACAGTGTGACATAATATTTTATTATGGAAATATTACCAAATTACTAGCCAATACAGGAATGCACATCTGCCAGAGAATACAAACAGAAGGCCCTCAGACATTTCATATGTTTTTTGTTTGGTTGGTTGCTTTTCCAGTGAACTTGATATCTCTTTCTCTCTACCCTGGACACAGGGAATTTTTTTCATTCAGATTAATAAACAAAAACAGTTAAATAGGAACCGTCCTCCATTCATATCTCAGTTAACTATATAATGGGTCAAGAAAACATTATGTGTTTCTTTATTTCTCCACAACAACAAGCTACCCTTGCAGGTGAGGTCTTGTGCTCAAATGGAAGAGCTAATTAAAGTCTAGCAAGCATTCCATATTTTTATTCTGCCATATTTTTATCTCCTCCGTGCCTCCACATTGATACTAAACATCATGGCATTTTCTTCTGGTTGTCCTTCATATAGAAACTCCTTTCCTCTTAAAACAGAGCTACACTGAAATGATCTTAGGTCCCAATTCTCAACACCCCCAAGCAAAAACATGAAAGGCATCAAACGCTTCTGGATCTTCTTTCATCTACTTATTTCATTGATTCCATCAAACACACTGAGATGCTTGTGTCTTTTCTGTGACTTAGCTTGACTAAAATATGACTGTTTTTCTGTGATTTTTTTCCCCTTTCTGTCTTCCTATTAATTTGCCTTCAAAAGACCAAGATCTAGGAGACTGTTAATTCATCAGACACAATCCATTCACCACCATTATTTATTTATTCATTTATTTATTTATTTATTTATTTTGCCAGAAATAATTGGCCACTAAACTTTTAAGATTATGAAACTTAAGAACACTGCCCCCCCCTCAAAAAAAAAAAAAAAAAAAAAGTCCTTTTGTGGTTGAGGGTACGCAATGTCACCTACAATATGGTCCAGTTAAAATTCTGTAAAGAAAATCCAAACAGAAAGAACCATAAAC
This sequence comes from Stictonetta naevosa, assembly GCA_011074415.1. Lineage (NCBI taxonomy): Eukaryota > Metazoa > Chordata > Aves > Anseriformes > Anatidae > Stictonetta > Stictonetta naevosa. Next base: position 59,799,973 of record CM021697.1, read on the forward strand.
TTGTTTGTTACTTTCTCTTTTTGTGCTCCAGAGCCATGTTTTACAGTGTGAAGCATGTTTTTGAGACAGCATAAGCTCTCTCTGGTGTATATTCCAATGTATCCATTGATACAGGATCCTCAAAGCAGTCAGTGGAAAGCAGATGTTTAGGTATTCATATAAAATTGTCTCTAGCTGAAGACTGATATCTACTTGTCCCCTGCCCAGCCACTAGCACAATCTCTACCCTATGCGGTCTCAGTATTTCCTCATGTTTTTCCTTCCACCCCTCATGACTTCTTAACTGCTTGAACTCAGACTGTACCCACTTTAATTATTCTAGGGTTTCCCCAAAATCCCTCTTCTGCTATTTCTTCTAATTCTGCTGTTTCCAGACCCACTGTTAGACTAAACATGCATTTTATGCCAGCATGCCGGTTTTTTGTTTTTTCAGAGGAGTGGCAGTGGCTGTAGATCTGTCATTTGCCACCCTTTATAACTAGGAACACAGACATGTTTTGAGGTGCGGAGGCACAAACACGGACACTGACTGGGTGTGGGCACTGCGAGTCTGCTGTGAGTTTGTAGAGAGAGTGCTGTGATGAACCATATCCATGAACAGTGGCACCTCCCCTCCCCTCGCTTTTCTTTTTTTTTTTTTTTTTTTTTTTTTCCCCTTTGGTTAGAAAAATCACATCTTTTACACACAGGCTTGTATCCTGCACATCTGCTGAAAGTGGTGTGCTGTTCATATGAATCTGCTCTATCATTTATCTTCTGTGGCTCTCAGCTGGGACTCCCATGTGTTTTCTAAGGCACAGCGTGGTGTTCAGTAAAGAACAAAGCACAAGGCTGAAGCATTACCCTAATTTTTAAATTTGTTTCATAAAGCATTCAGACACCTCAATCTGTTAATTAATATGTCTGCAATGCCTTGGCATACATATTCATCACCTGCAATTGTCATGTTGCCAGCTCTTGCAATTATAATCACCAGCTACATGATTGGCATTTTTTTCAAAGACAAATCTCTCAGAATTGTTTGGTTTTCTGGGAGTCTTGGCTTTCTTTATTTTTCTTTCTTTCCTTCTTTCTTTCCTTCTTTCTTTCTTTCTTTCCTTCTTTCTTTCCTTCTTTCTTTCTTTCTTTCTTTCTTTCTTTCTTTCTTTCTTTCTTTCTTTCTTCCTTTCTTTCTTTTTTTTCTTTCATTTGTTCATTCTTTTGTTCTTTCATTCGTTCTTTCTTTCTGTCTCTCTGTCTCTCTTTCTCTCTCTCTTTCTCTTTTTCTTTCTTTTTCTTTCTTTTTCTTTCTTTTTCTTTTCTTTTCTTTTCTTTTCTTTTCTTTTCTTTTCTTTTCTTTTCTTTTCTTTTCTTTTCCTTTCTTTTCTTTTCTTTTCTTTTCTTTTCTTTTCTTTTCTTTTCTTTTCTTTTCTTTTCTTTTCTTTTCTTTTCTTTTCTTTTCTTTTCTTTTCTTTCCTTTCCTTTCCTTTCCTTTCCTTTCCGTTCCGTTCCGTTCCTTTCCTTTCCTTTCCTTTCCTTTCCTTTCCTTTCCTTTCCTTTCCTTTCCTTTCCTTTCCTTTCCGTTCCTTTCCGTTCCTTTCCGTTCCTTTGCTTTGCTTTGCTTTGCTTTGCTTGCTTTGCTTTGCTTTTCCTTTCTTTTCTTCTCTTCTTTTCTTTTCTTTTCTTTTCCTTTCTTTTCTTTTCTCTTCTTTTCTTTTCTTCTCTTCTTTTCTTTTCTTTTCTTTTCCTTTCTTTTCTTTTCTCTTCTTTTCTTTTCTTTTCTTTTCTTTTCTTTTCTTTTCTTTTCTTTT
>CM021697.1:59801772-59823021 GCA_011074415.1 Stictonetta naevosa
TTTTCTTTTCTTTTCTTTTCTTTTCTTTTCTTTTCTTTTCTTTTCTTCTCTTCTCTTCTCTTCTCTTCTCTTCTCTTCTCTTCTCTTCTCTTCTCTTCTCTTCTCTTCTCTTCTCTTCTCTTCTCTTCTCCACTCTTCTTTCTTTTCTTTCTTTTTTTTTTTTTTTTTTTTTTTTTTTTTATATAATCTAAATTTAAGCTCCTGTGGTTTCAAAAGAAAACCTGAAAAATATTATCTAATGGGGGAAAAAAAAAAAAGGATAAAAGTCAATATTTTGGAAAACAAAGTGAAGCGTTTGGAGAATTGTAGTAATAAAAAATCTAAAATATAACTTCAGGGAAAGTTGCACTTCAGTAAAAAAAAAAAATAGAGGAATTAGTTTATATAGATAAGAGAAGGTGTTCTGTTGGAATCAATATGATAATTAACTACATAAGTTGTTGTTATGAATGGTGATCAAAGGAGTCAGTATGGCTCCTGCATGAACTCAGAAGAAGATTTTTTTTCCAATTGTAATAGAATTATCATTATGAAGAGCTTTCTGACTGCTACGTTTGAGAAACATTGGAGCTGTCTGCAAAAACAGTAGAATATACTTTTGCTGTCTCTTCAAATGATTAGATTAGACAAACTGTTGTGGAAGAGCATCACAATATACTTCAATTTGCTTTAGACCATCCATGAAGCATTTTTTTTGTGAATTTGTTTGATGATACAAAACACTTTCTGTTAGTAGAGTGAAAAATAAAACAATACTGGAGGAAGGGGAGATTAGTTAAAACATGCAGAGACCTATGTCACGTGTTCATTCCCTAGGGAATATTATTTTGTATTCTCTTTGGAAGTGGGATTCTCTTTTTGCAGACGCTGGTCTCGCTTCCTAGCACATCATACTCCACAGCTATTCAGAATTGGTCTTTGAAGAGAAAGAGTCTGAAACCTTGTACCTATCTTTATAATATTATAACTGATTTCAAAAATATATCAGGTTCTAAAACATAAGGAGATGGAAGACAACTTGGAGATGGCATTTTATTCTCTATTTTAATACTTGCTTTGCTGATAAATCTGTTATTGTTCTCTTTATGCACTTGAATAAGAAGTCTTTAGAAAAAAACTATTTCATAAGAAGAAGAAATATTGCTTTCAAAATTTTACATTGTACATGCTGAGCAAATGGTTTTGGGGAACTTTCTCATGTAGAAAAGACTAAAAAATGTTGTTCTTTAATATGTAAATGGAATTCATTTCTAGGAATTCAGAATGATGTTGGTAGACAAGAACAACTGTTTCATTGATGTGAATCGTTGAAATATTGGTGATTCAGGCTGCTATAAATTTTGAAGTGTGAGTGTGGGGAGAATGTACTGGAGTGGAATACCATGAAAATTTCAAAGGAATGGGACATCATCCACTTACTTAAATTGGGCACCAGAATTGTCTCTTCCCTTGAAACTTTTTTATAGTACAACAGGATTTTCATTATTATTATTATTTTTAAACATGCAAGTAATGAGCAAGTGTGTTTACCACATCTAGGTGGTGGTTTTTTGTTTGTTTGTTTGTTTGTTTGTTTTTGTGTTTTATTTTGGTTTGGTTTTTTTTTGGTGCCAATTTATTTCTAACTATTATTTGGATAAGAACACAATCCTGTCTCTGTAATATATAAAATAAATTTTGTATCCATAAACAACAGGAGTAACAGCATCAAATCATAGGATGGTTTGGGATGGAAGGGACCTTAAAGTTCATCTAATTCCATCCCCCCCTGCTATGGGCAGGGACACATTCCACTAGACCACGTTGCCCAAAGCCCCATCAATCCTGGCCTTAGACACTTCCAGGTATGGGGCATCCATCCGCAACTTCTCTGGGCAACCTGTTCCAGTGCCTCACCACCCTCACCAGTAAAGATCTTCTTTATAATGTCTAATCTAAATGTACCCTTTTTTAGTTTAAAATTATAACTTCTTGTTCTACCATTGCACTCCCTGACAGAGTCCCTCCACAGCTTTCCTGTAGGCCCCTTCAGGTATTGGAATGTAATATCAGGAATATTAGGTACTGGAATATAATTCACACTTTCCTCTAGGACATGTCTCTCTCTTTCTGGTTTTGAGTTTGAATTCACAGAGTTATGGGATTGTTGAAGTTGTAAGGGGCCTCTGGAGGTCATCTCGTCAATCCTCTGCTCCATCAGGGACATCCAGAGCAGCTTGTCCAAGACCACATACAGGTTGCTTCTGAATATCTCTGAGGAGGGAAACTCCACAACCATTCTGGGCAATCTGTGCCAGTACTCCATCACTTGCACAATAAAGTGCTTCTTAATATTTGGACAGAAGTTTCTATGTTTCAGTTTGTGCCCACTGCCTTTTGTCCTGTCACTGTGAACATTTGAAAAGGGCCTGTCTCTGTTTTGATTGAACCCTCTCTTCAGGTATTCATATATATATATAAGCTTTCTCAGCCTTTCCTCACAGGGAGAGATGCTCCAATCCCTTTATCATCTTCATGGACCTTCACTGGGTTCTCTCCAGTATGCAGATGTTTCTCTTGTACTGGGAGGTCCCAAACTGGACACGAATGTTGAGCAGAGGGGAAGGATCACCTCCCTCAACCTGTTTGTAATACTTTGCCTAATTCAACCCAGAATACAATTAACCTTTGAGACAAGGTCACATTGTCAGTTCATGTTCAACTTAATTTCTATGAACACCCCTGGGGCCTTTTTTGGCAAGCTGCTTTCCAGTCAGTCAGCCCCCGGCATTTCTCATGTGTAGGACTTTGCACTTCTCTCTGTCAAACTTCATGAAGTTCTTGTAAGTCCATTTATCAAGCCTGTCAAGGTCCCTCTGGATGGTAACACAACTACCTGGGGTACCAGTCACTCCTCCTAGTTTTGGACCAGCAGCAAAATTTCTGAGGTTACCCTCTGCCCCATTGTCCAGATCATTAATAAAGTTGTTTAACAGTGTTAGACTTGGTATTGACCACTGGGGTACACCGCCAGTTACTGGTCTCCAACTGGACTTTATAAGGTTGGTCACCACCCTCTGGGCCCAGCCATTCAGCCAGTTTTCAAATGGCCTCAGTGTCTGTTAATCCAGCCTCTCTATGATGATCTGATGGGAAACAATGTCAAAAGTCTTACTTCCAAGGTTAGTCAGTCCATCACTTTCCCAGGGATCAAAGAAGACTGACCAGTCTGCAGCTTCCTAGTTACTTCTTCAGAACTAAATGGGAAGAAGTTCATAAATAAGTTAGGAACAAATTATTAAACTTGTAAAATAGCAGTGATACTCATTTTCCTCATAGGAATATTGCAAAATTAAATTAACTGGTATATTTTATTTATATATGTAAAATACTCTAAAACATATAGGTATTGTTCTTTAGAACTTAGACATCATCTTGGAGAGCCCTCTTTTAATTCATATTATATTTTTAGGAAATGGAGATAAAAAATAATAATAATAATATGAATAAATAGTAATATGAATAAATAATTACTTTTTTTTTTTTTTTTTTTTTCCTACAGCTACTCTATGTTCAATAGAAACTTCTGTTAAACAAGTTAAATGTGTGTTTAATTTCTTCAATATCTTTTGAGGTAACTGTGTGAACTGTGTGACATTGCCATAAACACCCTTAAAGTAAAGCCATGTCAAAATGAGCTACAGATCATCTGTGCAAAGTTACTCCTTTATCCTCTTCTCTGTTACTCAGCTGCTTTACAGCAAGTTCTCCAAGGAATAACCTCTTGGCTCTCTACTACGTACTCTTGCTACTCTTGTAACAGGGAGTATAGATTTGAAAGTAATCCTGGTTATCAAAGCAGCAGAATTTTATTTCGCACTTTGGTTTTTGAACCTTAGCAATTAAGTCAGACATATTCTCAGCTTTACAGTTATAGACTGGGGAGCTGATTTCTAAATATAAAAAGTCTCTCTCTACCGTAAGTATTTATCCACCCATCAAAACTCTGTGTCTGTGACTCTTTGAATTCAAAACCCTAAAGAGTTTCAAAAGAGTTTCACAGCCTATTATTTATCTGTCTGAAACCCTAAAGAGTTTCAAAAGAGTTATACAGCCTATTATTTATCTGTCTGATAAAATTTGTTTTGAAGAGATTAGCAATAAATATGAGACAGTTCAAGAAACCCAGAGGAGTGTTTAGGGCATTTCACTATATAAATTATAGATTTAAATCTAATTCAAGTCAATTATTGCCAGAAGAAGTGTCTGAGTTCCCTTCTGCTGTTAGGACAAGTTGGTTAGGACTAGTGTTTACCTTTACCCTCAACAAAAACATGGACACATCACACACTCTTTCACCTTTTTGGCACCCTTAGGAAAGAGGATGGGAACTGAATAGTCTGGAAGCAGTTACCTTCACATTACTATGATATTGTTTGTTTAGACAAAATGAACAGCCTGTGGGGAAAAAAAAAAAAAAAAAAAAAAAGTAAAGATTTAAAGTCTTAGTTTATGCCTTATTTCTTTGGAGTCTTCATTGCTCCTGGTTGCATTGTATCTGCCCAGCAGGAAGAGGCCATCTGTTCTCAACTAATCAGTCCAGACCTACTTCACTATCAGCAACTTCAATTTAAATTACAATTTTGTATGACCACAATTTGTAATTAGTAATCAAGAGATGATGCCGCCACTTGAAATATCACATAGAACTGCAGGAATCTTTAATGTGTTTGATTCTCTTCCATTTAGGTTAATTTGAGGTCTATTTTTGACCTCAGTGAGTTCAGTACTACCGGTGAGTATAATACTACTCAGTATTAGTGCTAATAACTACAACTCTCTCATTTGCCTAATTTCAGCAGATTCTGTCAGCCTAACTTTTCCTGCCTGGCACCCAAAACAATATATTACCTTAAGTGAGCTCTGACAATGACAGCTCTGACTTTCTTTCCACTCCTACTCATTTAGGCATTTAGTTTAAAAAAAGAGAGATCTTATCTACTTTAATTTTCCTCTTTCCAAAACATCATAGTCACACTCATAAGGTTAAAATTGCAGAGGAATTCCTACACTCCCAGGTGGGATGACAACTCATGTTTCATGGGAGACACATGAAGTGCAGGACTCCAATATATAACAGACTGCAAAGGCAGAAAGCCATTAGTACATAGGCTGTTGTGGGAAGGAAATGGGGAAATCATGTTGTGTTTCACCATGTGCTCTGGTCATCTTCCAACCGTGTACTGCTCACACTTGCTTCACGGCTCTTGTTACAGACACTCTTAAAAAGGTCCACTGACAGTTTGTCTTTCAGATTTCAGGTTTGCTCCATTTCTCGTCTTGAAAGTAGATGCTCTGTCTCAGATGGAGTCTCCTGCATTCCCTCCCCCATTGTCCCACTGCCCAAAAGTTAACCCTGAAAGCATCTCAGACTGTTGTGGAGAGGAGAAACTGGAATGAGAGTTTCTACGTTCATCATAGCTGCAGTAGCAGCAACATTTTCAGTCCTTGTTTCTAAATACTATTGCACTGTGTTGGCTTCCAGACATGGCCAGACCTAGATTATATCTGAAGTAGAAAGAATGCAACAGAATGGAGGTTAGCATCCTTGATATATCTTCTGCTTCTCTTTCTGACCAGGAAAACTCAGGTCACTGTTACTGTCCTAGTAAGAGCAAACAAGGATCGCTGTAGGGGAAATGTCTTACTTTCAAGGTAGTCTGATCACAACAAAAAAGAAACTCATGCCACCACTTACTGTTGCAGAAGATGGTGTCACTCAAGCTGTTACCTAAGTGCTTTACAGGCCTGCTGCATGCTGGCTGAAATTCCACATGTGAGAATTCAGGAGATTTCTCAGCAGAATGCCACTGATGGTTGTGTTGTGTTATATCCCTTTGGCCCTGCTAGAGGGTTGGAACAAGGAGCAAGGCTGTGAGGAGACTTCAGAGGCTCAGGAAATGTGGCCATCAAAGAAAGAACCCTAAAGCACCAAGAAGATTCTCTAAAAAACTTGAATAAAATAGTTTACAACATTAGAGTAAAATTCATCATGGCCTTTCTTTTCCTTCTGAATAAGAAGCAGGGACTGAAAAGTTGTTTTGTTTTGATCTTTAAGACAATGAATCTTACTCCTACAAGAACTTTTTTTTTTTTTTTTTTTCCCTTATCAGATGAATATTCATTTTCTAAAAAAGTTTCAGACTTCAGACTGCTATTTCTTAAAAAGTGTTAAACAACATAAAAACCGTATCAGAGAGTTTGGGAAATTCTCATCTACTAGCTGATATTAAATGCTTCTTCATCATTAATCCAGAGACACAACTGCAGGATTTGATAGTTTTAACTTGCAAGTAATTTTAGCTGTGCATGAAGTATGAATACAATTACAATATCAGAATATTGCTACTTCTATTGTACTAGAACTCTGCTCCACACACCTTCTTAAGATAAGATAGAAGTGTTTAATGTGAATACATCTTCAATTAACATTGCTGGCAGATAATGGAAGGCATTGATTGGAAAATCGTTATCAAGGTAAAAGTGCTTGAGAACTAAAGAAACAATGTGTCTGTCATAACTGACTACAATTCCAGCAATGTTCATAATCAAAAAGGGACTTCATTAAAGTTCAGATGATGGTAGAAGTTCTTTAGATGTACTTATGCAAATATATAAACAAACAAAGAACAATTTCATGTCCATGCTCTCTTTATAGGGAACGTAAAGATGAAGTGTCTAGTAGCTTAATTGTAGTGTTTTTTTGTTGTTGTTGTTGTTGTTTTTGTTTTGTTTTGTTTTCTTTTGTTTTCTTTTGTTTTCTTTTAAAATTTCTGCATCCAAAAGGAATGGGAAGTACTATAATGAATTATTAAAATTGTAATCAATAGTGTATTTGTAAATTTACAATGTACTCAATGCACAGGCTATCTTCTTCTGTATCTGGTCAACATCCAATAAGTGTCAGATACTCCTCTATTAGAAAATTATTGAAGTTTTTTTTTTTTTTTTTTTTTTCTGGTGGTTGAAGTTTCCTGATATTGAAAAAAAAACCAATGTGAATTAAAAAGTACATTTACACAAATTCTTGCTTGATGAGGGCTGACCTAAGTCTAGCAATCTTCTGTCCAAGAACTGCATGTGAATGGTTGCAGCCTTTCTGAGACTGCACACTATTCTCATTGAAGGCCAGACTGCTTCACTCTCCTGGCAGATATTAAGACTGAATGCTATATAAAAATAGGAGTAACAGCATAACTTATCTGACCTGTGTTGGCTTTGTAAATCTTGTTATGAATACGTATAGGTAATTTAGCAGATGTTAAGTTACAGACCGACTTTTTTGCAGTCAAAAGGTTTTGAATTTTTTTTTTTTTTTTCAAAAAGGAAGAGAAGAGAAAGCATACAAATATATTCTCCACCATATGTGTAGTTAAAATAAAAAGAAAATACAAGTGGATCCTTTATGAATCTAATCAAAGTCACTTTGTGACACTTGAGTGTTTTAACACATCCTTCCTCAAGAACAGCCATTAGGCAAGACATTACAGCCAGAAAAACAACAACAGACCAACACAGGTTCCACAATAAAAAAAAAAAAAAAAAAGAAGAAAAAGAAAAAAAAAGAATAAACCAGTTCCTTTTCCCTGTGTGCTCTAGGTGCCTGGGTCACAGCCTCAGGAAAATGTACTTTGATTTCCCAGAACACAACAGGGAAAGTTTTTTGATCTCTCTCTTTTTTTTTTTTTTTTTTTTTTTTTTTTTTCATCACTCTCTGAAAATACACTATTGGTCTTTCTTGAAGAAGAGAACAGAGCAGGTAGTGCTACTTTGATCTGGTGCAGCAGCTTCCATGTCATTACAATGGTCTGTTGGGAACTTGCAGAAGATATTGTGTTTGAAGAGTTAGTGATCTCAAGAAAGCTATGTACTGGGTCTTGTACTATGGGCCTGAGTAGTCCATTTCTTAGTAGGAGTGCTAGCTATAAGGAAATCTGCTGGTGTGCCCCATGCTGGCCTGTGCTGTACACTGGCAGATGTTATGACAGATAACTTGACAGGAGAAGATATATGATTCTGTTTGTTTCATAAAATAAAAGGAAGCACAGCATGGGAGGGAGGAAGAACTTCTCCACAGACAGATGCAATGCGAAAGTCCTTCTGGGGTTTGTCCAATGATGCATGAACGAGCGGTTTCCAGACTCTTAAGAACCTTAAATTTACTCACTATCTGTATTCCTGTTTTTGTTTAATCTTATAAAACAGCTATTTTATTAAGCCATTTGTTGTTGGGACTCTTATTAAGATCCAGAAAAAGCCTTGCATGCTCTCTCTCTCATTCTGCTTCAGTGACTGCAGAACAAACAGTAAGGGGAACAGGGGGTATTTTGAGGCACACATAATTTCCTGTGGGAATATTAGACAGAATGATTGTCACTGTGGATTACCATGGAATAATTTAGTTTACAAACCTTGAAGCTCTGTGACATGCTCGGTCTACAGTTACAACAAACTCAAGTTGCTTATGAAACCCAAAGTCTAGACCAGCTTTTTGGTAGCAACAAGCCTCTTCTGTTCAGTATATCATAAGAGGTCTTCAGCCAAAAGAGAGAAAGCACACAGCAAAAACATCATAGGTATTTACGAACATGATTTACAGGTAATTGGTAAACTCTGTTTGTGATCTTCACTCCCACAGCTCTAAGCACCTGAGGCAGTAATTTCACATGTTCTTAGTTTAAAGCAACAAAAGTGAAGTTCCATCTTCTGTTTCCCCATCTTCTCCATGTTTTTCTGTGGATCTTCATGCATTCTGTGGATCTGTTATTCACATTGGATTTGTGACCTGATTGCGAATAAAAAATAAAAAAAATAAATATCTTGTTGGAGAGGTATCTTGATGGCAGAGGTACGAAAGAAGGTCTGAAGTCAGAAAGAAGGTCTGAAGGGAAGGGAAGGGAAGGGAAGGGAAGGGAAGGGGAGAGGAGGGGAGGGGAGGGGAGGGGAGGGGAGGGGAGTAAGGAGTTTGTCTGGGTTTCTGAAAAGTAACCCATTAACACCATTTCCTGCTAGTAGTGTATGCTGAGGAGCAGGTTGATAAAGAATCTCCACCTGCTTCAGATGGATCCCGAGGTGGTGGAAAAGTCTGGTGGTTGTATTTCTCATGTGATATACATCTACTTTAAACCCTGCTTCTCCCCACTTAGGGTTGGGAGAGGGCCAATGTCCTCTGTTATGATAAGTACTATAGTTTTCATGCACTCCATATGAAACCATGTGCATTCACTGCTGTCTGAGATACAGAATCTTTCCTGAAATCCTCTCAGCTGGAAAAGGTAAAGAGATCGGTGACACTAAATCCTTGGCAAATTATAAGAGGTTTTGCAAGAGGAATCCCTACCTAATCATAACAAACTGTTCAATTTCTGCCTTGCCACTGTATCCTACAAGAGAAAATAAATATCCTTTACCTTGTGCCTTCTCCTGGAAGACAGTGAAGTCACTCTCCTCTCCTGATAGGCAGATGGCTATTTCCGGACACTGCTGAATTCTGTTCCTTAGCCAGCCTTGTAAATAGACTGTGCTGTGACTAATTATCAAGAAGTGGTCAGAATAGTGGATGAATATTTCTTGTGTCTGAATTGTCACAAGCAAGAAAGGATATTATTTAATATGATGTCCAGTATCTGGGTTTTGCATATCTCTGGACTGTGGCATTTTAGAAAACATTGATGACCATGCAAGGCCAAGTAAGGTACTTCAGAGGGCTGTGACAAAACCAGCGATTGCACCCCTGCTGTCTGTAAGAATCAAGAGTTTTCCAGCCTTTCTCACGTAGCTGAGCTTCTTCACCAAAGTGGCACAACAGAAAAGCAGCAGAAAGTTCTTATATATGCACCAGTATATAATACACACTGCCTTTTTTGCCTTTTTTTTTTTTTTTTTTTTTTTTCCTGAGAATGAAGTGAATTGATTTGCAGCTTCCCACTAACAATAAATAATGTCCAACTCTGGAGACATATTGTAGATCTTTTTCTGCTTCAGCAGTTTGACAGCTTCAGAAGTGGAAGCTGAGTTAATGACCCAAAAATGAGAACACCTGAAAACAAGCCATCTTTAGGCAAGCCAGCTGAAGTACATTTACACTGCATATAGAGCCAGCATGGAAGAATTTTACTTTGTTTACTCAAGAAACATAGTTCAGGTTTCATATTAGCTGGATTTTTCATGCTCAAATTTAGGATTTTAATACAAAGTAAGACTTTGGGGGATTTCGTCTATTTAGAGATTAAATTTGCCAAAGAGGCTAGGACACAGGGAAGAGAATTTTTATTCATAAAGAGAAGAATGTGACAGATTCAAGGGAGGCTATAAAAAACAAACGTACATGTATATAAATCTAGGTGTTGAAAAGCATCTTACTTCTGGGAGATACATAAACACGCTCTCTCACAGACTCATTTTCCCTTTAGGAGAGCTAGACTATTCCACTGAGACCATGAAGATAATCTTGAGGCCCCTGTCTTGCTCCACAAACACTCAGAGTGGCAAAGCAGGGTGCTATAATACCAACAGGCATTAAGGTTGTCTCTCACTCTGAAGGTGGTGGCCCTCACATCTTGGATGTGGTAGCCAAGCACATATGCTTTTTCTACCAGGTTATAGTTCAGAACCTGGGAAAAAAAATGGTCATGTCCCTCTAGGACTGCAAGGCCTAGATATTGTTACCAAAGGGTTGTTCTTTTGACTTGACCTGAAAGGTAGTGATGAATGTCTAAATATGCATGTCACATATGTACCTGTTTTAGCTCCGAATGGCAGAGATAAAACTTTCCCTGTGCTTCACTAGTCCTTTCCAAATGAATAGGCAGTATCGCTCTTGATTAACTTACCCAGAGGGCACATTTGTCCCTTAGCATTTTTAATATATGGCCATATATGGGTTACATGGTTGGTAAATCTGTGTTGACTGGAAGGTGACAGAAGGACACGAATCCTGAAGAAGGTGTGTTGTTGTTGCATGGCAAACACAAGCTTACTTGTAGAGGGTGGCCTATCTCATCTTCATACTGTGCAGCTACTCTTAGTCACTAAAAGTTTTGAGGGCAGTGCAATCACAATAGTGTCTTTTCTCCATTGTAGCTCAGTAGACAGTGGAAGGAAAAGAGTCACAGTACAAATCCAGTCACCATTAGCTTGGGGAACATGGCAGCACAGTGGAGCCATTCATGGGTTGAAGACCTGCTATCTCAACAGATCAGAAGCATGAAGGGTACAAAAGGCTCCAAACAGCTGCAAACCTGCCCTCTGCTCATGGTAATGGCCTGTAGCTATATGACCTGAGAAAGACCAGAGTGGCACATGCCAGGGAAGGAGATGCAGAGGTGTGTTGGTAGCTGATCAGACCAAGTTACACTCTGGACTCATGGGCCTTAGTGGACAAATTAAATGATCCTACATGCTACTTTTGCTTAAATTAGAAAATTAAGTCAGAATTTGCATTTAAGCCACTGATAGACATATGCTATGAAATCAGTGGCAGTCCAAAAACATTCAGATAGAATTTAAAATAGCAGTGGTCCACACCACCACATGGTTTGTCTTTCCTCCTTTTTTTTTTTTTTTTTTTTCCCCTTTCAAATCAAGGTTTCATAGATGCTTAGTTCACAGAAAATTCTCCAGTTCCTCAGCCTCATATGAAAAGATGACAGGAGACAATTTTCAGCGCACTTACATCAGCATACTCAGCTAAGATCCTGGATTATGCATCTGTTTCTCATATCTCATGCATACACCATCAAGATAGCCATGTTCCACTAATAGCAGTGAAATTTGCTGTTCCTTCTCCATTCTGATTTACTGAATATTACTATAGAAGATGACTAGTGAGGGTCCCAGTCACTCCTAAATTGGTGACATGAAGAAAACAGAAAGAATTTAGTAATCTCTTCAATACCTGTCTGGCAAAGAGGCAGTAATATTTCAGTGTTTCTGAGCCACTAAACAGAAAGATGAAAATCAAGCATGACTAAAGATTGCACTTTTTGGGCACCATGGTCCTAGAACAGATTACTGTTAGATAATTAGACCATAAGCCTCCTCACAGCAGATACTTTGGCTTTATAGCCACCTGGATTGTTTTTTAAGCACCCAGAGTACTATTCATGTTTTAATAACAAATTAATTATCATGAAGCAAATAAAAGTGCCATATCCATGCTAATGGGTACACTGGATCATCAAGCAAACCTATTCAGAAATTTTTATGAATAATATTCTTTCTGGAGTTAGCGCAATATTAGTTTGCAAGGTTTTCATCTTGATTTCCCTTCTCAGTTTATTTTTAACATATTATTTTAGCACAGAAAAACAGACATTCAGAGTCACTGGTCTGTGAGATATTCACTGTTTTTTTTTTTTTTTTTTTTTTTTTTTTTTTCCTGCATCTGTGTTAAAAGTTCTGTCAGTTGTGTTTCCTCCTGACATTTGTGATCCTGACACAACTGATTCATTTTAAAGAAGAACATTAACGATAAAGAGAAAATAACAAATAAACACCTCTTAGCAGTATTTTTAGGGGAATAATAATGTATTCTGGTATTTAAGAAACCAATGTTTGGAAACACTTTCTTGTCCGCCCCACAACCCTCGAGATCTTGGAACTAAATTGAAAGCAAAATGGTCTGAAAGTAAATAAATTTAGTGCTTTCTATTCAGGTTACGTATTTGTGGAACAGGATTTTGTTTTGATACAGTTGGTTAAACAAATCATCAGTGGCTGAAATCACTCAGAACTACCTTATTAGAGAGACAAATCTGAGGAGTGCAGCACAAATAAATGTTTGTGTCATATTTCATTCTCTCCCCAAAGAAATACAAAACATTTGCTCCCTATTTTCACAGAAGTTCCCGCTATTCTACTGCTAACTTGAGTCAGTGAGCGGAAGCAGGCAAAAAGCATTTCTAAAAGGAACTCACTTTAAAATTATGTCTTTATAGAGCACCAATCCTTCATTAGGGATCTAGTTAGGGGTATGATTTTGCTTTATTCTTCTCTTTTAAAGAGTATACTGGGGAATGTTTGTTGAACTAGAGGATTAAATGCTGTAGGATCTGCACTGTATGTGTTTCCATTACTGGAGACAGTATTTTGCTAAACAGAAATTAAAGGTCCTTGATCACAATATAAATATTTATTTATTTTTTTGTTTGTTTGTTTGTTTTCCTGGTTGACGAATTGTGTTCCCAAAAGACATGACAAACCTGGTTCCCACAAAAAGGACCTTAGAATTGCAGGCCGCTCTTTTCTGTGAAGAAATAGGTAACAAGGAGGAAACAAACAAACAAACAAGTACTTACAAACAACTGGCTGACCACTGCATTATGTGGCTCAAGACAGTTGGTAAATCTTTGCTTGAGGAGCCCTTTCTGTTGACAGAGCTTTTTTAGTATGGGGACACATAACACATATTGCACCTCTAAAGGACAGAACAATTTCTAATCATGAGAAAAACTGTTAGCAGGACTTGAGTATGAGAATTTGCTCTGAAAACAAAATCTTGTATGAACACATTTTAAAATGTGGAAAAACATATTTAATTATTGCACCCCTTTGCCTCTCTCTTCTCCAAACCGAAAGTCTTCAGGGTAACATCGTAGAAGCGTGCAAGGGGTCTACAGCAAAAGGTCTGCTTCCTTTTACCAGTAAGGTCTCCTGATAGAGAATGGTGACAAAGAGATGACAGGCTTACAAACTAGTTGTTTACCTTTCCAGAGCATGAAAAAAAAATCAACCCAGCAAATGGTGTTTTTCACAGTCTTCAATATATTTGTGACATCTCGGGACAGTTTCATTTTGAAATTGCAACTTGAAAGGACAACGTTTTGCAGTTTGCTCTTAAATATGTGATTGAAACTGTCTGCCATCAGGACAGACGCCATAACTTCTGTCTAATAGCCTTGTTTAACCAGAGCAGGTATGATCGATGGGGTGTCCAGTCTCTCACACAGTGCTCTTCTTGTTACCTAATGTTGACCTGCCAGGCAGTCCAGGATCCACAGAAATTTTATTGGTCTCCCAGGAAAACTGTAGAATATATTCTTCAATTAGGTTATGCTCCAAAAATATGCCCTGAACATTGGGTTGTGTGTGTAATCTTTATGTAATCATTTGACATGTTGTTTCTATTTACTTATCCAATGCAATTAGTAGTTTTTGAAGATCAACATGCAAACAGATCCTATTTTTCTGAAACACTTGAAACACAGTTGGGGGGAAATAAATAAATAAATAAATGAAAAGTCAACATTTCCATTAGATTCCCAGAGAATGTTTCAGGGAAATTTTGATGATGATACAGTAGGGGATAGTACTTTCCTCTTGAATCCAGACAAGAGGAAGACACAAAGAGAAATATCAGGCAATCAAAGCATTATTTTTGGATAGCAGATACTTGCAAAGATTCTGTTTCACACCTGCACCATTGGCCTAAGTGTAGATCCTTAGACAAATCATTTCATTTATCTGAAACTCAATATGATTATCTGAATCTCAATTTTATTCTGTTGTATTCCATTCCTTGACACCTGCAGATGACAGTAATCTGTGTAAAGTAAGGACTACTCAAGGCAGATAGTGGTAAATTTCTCAGAATTCAGATTTTAAAACCATTTTTCAAACACATTCTTAGAATACAGTTATTACTTTATACTACTCAAGAAAACACCCTTTTCTACTGGGAATTTGCAATATTATCATAGGAAAAAAAAAAAAAAAAGTTGTTCTCCTTTCAAGATGAAAAAGTATATCTAATATTAAAGTATGCTGTGGTTTACTTTTTTGTTTGTTTGCTTTGTGGTTTCTTTTCCCCATTAATCAAGCAGCATAAATAAACACAGGCATTTAAATGTGTGTCTAGAAGAGACAATATTTTTTTAAAGCCATTCCAGCCAAAACAAGACACCTGCTGTTTGATCAGTCTAAGAGCAGCAGCTTAATTTGTTTCCTTTTGCTGCCAAACCAGCATCCCTCTTGAGAGCTTTCCCAAATACTTTGGGCACAGCTAGTAGGCAGCTCATGATCTGTTAGGACCCACCTTGTTAAGTGTTTCATCCCATCTTCTAAAGTCATAGAATCATATAATGGTTTGGGTTTGTTAAAGATCATCTAGTTCCAACCCCCCTGACATGGACAGGGACACCTCCCGCTCAATCAGGTTGCTCAAAGCCCCATCCAACCTGGCGATGTCCTTCTTGACTGTCCTAATAGATGTAAATTCAAATATGGAAACTGTCAACAGATTTCACATTCATCATGTATCCATTCTGTAGTTTTCTGATAACAGAGAAATGTGCATCTATTTTACCTGTGATTGGTTTCTCTCCCCAGAATTTGCTAACTAGCCTTGCAACTTGGTCTTTCAATTAGCAGCATGATGGTCTTATATCAATCAATAAATTGTTTTCCACAGATCAAATGAAGACTAAAGTGAGAAGGTGTATACAGTCATAAAAAAATATATATTTTTAGATATGCACATTTAATCAACTGACTCTTTCACATACATAATCATTAGGTCCATTCACTGGTATCTTACCTGACAGGCACTCATACACAGGTTTTCATTCAGCCATTTCACCAGAGCTAAGATTTCTTAGCAAGGATGGTATAGTAGCTAGCCTCTATTAACTGAAGACTGAGTTACCACAAACTTGAAATTATTTGTTTTTGTCATAGAGTTAATTTATCAGAACTTAAACTGCATACTTATCTATGTTACCTCCATACTTTTTGTAATCCATTGCCTTCCATATCTATACAAAAAATAAATCTTAACATTGTCCCCATTATCTCTTACTAACACCATACTTATCCAAGGTTACCCATTTGTTTTCTCTATTTCCTCCCTGATTTTTTTTTTTCTTTTCTTCCAGTTAAAACCTGTCCCAAATCAAACTAAATCATTAACCTAAAATGTTAAGCTAAGCCAAAAATAATGTTACTTTATTGGTATAAGAGCCTGAACCAGAGGTTACAAAGTACTCTGAACTACTTCCAAGTCCTAAAGTAAGACTGAAAGGAGGCATGGCTATTCAGGTAGCCATTCTAAAACAGAGAAAATTTGCTTCAGAAAAAGAACAAAAATAACCTTTCCTGTCTTTCAGCTCTGACCTGAAACTGAAGTAATGACATTCTACATATTATAACATATTCAGAATATCTGGGATCCTGGTAGGTCTTATATGCAGATAAGAACAATGTTTTTGCTTTCTTTTTGGCTCCTATGCAATTCCAAAAGTTGTCACTCCTTGTGGCCATTTTTATCACGTTGTTGCTAGTTCTGCTGCAATAAAAACATCTCTGTGACTTCTAATGCAAAGATGCTGTAGAATTACTATTTATTTGTCATTGTTTATGAATTCCTTGCACAGGTTTATTTGCATGATGATGGTGTATATTTCTCAGAGTAAGTATATTGGTCAAAATGTAAATCACACGAATTTAGAAAATGTTACTCTATATTTCAAAATATGTGGTACCCAGAGAAGTGAGTTTACTTTGTTTACTTTTTCCCAGAAGAATATATAATAAATTCTGCGAAGAAATAGATGGATTACAATCTGTGCTGCTGTTCTTCATCTAAAAATGGGGGCTCTGTCTTGCC
The DNA here is from genome assembly GCA_011074415.1 of Stictonetta naevosa. NCBI lineage: Eukaryota > Metazoa > Chordata > Aves > Anseriformes > Anatidae > Stictonetta > Stictonetta naevosa. The sequence goes on from CM021697.1 coordinate 59,818,415, forward strand.
TGTAAACTGGTAATCTTGGAAGGGGAGGGTAAGAAACACATCCTACTATGACTTTATGCATGTCTAGTCCCTAATATTTGCTTTTTCTCAGAATCTTGATCCTTGAGGTAGAATTACATTGTTCATTTGTAACTTCTCCTTTTCTTTAAATGCTCTTTGATATTTCTTTTAAAAAAAGACACAGAACAAATAAAAGTGCAGAAAGCACAATTATATTATCACACATGCTTTATCAACTTATGCTCAATGAATTTACAACCAGGTAAAAAAAGCATGGAAAGAGAAGTAATTAATTTAAAGACACAACATATATTGTGCATTTAGTTAATGAATTGATTGAATATACATTTGAAGATATTTATATCCCAATGCCATACTGAACTTTTATATGAGTTTATCTTGTGCTCTATTATCAATTTCTTATAGTTAAAAATGTAGGGAGGAAACACTTCTGCAATTATCTGTTACTGCATCAGTCCATTGTATAGTTAATAGCATAGTGATGGTATAGTGTTATGAACTACAGCTATGCCATTTTTTTTAGTTAGTTGGTCTCAGATCCTTTATTTAAGTTATAATCCTATGAAAAGGAACTCATTCCAGTTTAAAAATGGCTAAATAAAACAAAAGAGGAGTGAAAACAACACTGTTGTAATATCAAATGTCTTATTGAATAAATGTTTCTAAAAGTCATTTATTATTTGTTTTTCTCTGATTTCCTTCAGGTTGGGCAGCCATGATGGAAATGGTGAAATCCCAGAGGCCAGAATATAGTTCATTTTAGAGATAACACTTACAAACTGGCCAGCTGTCAGTTTAAACTGTCATGCTGCTTCCACAAGTCCATGGAGTCTCCATGTTTCAGTGCCTCCATGCTTCAATTGCCACAGGAAAAGGGACAATAAAACATATTATCCCCTTGGTATTTTCTCAACTTCCAATCACAAGCAGATGATTTACACCCAGAAGCTTGATGTTTTACCTCTCTCTAAAAACACTGAGCTTTTAAAGATTTATTATGGTAATTCTGGATACTCTTTTCAGCTACATGGACTTATTCATCCTCCCTGGGGGTCCTGCTAAGCTCTTGGAATTATTCCTACAGTATATCAATAAGTTTATCAAATGAATGTTAACAGCTGAGGAGTACTGTATTTTTTTTAATGTACTTTAACATTGCTTGTTGATGCTGATAATCCCAGTATGGATCATTTTCCTGAAGAATAACTTCAAAGTTGTGGCAAAGTAAATTTCTTTGAAAGACAAGCACAAATACAACCAGACAGCAAAACTGGGGAATCTAAAAATGCTCGGTGTCTCTTCTGAGACCCACTGTAGCCCTGTTACAATATAGTTACCCTTTTCCTAGCTTCCCTGTGGTTTCCTCCCAAATCATTAATTAATAAACATATGGCTGAAGAGAAAACATGAGCCGAAGAGATGTACCATTCCTTTTTGAAATATCTCCTCCTACTGACTACTGCTTGCCTGAAAGTCCAACAACTCAACAAGATTCCAGTGCTCACTTCCCAATAACAGGGAATCCTGGAAGATGCAGAGGTGCCTTGTACATTGCTGTTAGTCATGCAAGAGACCATTTCAGAGGTTTTAGTAAGGAACATTCAAAGTTCCCTTTCCTTTTTTTTCAAAAAATGGAAACATATTTTTTTGCTTGACAAAGTCAAGTTTTATGTAAAATTAAAACTGCAATAACACATGAAAAAAATCCCCAGTTCTTATATATATATATTTGTTTTCCAAATCTAAGGCATAACCAAACTCTTTGAACTGTTTCTGCAGTTCACAGTAGATTAAAAAAAAGGACCCTGGAGAATATTCCATCAGAGAGCAGGGAAGGGAGGACAGCAGGAAGGAAACTATATTTGGAGGATGTGTGTCACCTTATCTACTACCCCACCCCCATAAAGAAAAATAAAAAATAAAAAAGGACATGCCAAAAAAACAAATGCTACCCTGCAAAATAACTTATAATACCAGCTCACAGCTTAAGCTAATGTTGGGCTGCTCAGCCCACCATGTCCCTTCAAAAGAGAATTTGCCTCCCTCTGACTGCATCATGATAAGTCAGGATTGTGCGTTAGTAAAAAGATGCCTTGTTATGTATCAGGCACTATCAGTGAAGAGGGTGGAGAAAGCTATTTATTTATATCATGCAGTGTTGAATAGAGACAATTAGTTCTCAGGGGTGATATGCTGGGCCCACCATAGTTTAATTTTAGTACTTCGCTGCTTCTACCAGCATACAGTAGAAAAAAAACATTTGCTCCCACGGAGTTTTAATTAGCAGACTGGAGTCCACATTAGCTACATTATTAACTCGCAGCTCCTGGTTTTCATTTGTTATGCCATGCCTTTAGTAAAGACACCACAATCACCAAGTTTGTGGGGCAGATATTTTTAATTTTTCTAAAATGCTTTTCAGAAACCTCATTGAAATGTTCTGTCAAAGACTGTCAGGAATGTTCTATGAATGACAGATGAACATATATAATTAGATGTAAGGTTTGAACTTCCCTTTGATAAGTAATGGGCTGAAAATCCATTAGTTGGTGTTTTCATGTCCACCTAGTGCAGCTGCTCTGATGCAAGATTCTTATGAAAAAGTAACTGCACGCAAACTAAAATTACCAATCCTTGGAAAATATCAGGACTGAAAATACAAACATATTTGGGCTAACTTGAGAGAATTAATGGTTGCAGAACACAGATATGAATATGAGAGAGTGTACAAGATCTCCAAATCAGCAGTGATATGAGCACTGTCATACACCTTATCACTAGGGAAAAGGTTTAGATTGCGCTGTGGCACATCGAAAAGTCTGCTGTTTTTTCAAGGGCCACAGCAGCCTACAGCCAGATTAGTCCGTGCAATAGTTGAGGTTCTTGGTTTCAAAATTTCCCTTTGCAACTGTTTGTTACCTGCTAGAAGCTGTGGCTGGCTGTGGCTCTGTTTCTGGAACACTCTTGTATTACTCAGTAAGTGACAGGCAACCACTTGTATGTGTGGTCGACAGGTGGTATCTGTCAACTCCAAAATCAAGAATCAACTCCTAACTCCAGAATCAAAAGGATGATAGCTTTTTCTTTATTTCTTAAATTTCTGAACTCAAAACCTGGAGAAAGAAAACTGGTCTACAGAGCTGTAGACTGTTACACTTTGTTTTACCCCAATGGACATTTTCAAGCAGGGAAACTGATCATTGTTTTTTCCATCACCTATTCATTAATATAGTTTGGTTAGGTTTGGTTTGTTGTTGGAGACATTAATACTTTACTAAGCTAAATCCAATCTGACTGTTGCTCCACTAAAATTAATTACATTGTGAATTTGGCCTAAAGTGACTTCAGAAGATATAATCATGTTGTGGATTTGGCCTAGACAATTTTTATTATCTTGTTTTCTTATTTTTCCAAAGGGACTCATAAGTCTTAGAATCCATCTGCTGTTTTGTAAACTCTGATACCCTTGTTAGATCTCTATGTAGTAAGTGTTCTTTTTAAGGATGTTAATTATACTAAAGCAAATTGATGCTCTGCATCAGCTGTTGGGGAAAAATAAATAAATAAAAAATAACCTCCAACAAATAAGTATTGACTTCAGTTGGATTCTGTTCAATATTTTTCCCCTTGATGGGGGTAACCTTCCAAGCTGTGATACAATACCTTCAGATGATTTGAAAATCAGTGTTAGATACACCAATATTCCACAGACACCACTTTTTCTCTCCCTTTTACTTGTCTACTGGAAGGGAAGAAGCTCAAAGGTGTCTTGGCTCATCCATTATAATTCTGTTACAAAACAAACAAACCACTTTTGTGTCAGGAGTGAACTCCAAGGGCCAGTTTACTAGATAAGCTGAGCTGCAACAACCTGTCTTCTTGATACTGAACCTCCGTGTTGCAGTGCGTATTGGGTTTATGAGACAAGGTTTGCAGAGCAGGGGGTTGCAGGGGTGACCTCTGTGAGAAGAGTCCAGAAGCTGCCACGTGTTAGATAAGGGCCAGTTTCAGCTGGCTCCAAAGGGACCTGCTGCCGGGCAAAGCCAAGCCAGTAAGCAATACTTATTGTTTGCAACTCTGGGAGAGCAGATTTAAGAAAGGGAAAAAACCCAACAGCAGCTGGGAGAGTAAGGAGTGAGAAACAGCCTTGCAGACTCCAAGGTCAGTGCAGAAGGAGGCTGGCGAGGTGCTCCAGGCATGCAGCAGAAGTTTCCTGCGGCCTGTGGAGAGGCCCCTGGTGGATCAGGATGTTCCCCTGCAGCCCATGGGTCCACACGGAGCAGATCTCCATTCTGCAACCGTGGAGGAGCCCCCAGTGGAGCAGGTGGCTGTGGCCTGGAGGAGGCTGCGGCCCACAGATAGCCCCCACAGGAGCAGGCCCCGGGCCGGAGCTGCAGCCCGTGGAGAGGAGCCCACACAGGAGCAGGGGTCTGGGGGGAGCTGCCGCCCGTGGGGGACCTGTGCTGGAGCAAGTTGCTCCTGACGGATGGACCCCATGGTACAGAGCCATGTGGGAGCAGTTCTTGAAGAGCTGCTGCCTGTGGGCAGCCCCCACAGGATCAGTTCAGGAAGGACGGCATCCCGTG
>CM021697.1:59823121-59837018 GCA_011074415.1 Stictonetta naevosa
CCCCCCCCCCCCCCCCCCCCCCCCCCCCCCCCCCCCCCCCCGGATAGAAGAGGGTTAATGGGGAAAAGGTGTTTAGGGTGTTTTGAGTTTTTTTGTTTGTTTTTCACTTCTCTAGCTTGTTAGTAATAGGTGATAAATTTTATTAATCTCCCTATGCTGTCTGCTTTTCCTGTGATGATAATTGTTGAGTGATATCCCTGTCCCTATCTCAACCCTTGAGCCCTTTACATCGTATTTTCACCCCCTTTTTCTTTGAGGAGTGGGAGTGAGAGAGCGGTTGTGGTGGAGCTCAGCTGCCCAGCTAAGTAAATCCACCACACAGTGTTAAGGAAATATGGATCTATTTTTGAGATAACTGGATAAGATACTGCAACAGAGATATGGAACACGATTTTAAAGGAACAAAATACTGAAGAGAAATTTGTGACAGTCTTAACACAGAGAACAAAAGGCATTTATAACCAGCTGGAGGATAGAAACTGAGATCACAAACTTTGCTAAAAGAAACATTCCTGATATTGAAAATTTCATGTACATTTCTACAAAACAAAAAAGATATCCTGATTTTATTATCTCTCTTACTCTGGACTAATGGCAGAAGCCTACTAGATTTTTCCTATTTTAATTTCATAACACTTGGTCTCTAAACTATAAGTATTAATATTTTCAACATTACTAATACATATATGGCTTGGGGATCTTTTTATGTAGCGATTAATCTTTTCTTCTTTTATACTTTGCATAATTGTCAAAACATACAACACACACAAAAAAAGCCTCCATCTACAAGAACATACTTCTATAAATTTCAGTGGGTTCATTTAAAATAAATAAATAAGTAAATAAATAAATAAAAGCTCAGTTTTGGTGTCAGATTTAGCATTGCTTTGTAAATTCCACAATTCAAGCTCAGCTGTTATTCAAGTTCCACATCATTAACAAAGAGCTGCTTGTGGATGGACTGAACACAACAAAATGTGTTTATTTGAAGCATATTTTCTGAAAGACCATCTAAGCTCAGGCTGAAGCTGTGACAGTCAAACAGGCTGTCAGTAAATCCAAGTGACTAGGTTTACAACCAAACCAAACAAAAGCCCCATTCCAGCAAATGGTTCTGGTTCAGAAAATAATGTTTACCTTAGATCAAACTTTAAGAAAATCTGCTTTCTCTAAGTAGAAAGATATAATGTTCTCCATTCCTTTCTTTGTTTTGTTTTGTTTTTCTTTTTTTTTCTTTCTGAACCAAAAATTAATTTGACAATATCCATTCATTTCTCACATCTAATTTTGGTGTATTAATGACGAGGTAGCAAGCACAAAATTGGATAGTCCAATGAGCACTCAGTTCAGATAATAATGTCCTCTTTGGCTGAAGTTAAACAGAGAACATATTTACAAAAATAATTAAAAAAAAAAATACAATGAAATAACCCACCATCCATACTGTTCTGTACTTGCTGCAATAAAAATATAATAAACATGGTATGTTTTTCTGTCCCTCTCACCATTGGAACTAGGTCTACTGTCCTGAATGAAGAAATTGAGAGCATAATCATTTTTATGGTTAATACGAAATAGGCATCATAGTGTTAACTTCAGCAGACTATGCTTAGCACATTTTAAATATATCCAGATTACATTAGCAGAGAGCAACATCAAAGGATTGTTTTAATGCATTGACTTCTGTCATAAATTACTCTCAACAATCTTATAATCCAATGAAAAAGGGTAGTTCATTAAATAAATGCTTATAGTGAGTGTGTAAAGACAGAATACCTTCAAATAAATATACTGCTACATTTGCAGCAAACCTGTCAAAGAAGGAGAAAGTAATCTTGCAGATAGCATTTTGTGCTCTTTGACATGTGCTGTGATCAGCCTGGGCCATGCAAAACACAGAAGGTTTGCAGGAGAGCACGGAAGGTAATTTTTTTTATTTTTTATTTTTTAAAAAAAGAAGAAAAGAGAATAAGAAAGGAAAAAAGACATTTTTCAGCTTAACTTTCATTGCTATATTAGATGTTTTCACATCTTGCAAGATGTCCTGTGATTGCCAAATCTGTGAACATAATGTGCTACAGCTCCAGCCATGTCTTAAGACACTTACTTCATTCTGGTGCACAGCCATTTAAGACCATCAGTCCCTGTTTCTTCTTATTAAAATAACATCACTTACCATTTCCTGGGAATAAACAGGCTGATGCTTTAATTTGTTAGAAGAAGCTTTGATTTACTGAAGTTACATGACTGGGCTCATAGCTTCCAATCAAACAGTCTGTCTCTAAGTGATAAGAGGACAGCACAGGCCAGCAAACCCCATCCCACATATCAGGAGGATGATGGCTGAGCTTCATTAGACTCAACTGATTTGCTGTAGAGTCCAGCTCTGTTTACCTTTACCCTTACCGTAACCCTAAAGGCTTTGTGAATTCAGTACTCACAGTACTGAGTCATCAGAAAATAACAAGTAAGAGCCTGTCATGGATTAGGAACTGGATAAAAATAAGACCAAAATCAATACAAGCAGAATTTCATTTCCACCCCTCTGATGAAGGAAAGCTTCCAGGTCTCTTGGCATTGCTAGTACAAATTAATCCATTACATTTCCCTGATCATATGTAAACAATAGGATGGCAGAACGGGAATGTAGTATAAAAACATCATTCAAAGTCTGAGAAAATCTGAAGAATTCATAAATTCGAAGAAAATTTGAAGAATTTCATAATGACTATACAAAAAAATAAGACATCTGTGCCTTACATTGTTAAAATGAAGACAAAACAGTCTTATCCGCTGGTTGTTTTTCTCTTCAATGTATTTATTCTCTGCAGAAAAGCAATTGCAAACCAGACTTCTGAAACACATAATCCCTGCCATTGCTATTCAAATGCTATCCCTAATTCATACAATAAAAACTCGCTTAGGAACTATGAAGGCTTTTTAATTTCCATCTTATTTGAGCCAGGTGGTCTGAGAGAAGTAGAGGCTAATGATGTAGAATGCTGCTAACAGGCTTATTTCTGAATGAAGATGGTGGCATCAAACCATTCAAATACTGCCAGTTCTCCAGGATCTTCCATATTTGCCCCTGGACTGTGTTCTCTTGCATGTACTTGGACTCTGTTTTTGCTCAAGGCATCATCTCCCAAATACTGGATCCCAGGTTAGGTTTATCATGCATTTTATAGTATCTCCATTGTCATGTCTATAATGTTTCTCTGGCACCATTGAGGAAGTGCATTCAAGAGACCATTTTCCCCGCACACTGACAGATAAGCAAAAGTGATTGTCTGTTCTGATATATCTCTGATATGACAGAGGTCATATAAAAGCATGAAAGTGGCATCACCACAAGTCATGAGAGAGCTTTTTTATTATTTGTTTTTTTCCCACGAGTTGGAATACAGAGATTAAACATAACCCCAGTATGCCAGGACAGAACAGGTATATTTTGACAAGTTATTACTCACATTATTCAAAGTAACAGACAGATTATATCACTGCACACCACTACCAAAATAAAATAAAATAAAATAAAATAAAATAAAATAAAATAAAATAAAATAAAATAAAATAAAATAAATAATAAAATGTTAGAGTGCATTTCCACATTAAGGACAAGTAGATATGCCTGGCCCTATGTCCCAGATCCCACATCTTCACATGAACACCGCTGGCCTGGATGAAGAAATGGGAGTGTATTTGACATCATAATCAGATCTGAATGAGCTGGATTAGACTGGTAATACATACTGAGATGAACAGACCAGTAAAGGTAAATATATTTGAGCAAAACACATTATATTTAACTGTGGTGGTTTTACTCGGCTGAGCTCCACCACAATTGCTCTCTCAATCCCCCTCCTCAAAGAGGAACAAGGAGAAAATATGATGAAAAGGGCTCAAGGGTTGAGATAAGGACACGGAGATGGCACAGTAATTATTGTGACGGGCAAAACATACTCAGCATAGGGAGATGGTAAGATTTATTGCCTATTACTAACAAGCTAGAGAAGTGAGAAACAAAGGAAAGAACTAAAAGCACCTCTCCCCCCCCCCCCCCCCCCCATCCACCCTCTTCCACCTCCTCCCCCCGAGCGGCACAGGGGAACGGGAGAATGGGGGTTATGGTCAGGCTATAGCGCTTCTTCGCCGCCGCTCCTTCTCGGTCACTCTCGTCCCCTGTGCTGTGGGGTCCCTCCCACGGGATGCAGTCCTTGCTGAACTGATCCGGTGTGGGCATCCCACAGGCAGCAGCTCCACCATGGTACTCCATGGGCTGCAGGGGGACAGCCTGCTTCACCATGGGCCTCACCACAGGCCGCAGGGGACTTCTGCTCCAGCGCCTGGAGCACCTCTCCCCCTCCTTCTTCACTGACCTTGGTGCTTGCAAGATTGTTCCTCGCTCCTCTCACTCTCCCAGCTGCTGTGTGGTGCAGCAGTTTTGTTTGTTTGTTTGTTTGTTTTTCCCCTGTCTTAAATATGCTCTCACAGAGGCGCAAAACAACATCACTTACTGGCTCAGCTCTGGTCAGCAGTGGGGCCCTTACCAAACATGGGGCAGCTTCTAGATCTTTCTCAAAGAAGCCACCCCTATGGCCCCCTGCTACCAAAACCTTGCCACATAAACCCACTACATTAACCAAAATGAGAAACGGGATAACAGAACTTTTGTGAGAAAAAGAGAACTTCTTACCCATTCATTCCTCTTAAGAAAAAAGAAAGAGTGACAAGAAGTGTTTTAACAAGACATTTGAGGATATTGACAAACGGTGGTATCTGTCTTTGGTTATTAAGGATTCAAAAGACAGCTGTAAATCATGGTTAAAGTATCTTTGTATCCTCCCTGGTCTGTCCTTAAAAAAAAAAAAAAAAAAAAAAAAAAGAGAGAGAGAGAGAGAATGAGAAAAGAAAAATAAAGAAAACCTGTAGTCCAAAGCTAACTGCATGAACGGTGCAGCTAGCAAAAAAGGATTCATGCATCTGCCCTGGGGAATCAGACAGCCTGAAATCAAAGTCCCCAGACACAATTTAGGCATTTAACATTAAGAAAACTCTACAACATTCATAGACTGAAAGAGGGAGAATGGCTTTCAACAGATGGAAACAGTCCATTCATCTCTTGTCTGCAACAGAGAATGTTGACGCCAATTTATTTTATGAACTGTAAAACTTCTACAAAACAAAGAAAAATCAACCACTAAATTGCAGTGCCCAATTCTGGATGCAATGGAACTGGTTCCTCATGTAGATAAACCACCAGCTGCAACTGACACTAGATTGATGGAATGACCGACTTAAAAAAAGGTAATTTGTGTTCTTGCTGCCAATCTTCCTACGTTGCTTAGGTGTAGGACATGTAGGGCACCTCTCTACATTGCTTAGAACTACTTATTACTGGTAGTAATATAAGATGTGATTCCAGTCTTAAGGATGAATTGTGCTGAGATTTTTTCTGACAATTACGGCTTTAAGTACTGGGGAAATTGAATGTTTGCTTCTTTGGCTGAGGTAGCACCAAAGACTGAATGTTCATTCCACAGAGTACAGCATTGTCTCTGTGTTGAAGATGCTACTGCAGCTCATGTATACTTACTATCCTATTGTTCCTGAAGAATATCTAGTGCCATTGAGGCACAAGCCCTATCAAGAAGACTGAGGGAACAGAATTTATTAGATATGAGAAGAGAAGGCTTTGGAGAGACCTAGTAGCAGCCTACCAATACATACAAGTAGGATATTTTCTAAAATGGAAGTGAGGCTCTTCACTGAGGTGCACAAGAGAAGACTAAGAGATAACAGAGTGTTGATTATGCTTAGATAGAATCGAAAAAAACAAACCAAACCAAACCAAAAAAAAAAAAAAAACCAACAAAAAAAAAACTGGGAGGATAATTAAGCACTGAATGAAAATTTCATCCCCTTTCTTTTTCTAAATCACCTGTTTGCATCATGCATTCTTTTTTCTTCATAGTAATAATTTAGCAAGGTCATGCAGTTTTCAGCATTCTTCTTTATAGCAGTTTCAAGGGTGATCAACATAGTTCATTACTCATAGAGACAAACAGTTTTCACAACTTAGCATGATTTTCATCATGTCCTACGTTTACAGTTGTTTTCTGGGGAATTGAGACCATACAGAGTAGTACACCTGCCATGCCAGCACTTCCCATTGTAAGAAATGATCAATTAGTTTGAGTGATGTCCACATGGAAAGGTTAGGTTAAATATCTTGGAACTATGGATGAACCAGAAAAGAGTGATATTTTTTTTCATACCACAATTAATGTAGTGTTTTAGTATTCCCTTTATTGTGTCCTCTTCTAGGCTATGTGATTTATTAATCTCTCAATTTTTAAATTCAGGAGGGCTGACAGATTTTAATGGTGCTTTCAAGTGTAATTGGTTCTCTGATTATGCTGCCTTATTCTTAGGTCAAATTTCCAAGTCAATGTGCTGCCCAGATTTTTCCATCCTGAATTACTTTTCTCTCTGCTATTTGCTGTAAACTCTTGCCAGGTGTGTCAGACAGAATTCTTATCTATGACACTGCCAGTTTTTGTTGGGCTTTTTGTCTTTTATGTGGTTGTATTTTGCTGGCAATATTGACTCGAAGTCCTAGAATGCTCCAGCAAGCTGCATAGAAGTTAATACCACATCTGCCTATGTTTTAAGTTCAAGAAGTATCTCTTTTAAAAGTGGACTAGGTGCTTCTTGTCCAGTGGAGAACAAGCTGGTATCGAAGTTCTTTCCTGCTTTCTTCATTGATAACAGTGTAGAAACAATTTTTATATACACAATGCAGGTTGTTCCATTTATTCTGAGAACACTGTCAAAGGTTAAGGTGAGGATGAATCTTGTCTTCTATGAATGCAAGTATTTATGTCTTCATGTAGAAGTTCTCAGTGCTCAAAAACTGTTGACTCAAACTGAAAACTGAAATGATATCTTCCTTATTTATATAAATCCTACTGGATTTATACTTTTCTGCTAAATTGAATATGATCTCAGTTAATTTATGAATCCTTGTTAATTAGTTCATTACTTTGATTTCAAGGATGGCACATCTCATTCTGATTGTCTCTGGTTTTCACTTAGTGACTGGAAACTGCCTTTAAGAACTTCATAAAGAAAGAGTGTGACCTATTCACATTTAACAAGTCAGCTCTCCAGAATCAGAAAGACTCTTCAGGAAAATGGCACATGATGCTTGCAGAGGAGGGGACAGTTCATAGTAAGAAAAATAATATGGAGAGACTTTTGGAAGAAAAATATCCCACTCACTAAGCAAGTCTCATAGACACATATGTAAAGGAAGTAATGTTTTTAAGAGAGATCAAATATTGAAACACACAAGTGAAACAGACAATGGGCAGACAATGCCATTTAGAAAGGAAGCAAATACTGGCAGATAGAGAACCTATGAATGATACAGAAATTAAGACCAATACTGACCAATAGCATATTTCTGAAGGGTACAGCAAGGGCACTGCGCAACTGTAGATAGCTGTCATGACAAAGATGGTTATCAAAAACCTTCCATATACACTATATATTCAGAACTCGGACTGTTGAGGGGTAATGTATAAAAGGGACTGGAATGGATTTTCATTTCTATTGATCCCCATCATTTAGAAAAAAAGAAGTATGTTAGAGAAATCTATATATACATATATATATATATATGCATATGTATATATATATATAAAGCAGAGATTCATTATTCCAGTGAGGAAAAAGAAAGCCTTTGCTGCTATATGATAGATATAGTATGAGCTTTGTTGCTGACATATACTGACATATACTGCACAGCTGACATGTACTGCACAGCTAGAGGCTCATTTAAGATACAGAAGAGCAAACATAGCAGCGCACAACACTGCTAAACAGCTGTTCATCCTTGGGGCAGATGTAGGTAGGGGTAGAATAGCCTGAAACATCCTCCCAAGTATATCTTTTTATTTTTAGTAGTGAGAGATATTTCATTTTATTATATTAATCAAATAAAACAGTCTGTGATCATCAAGAAAATGCTTTCATCTCAGCCACTGATCACTTCATAGAATTGGCAAGCTTTTTTCAGCCTCACACTCACATAGGAATCCCCTTCTGAGCCCCAAACATATGGCACGAAAATAAATAAGTTCTTATCCTGAAAGAGGATAAAACTTAGTCATATCCTTGAAGTATGTCATTGCTTTTCCCTCTTTAAAAGATGTTAGGTTTTCATACTGTCTTTTTGTAGGTTACTGAGAATCTGTTCTAACGGTAGTATCAACTTATAACAGAGTTCAATAAATGTCAAGTGCTCCCGGTTACCCTAAAAGAAAGCTATGTTGTCCTGAACTTAACAGGAGATTTTATTTTTATTTTTTCCTCCTGATGGAAAAAATGCTTATGGAAATGATCTATGTTAATGCATGATAAAGATTAAATGGGAGTGAAAGAAATGTATTTGTCTAAGTGAAAGGTTTTTATACCCAGCTCAGTTCCTTAATGGAAGAAAACTCTACTCAGCTTCAGATTTGTTTGCATGCTTGCTCTTACTAGAGCCTTTAACATGCATGCTAGAGCAATGAGAGTTGAAATTCAATAGAAACATCTGATGCTTCATTGGCGTATCTTGGGAAAAGAGAAAAAATTTCCATGCTTGGAATTCTTCTCTTGCAGCAAATGGAAACCCTAAAATTGAAGAGCTGCAGGTTCAAAAGAAAATGTGTAAATGAATTACCAATCAACACTCTGAGAACATTAAATAAAAGTGATAGTAATCTAAAAGAAGGCAGAGTCTTTAGAGAAATACATACAGCACACTGGAAATTTTGCAATGCTGTGTCATATGCAAACATTTTCCTTTCTCAAGAGATCTCTTCACGGGGAGGTAGGCAATGCTATCAGTCACTTCTAACACATAGCAAGAAATCAAACTTCTAACAAAAAGCAGAATTCCTGTACCAAGGCTTCTACCTAACATACATTTGAAATCAAATAATTTGACAAGATATTGTGAAATGTATACAAAAGTAAGCATTTTTAGCAGGAGCACTAGCTACAGAGATATAAGCTGGGACAGTTTCTTTTCTTCTACTGAAATGTTTTTGTTGTTTTTGTCTAAAACATTTTTGCTGTCATTTGTCTCAGAAAAAGACTTTCTTCTTCCTAACCCTAGCTTAGCATACTGTTAATTCATTTCTAACAGAAAGCTTCTGAGGCTTCTGGAACTGCAGTACTGTTAACTTTCCTTTAGCGTGACTGGACAGCACCCAGAGCTAGATGCTTGCCTTGTGTTACAGGGCTTTTGAGTCACCAGACAAAAATAACCTGCACATTACTCTCTTTAAATTACAAAGGACAACTGCTAAATAAATTTGCCTCCTAAGTGCTAAGTGCTTTTCCCTAACCTTTTTAGTTTCCAGCACTGCCTATGAAGTAGGAACTAGAGTTGCTTGCCCAAACACCCATCCAAAAATCCTACTATACAAAGTAACGTTAAAAAAAAAGAACTAGAATACAGGAATGCTTACCACCTAGTTTTGTAGCACGTGGTGTAATTATTTAGTTAATGACATGTAGTTAATACCCATGCTTCAGTAATTGAGTCATGAACCTGCGATCACTGGTCTACTTCAGATAGAAAACTGTGGAAGTAGCAATGGACCTACCCTTACCTACCTGGTTCTTTAAGAGGATTTGCACACCTGTAGATTAAAAAGACAGTACTGAGAATGGCAACAATTTCTGATAACTGAACAAAGGTTATTACTCTTCTAAAGTTTTGTGATCTAGAAATTAGATCACACTGTTGTAGACCTAAGAAGACATGATACTGACATTGACAACTTGTGATCTGGGGGTCTCTGAAACTATTACATGTTCCCAGATTTGGGTGCATAACATGCCTGCATCCTTACCTCACACTGGGGAAGGATGTTGCCATTCATAAACCCTTTCTGCCTTGCCTTATACCTTGGCTTCCAATGGAAGAATCGACAAGGATGCACAATGTGGTTCAGCCAGGTTCCCAGACAGAGAGCTGGGACACCAGGCCATGCTGTAGCCTAAGTTCTGAGTAATCTAGATGTAGATGTTTTCTTGTGCTTTGTGAAAAGACAAGTATTAACAAAATTGTTAAGTTTATAAGTTTGTGCTTTACTCTGGGTAGAAATGACCCATTCCAAAATTGTCTTGCAGGTGTTTTGCTCTTTATTGAGATCAGACAATATTGCTGAACCAAAAGCACCTGAATGTTATAGTAATCAAAACTGAGATTATTTTTTTTTCCTGTATTTTATGTTCCCCTCATGGCTCTGTGCAATAAGCCAAACAGAGATTGCTATCATTGTTTATATTAACAGTTGTCAGCATAAGGTGGAAAGTCTACTGGATATGAAAGTTGGGTCAGCATATGAGGCAGTAACCTACTACAAAGAACACCTGTGCCTATGCCAAAATATCAATTTATGACAGGGTGGAAAGGTCCTATTTTAACCTGACCTGTGCTTCCAGTTTCAGTCTGTGAAATCCTGATAATGCTTTCTTACTTCAGAAGAGTCTGTAGGTTTATTAACCATTAAGGATTGTCATCAAAGATATAAGAAGAAACAAGAAGACCTAAAAATACAGCCTGCTGAAGAGCTGAATGGGTAAAACCTTTTACAACTCAGTTGCATCAACAAGAATGCAGTAATTGCCTTTGGGAAGACACAGTTCCCTGTAGTTCTTCCCCAGCTATTAAGATAAAACACATGGTTGATTATTTCTGCCTACAGAAGGGTATCGGGAGAAACTGATTTCTCTCTCTCTCTCTCTCTCTCTCTCTCTCTCTCTCTCTTTCCCCCCTCTAATGATCCTTATATTCATGTTTCCCTTGTACCTTCATTTAAAAGTCCCCAGTTTATTTGTTCTACCTTCTACCCAGAGAGTGGTCCTATATTACTTGACATCAATGTTCCTAGCTTATGGAACAAAGCATCTGGACAGTTCAACAATACAACATAATTGCACAGGGTGTTTTTCATATAAGGTTAAGATGTGAAGGAGGAAAGATTTCACCCATGCTGTCACTTCTCCTGCCTAGTGTCTTGACAAATAGACTGCTGAGATATGCACTTTAGCTCCTTCAGTCCAGCAGAACATGCTTTAGCATCAACCCAGACTCAAACACTATGTAAAATCAAAGATACTAATGATACTTAACCACAAACCAATGAGACCCAGTCTCTGTGCTGAGACTAGTAGCAGGTGGTCCACATGCATGCAGCACTCATTTCCAGATTCCCTCAGGCTGTGGCAAGGGGGGAGGGTCTTGAACACACTGTGAAGAGGAGACAGCAGCTTCCCTGAAAGGTGTTGCAAGGTGTTGCCAAACAACAAGTGGAGGACTGAAATGATTAGCTATTTTCCATTATTCTTCTATAGCTGCTTGCAGGAACAGAGGGAGATGTTTATTTCCCTGTAGCCTAAATCTAAAAAAAAAAGCTACACTTACAACTAACATGTTAATTTGACAAGCCGGTATGGGGGTACAGCTGAACTCTGAGATCCATCAAGCAGCAGGACAGGTGCCTTCTGTTCTGGGTGATGGCCATGTGAAATTTGTGGTGTGGCTGCCCAGCATATGAAATTGAGCAGGCCTTACGTTTTATGAGAAATAATAATAACGATACAAAGAACTGAGCTTTAATCCTCAGGCTCTGAAACTGTTCCTGAACAGCAATCTGAAACGGCAAACCTGAGACATATGCACACATAAACACACACTAAGCCTGGAAAAAAAAGGGAATTTTCATTGTAAGCGAAGAAGATTCTCTGGAGGTGTGATTTGGAAAAAAAAAAAAAAAAAAAAAAAAAAGTTCTAATTCTTCCTGGGAATTTCAGCTATTAGAGTGGAGGGACTGGGGAAAGTTTGTTTATTCAGCATTTATCCTGAAGTGCTCTACACCCCAGTGAAGTAAATGGGACTCTTTCCATGTCCTTTGAGGAACATGGAATCTCAATCTGATTTTTGTGCTTCCTGAAATTAAGATCTTTTTAAAGACTCTATATCGGTAACCAGAATGCACAGATGTTGCCCCACATAAATATTTATAATGTTTTTTTTTGTCCCTGACATGTTTTTCAAAAACATGAAGTAGTTTTGCAGAGGACTACAGGAATGTCTCTGATACCTCAGGAAGCTAAACGCTGCCTTAAGAGTTTCCTCTTCAAATCCTTATGTGCAGATCTCCCCAAGGCTGGAAGAACCAGTTTCCTGTTCAAAGTTACCAGTAAAAAGCATAAAGATTCATAATGAAGTAGGGCTAAAGAGTCTGCATGCCTGTGTACGGTCAGAAACTGGGCTCTATGCTTCTCTGTCCCTTGCAAAGATTGAGGTAAGCTCCAGTACTCTCGTTATAATTTAAGAGTAGCACCAAATATAGTAACTTAATTCAGGGAATAATGAATACTGTGAATTGTGCATTAGCATTCAGTGCAAGTTGTTTAGAACAGATTTTCCAGCCAAATCTGGTTTAGTCTGTTTTAGCTGATGTCCATTTAAAGTGGCCAAGGAGGAAGAAGCAAACGTACATTCAAAAAGCAGAACTACAATGGAAAATATCCAGAAAAATAAATAAATAAATAAATAAATAAATGAAACAGTAAGGCTTAACTAGCAATACAACCCGCAGACTCAGATGACTTGCTTTGGAAACTAGAAGAGTCTGGATTTTACAGCAATGCTATATGTGCACTGGTGTTCTGACTAGAAATCATCACTGTTATATTTAACCACCACAGGAAGCCAACACCACCTTTGCTTTTTAAAGAGTGTGTTTCTGACGTATGTGGCACAGTTATTGCTGGGCTTTGGTCATCTCAGATGTTTATAGGAGGGCTCTGGAGGTTTGGGAACAGGCTGTGTTAAGCACTTAGCTATTCATTTCTCAGAATTAGGATTCAGATCTCACCGATAAATCACAGCTTCAGGAAATTATGAGGTCCCATCTAAATCCATAATAAAGGGAAAATGCTCGTCAGAGAAACACAACAACCAACACAATCTCTTCACCCACAGGGCTATTATTTCTTCATGATTGGTCAAGGCCCTTGGTAAAGCTGTGTTGACTGGCTCCTGATTACTTTCTTGCTATCCATATGTTTGGAAATGGACTCCAAGAGAAAGTGTTCCATGATTTCTCCAGGGACTAAGGTGAGGCTGATTGACTACTGACCTCATAACTCCTAACTGATTTTCCAATTTATAGGAAAAACTGCAGTTGAACAAACAAACAAAAAACAAACAAAAAGCATTCTACACTTTTCCAAGCTGGCTAAAACATATTGAACCTAGTTTCTGATCTCAAGATTTCTTCAAACAAAATCAGTTAAATAATATCAGCCTCCACTGAAATTCCAAGCATGTAAGGTTCAAAGGCACATCACATGTTTAATTTGTCTCATGATGCTTTAAACTGGCAACCTCTGTATTTTTCAGTTCCATTCCTTTAATCAGTCCAACCATGTAAATTATATCTTCAATGATGTTGTCACAATCTTGGCTGCTACTAATGGTGTCAGGATGAAGAGCAGTTTATAAATGTTCTTTCTTTATCTATTTATTTTGACTCTTTAGGGGTAACGAAGGCAAATGCTGCTAACAGTGGTATTATTATATGCTCCATGCAGTCATCTCAAGGCATAGCCATTTCTTTCCTTTTTCACCTTAACATAGGAAAGGGAAAGGGAAAGGGAAAGGGAAAGGCAAAGGCAAAGGGAAAGGGAAAGGGAAAGGGAAAGGGAAAGGGAAAGGGAAAGGAAAAGGAAAAGGGAAAGGGAAGGGGAAGGGGAAGGGGAAGGGGGAAGGGAAGGACAGGAAGGGAAGGGAAGGGAAGGGAAGGGAAGGGAAGGGAAGGGAAGG